>CM076613.1:10954552-10974385 GCA_038502775.1 Hippodamia convergens
GAAATGTACAGGGAATATCAAGCACCAGGGGATCATTATTGCTGAAATGTTGGAGGATTGGAGATTGAAAATGAAATAGAGGGGCAGTTCAGAGAAATGCAAAGACTTGAGAGACCTGGTGAAGAGAACTGGGTATACGGCATAAGGCTGTTTCTTGATGATATGTACTGTACATTGCAATCATTGCATATTGTTAAGCCCAGACATACTCCTGAATCTATACTGATTTTGAAATACAATCAAATACAGTCACTTTTTGACGTGGTCTAATTTCGTGGTTATGATGGTTTAAACATCACATCATACTTGAAAAATAATTCAAGATAACCATATGACTCTTTCATTGAATTATTGATTTAAAGTCTTCCTTCGAATTTTTGAAGGTCTTCCTTCACCAGAGAGGACTCAGAAACTCTTATCAACTCAATTTTAGCATTTTTATGCTTCTCTTCATGCAAAATTGAGTTTCACAATCATTTCAATCATGAGTCAACATGAAAAGGTTGAGAACGAGAAAGTATTTTTATGTTATGTTCACTTTTATGAAACGTTATGCTTATTGTTAATTTTTACTTTTTTCATAAAACATTTTTTCGATATTCCAGTTTCTACAACCTCCCACCGTTTTCAGAATTTCTTGTCCATCTTCGAATTCAATTCAAGGTAATACTGAATATTTTATAACTGTAATCTTATTCATAATTGCACCTAGGTATGCATCTGGCTGGTATGAAAAAAAGAAATGCAAGAATACATTGAAATGATTTTCGAATAGAAAGCTGCATTTTCATTAATTCACCTAGTCCCTCTGCAATTGAAGACAAAAAAGAACAGGAAATGGGATTAGAATAAATAGAATGAATACCACATACTTGACCTCCTCTAGTGCAATTTGAAAAATGATAATGAATTGACTTTATTTCATGAAGAACGTGCAAAGATACACGACATACTGAGATGTTGGAGTACCCATGCTGGAAAGCGAGCTGTAAAGCTTTGTCAGGGGGCGCAATAGACCATCAGGTCGCAGTGGACTGTAACCCCTTTTAAACTATTAACTATTACCCATGTTGAGGCGAAGACTATTCTTAAACGCAACTCCTTATCCTGAGAATACACAAAGATAAGGTGACCACAATAGAATGAGTAAAATGAGAACTAAGCAAAAGAAGAGGAACAAGAAAGAAGTTTGTATAATTAACCGTTTCAGAGAGAGATCATCATTTGAATTGCGAATAGCTAAGGCAGAAAACACTCCTATCCAAACATTCTCTGACTCCGAAATTTCCAAGAGTTGTCTGGTTGCTGACTCAGCCTGTACAGGGTGATTCATTTATCTTGGTAACCCCAATTTTCTCGAAAACGCCCGAATATTTTTTCATTCTGTGAATGGCGTTTTGAACGAGTCAATATCGACTTGAGATGCGCATAAAAATCTGCGGAATAAATAAAGACGCCAGGCGTCGCAGCGCTTTCAAAAATTTTTCTCCAGGGACATACCTTTTTTATCATGTCATTCGAAAGATAATTTCATTCCTAATTTTTTTTTCGAATACAATTTTTATCGATTTCTAACCGTTAGCGATCTGCAGCGTGTTTTATATTGATTCTATTTCATTTATTTTTTTTCTGTATTGTAGTAGTATGCCTTTATTTAGAGACATAGATGTGATTTTGTGATTCGAATTCAAGAAGGCTAGTTTTCTGGTCAATGTGCTCCTTCAAATGAGATGAAATATGTGGCTACAGCAAGATGGGGCTTCATTCCAACACGATGCCATTCTCAAGAGATATTTACATCAACACACAAAAAATACTGTGCTAACGTCAATAGTAGTTATTTAATTGATATCTTTTCAATCGGCCCAATGAAACTTCTTCTTATATCAATAAATTATTCTTGAAGTAATTAAATTCAGATAATTCATTGAATAATACGGTAGTCCTTCAATTCTAATCCGACTATTATTGAAAAAAGGAAGAACTACATATTCGTTTGATGAGACTTGTATTTGAATGAATTGATCAGAATAATATTGAAATAAAAAAGAACTATATTTGCTTTGAATACAACCAATATTTGAATGAATTGATTCATTTCATTCAATAGCTAAACATTTTAACGGAATAACAACTAGATTCAATCCAATGAAGCCTATCTTTGAATCAAATATAGCAACCAGCGTTGCGAGCGAAAACAAGGGAGACAACTGTCTCAGCCCTCGAGTCCCAACAGGTTTTGGTTCAGTTGCATGTGATTTTCGTGAGTGAACTACTGTCAATGAAAAAAAATTGTTAAAAAATGGAATACTTCTTAACTAGGTGGGGGATGGAATCCCTAATTCAACATTTTCAGGGTAAGTACTTTCAGATTCATATAAGAATGTAAACATCTAATAATGATACTTTTTTTACCGATAGAGGCCAGTATTTTAAGTATTTCTCTATTTAATCCTATTAGGTATACGTATTGAAAGGGTATTAGAATAACAATCTATATAATGAAAGCTATTTGTATTCCCACTAAATAATTTAAATTTCTCCTTTTTTTTAGGTTAACTTATAAATAATTGTTGAATCTTCGACTGAATATATCGATCAGCATTATATTTTATTTTTAGCCAACGACATTCATGATTCAGATTTTGCATCAAATCCATGGTGCATCTAATAATTTGGCCAGGGACTGTACTTTCAAACACACCCATCTTAGTAGTATGAACGATTGACCTATACTAATAAAAAGGTTTTGCTTATGTAGGTTTTTGGAGTTTAGAAAAATCGAGGAATGAGAAAAAAAATATCCCTTAAGATATGGAGTGTATTCATCATTGTGGCTTATTACAGTGTCACAATATGTTCAAATTAGAGAAAATAAGTTTTTGTTTTGTTTTTTACCTCAGTATGTTTCTGTTTACTTATTGCTGATACTCATTGTGTTCTTGAATTTATAGCATATTTGATTTTGTTGAAACAATAATAAAAAAATTTAAGACATTAAAAGTTGTTTCATTTTATACATCTTATCATTCAATCAATAAATGAATTAAAGAATTAAATCAATAGTATAGTGAAATATTTCTCACAACTGCATCATATTCAATCAACTGTTGCTGTTTTTTTTTCAATATGAAGTTTATTCAAATCAAAATCAAGCATTCATCCTTGTCATGATAAATTACCTTTCGATAGAAAAAAGGTGGGTTTGTTTCAATTATATTCTTTCATTGAAACTAAGTATAGCTTATCTTGGCTCAATCATAGCATTTTATTGAATACTTTCACTGTTTAAATAAAATCAATAAGTCCTATAATTGAATTGAAAATAGGAAGCATTGGCAATGGAAGAACAAGATAAGCATTGAATTAAATATACTAATCATTCAGGAATAGGGAACACAGTATATCATTGATTCAATGGTTATCCCATTGTTTCTACTAACAGTGTTTTTTGTGTGAAGAATTCGGAAAAAAAATGGATTGAAACCAATGGACCCATCAGATATCGCCAGACCTAACGCTCATGGATTACTTTCTGAGGGGTCTCCTTGAATATATGGTATACCAAACTGATTCTAATAACTTGGACTATTTGAAAATGAAGATAAGAAACTCATGTGCCCAAGTGGACCCTTATATTTTGACCAAAGTAATGAAATAACTTATGTATGGATCATAATGGCCGGTATATAGAACATATGATTCGAAATTTTTCGTTTGTTATTAAAAAAAATGTTTATTATTATAAGATTTACTATTAAATGAATAAAATAATAGAAAAATAGTTACAGAGCCTCCGTCATTTTACGGAACATAATGAAATTTAGGTCATCTAGCCATTGTGATCCATAAACAAGTTATATCATCTCCCTATTTCATCATAAGTCACTTTGGACAAAATATAAGGGTCCATTCATTTTCGAATTCTTAATCTCAATATCTCTTCACATTGGCAGCGTTGTGACATGGAGCCCCATCTTGCTGTATCCACATATTTGATCTTATTTAGAGAGGCAAATTGTTTAGAAAACTAGCCTTCTTGAATTCAAGGCATAAAATCATATCTATGTCTCCAAATCAAGGCATACTACCACAATACAGAAAAAAAAATAAATGGAATAGAATCAACATAAAACACGCTGCAGATCGCTGACGGTAAGAAATGGACAAAAATTGTATTCGAAAAAAAGTTCAAAATGAAATTATCTTTCGAATGGCATGATAAAAAAGGTATGTCCCTGGAGAAAAATGTTTGATAGCGCCGCGACGCCTGGCGTCTTTATTTATTCCGCAGATTTTTATGCGCATCTCAAGTCGACATTGACTTGTTCAAAACGCCATTCACAGAATGAAAAAATATTCGGGCGTTTTCGAGAAAATTGGGGTTACCAAGATAAATGAATCAGCCTGTACGTTGATCCAAGAGAGTGTCGATCCTTGATCCTGGCACGCCAATGGGCGAGGCGTCCGCGGACAGGATCTAGGGAGGCAATGACGGCGGCAACGTTTACAAAACATACAGGAGAAGCGGAACGGCCCCCTTCTCAAGTGCCCATGCCTTTTATGGGGCGATGCGGCTGCCAACTGCGTCGGATTACTTCCTTCCTCTCGCGTCCCACTTGGGGCAGATAAACCGCCGAGAGATTCGAGACAGCGGCTCATCTCTGGGACTCATCTCCGACGCGATCGGCTCCTGGCCCGCTGCTCTGTCTCCCGGATCTGAGCAGGACCAGTGGCGGCCTCTCAGAGACGCCAGAGGAGAGCTTCCCCAATTAATTGCATCATTTAATCATTAAGATCCAGATGCGGAGGACCAGCTCCGCTCTATGTAGGGACAAAGCACCAAATCAGCTGTTAAGATTTACTAGATGTAGACAAATCTATGCAAACTATATGAGACTTGGTAAGAAATGATTACCAAAGGAAGAAGAAGCCTGAGCGAAATAACCAAGATTATCCACAACTGTTCGAATGTGAGGAACTACCAGAGAACAAATACTGAACCGATAGAAGCTATTATCAAGAAAAGAAATTCATTGAAAAAGCCCACAATAACGAAATTATCTGTCGTCTATTCCAAAATGCAATAAAGGTGAGGCAAAAAAAGGAAAATCCCTGTGAAACCATTATATTATTCACTAAACGAAATATCCTAAATAAGTAGATTTTTCAAATCACAATTTGTGTTTAATTTCAATTAGTATCAAGTTTTAATGGTTGTTTTTGATCATAGATGTTCTATAACAGGCTGGAAAACTATTCATGCTGATGGTGAATTTTTCAAAATTTGTGGAATCTGCGGAAATAATTCAATTTTTATTTATCAATAGTTTAGTTACTCTTTCGGCAGAACTCTATTAACTTCTACATTTGAAAGCAGTTAGTAACATCTGTATCAGTTGAAAGGAGTTTTTCTCTCTCAAGCAAATTGAAAATTTTTCAAGCAACATCATTTTTCAAGATAGGTGAAAAATTTATCTCTAATTCCGATAGAGGGACTATTAATTGAATATATATTGCGTTTTGTGTGGAGGTCAAAGATGTCATTTATGTGAAATAGATCACAGTTGGATTATGGTTGCTCTCTATTATGATATTTTTTCTGAAAACTTATTTAGAAGTTGTCATTTATTCCGATTATTTTATAAAACACTTTTACGTATTGTATTGAAAATATGCAGAGTCTCTAGCATGCACATCAATCGCAAACTAAAAAATATCAAAGCTCAATCATGTATTTCAAGCTGGAAAAATTATCCTTTATTTTCAGTAGCAAGAATTTTTTGCTTTATAAAATAACTCGAGAATTTTTTTATTGATTTAAGCATTTTTACGTTTCTTTTTTATGCATAATTGAGTTTCAAAATCATTTCAATAATGAGTCAACATGAAAAGGTTAAGAACGAGAGAGTATTTTTATTTTATGTTCACTTTCATGAAACGTTATATGGTTATTGTTAATTCTTACTGTTTTCATGAAACATTTTTTCATCTTTCCAGTTGCTACAACGTCCCACCTCCCATAGTTTTCAGAAATCTGTATTCTTATTCATAGTTGCACTTATTTATGCAACAGGCTGATTAAGAAGGCATTAGCTCAGATATCTATTGAAATATTATCTGGGAGGTCTTTTCCTGCAAACGTAATTTGGGGTTTCCCTCCCAGTCTCTGAAACAAAAAACAATTAGGAAATTTTTTTTAATAATATAATAAAGGCCCCCGCATAAAAATTTGAACACTAATTTGTCAGGGGCGAAAACTTCAAGAGAAGAAATTGTTGCCTAACAATGAACAAAAAATGTTTAAATCAGACTCCTTCGTCAGACAATAACTAGTTTTCATTCAACTTAATGGAATCGTGACAACTTTTTGATTTTTGGATTGACATTTTGACAATTTTTTGATTGACAATCCAACAATCAAAAAATTGTCACGATTCTACAAAGTTGAATGAAAACTGGTTATTGTCTGACGAAGAAGTCTGATTTGGACTCCGAAACGTTACGCTTAAGAGTTCAAAGTTTTTTCTTTTTGTTCATTGTTAGGCAACAATTTCTTCTCGTGAAATTTTGGCCCCTGACTAATTAGTGCTCAAATTTTTACGCAGGGGCCTTTCTTATATTATTAAAAAAAATTCTTATTGTTTCTTGTTTCAAAGACTGGGAGAGAAAACCCAAATTAAATTTTCAGGAAAATGCAGAGACCTCCCAGACAATATTTCAATAGATATGGGAAAATAATCCTTTCCTTTTCAGTAGCAACTTACCAAAATTTTTTTGCTTTATAAAATAACTCGAGAATTTTTTTTTTTATTGATTCAAGCATTTTTATGTTTCTTTTTTATGCATAATTGAGTTTCACAATCATTTCAATCATGAGTCAATATGAAAAGGTTGAGAACGAGAAAGTTTTATTCACTTTTAGGAAACGTTATATGCTTATTGTTAATTTTAACTGTTTTCATAAAACATTTTTTCATCTTTCCAGTTGCTACAACCTCCAAACTCCCATCGATTTCAGATATCCTTGACCATCTTCGAAATCACTTGTACTAACTTCAAGATAATTATGAATATTTTATTACTGTATTCTTATGCATAATTGCACTTAGGTATGCTTCTGGCTGGTTAAGTAGACATTAGCTCGTATGAAAAAAAGAAATGCAAGAATACATTGAAATGATTCTCGAATAGAAAGCTGCTTTTTCATTAATTCACCTCGACCTTCTGCAATTGAAGACAAAAAAAAACAGGAAATGGGAGTAGAATAAATAGAATGAATACCACATACTTGACCTCCTCTACTGATATTTTGGGAAAATTCTGTTCAGAATTGTAACGAATAGCAGATAGAACTGATTTCCTGGTAGATGGATTGGTCCAAGTTTTGAGGAGGAATTTACAGAGTTTTTCCTTAGAAATTGCAATAAACAAGTTTGATTTACTGCATTCTTCTCTTCTTTTCTCATAACAATAGTGCATTTATTTCACGTGAACCCTATAAAGAGGTTGTTTATAAATCAGACACAAGGTTCGAGAAAAAAAAATTGAATCCACAAATGAAGATATTCAAGATAACATTAATAATTTGTTATAAGTTTGGAAAGAGAAATTTGTGCGAAAAAATTTGATGAAGGATTTTTTTCATCAAGAGTTCAACGAAACACATTCAAAAAATTCCCCATTTCTGTGATACGCCTTCGGTCAAATTTTTTTATTTCCAAAACTACAATTATCGTTCTCAGTCGATTGCGTCAGCAGAAAGGTTCTCACGATTTGATATTCTTCATCAGAAAATGTAGATTTTCTTCGAAGAATGAACAAAAAATTATCTCACTTTCAGTCAAAATTAATATATCGAAAAATTTCGAATAGTTTTCGTGTGGGACCCATACAAACCGCAGGCTCTGCGTGAGGCTACCAGCACGTGTTGAGCGTCATCGACAACGATGTAGGCCTTCACAGAACCCATTCGGGGGGCATTACTAATCGGAAATCTGGACGCACTTAACACCGTCGAGCTACAGCGGATGCAGATGAAGAGGCTGGCATTACCTGTAAGCCCATTGCACTTGAAGAACTCGCTATTTTCGATGGAATACTCGAAACGAAAAAACTACACTTATCTCGAGAAGGCACAACAAAATTTTTTTTTAATAGAAGGAGATAATTGCTACATCTGTTTCGAATAGCTTCGAAATGAACCACATGACTGAGACATAGATACTCTCAGTAATGATGCATTCATACAATTAATTTCTACTAATAAGTGTTGTTGATTGGATGAACTGGTTTTTGGGATATTGTCTGAATTTTCACAATAAGTGGTGAAGAGCTGTTTTAATTTGTTAATTCTATCTAACCTTTTCAATATGGCCCTGTGACTTACATTAAAAACTGATTTTATCTCAACCTCGAAATGTTATCAATGAAAATAATAGAGGATAAGGTAAGGAAGGTCCTTATATTTTGGGAATTTTTTTCCCAACACCTTTATTTCAAAAGATATTGATAAATTATCTTGAACTCTGATTTAAAACAATAAATACTTAATAACCTTAGTGAAATGAACTACGTATTCAATACGATTCCTGAGTTTATTTCAGAAATGTAGAAAGGTCATTTTAAAAGTAAAAATAAAGAACCATCACCAGGATTATAATTATCATTCATTCATTATTGAAAATAACATATGATATTGCAAGCATCGACATTCGATGATTGATAAGTGTTTGAACAGCATTCATAAGATTTTCCTTACACTTTGTTTTCACTTCGCAGCATTTGAAAAGCGAATACCTACCAAAAAATTTCTTTGAAAAAATGGTACACTTCACCATGTAAATGACTAGCCAGGTAGGACATCAAAATGGCCTTTTTTTGTTATACGTAAAGAGATACTAAATTCTCCTACAAGTACTTTCGAGCTGCAATATTTTGGTCGTATTATGATTGTCCTGACGTACTTCCCTGTATATTATTAGGTTCTTTCTTACCCCATAGAATCATCTATTTTGTAGGGGGTTACAAAAGACCTCATAATATATTTACCTAATCTACGGTCACAGCAGTAAGGGGTATGCATATTGAAAAGTTCAGCAACCAATGATCTAGAAAAATAGAACATGGTTTAGCCAAGGAGATGGCAATGGTATGGGACCTATTGGGAGCAGAGACGATAACTATATTGGGGAACAGGTTCCAGAAAAAAATGAAGAAGGATCTAAAGAAAGAAGCAGGCCAAAGAAAGGATCTCAGAATTGTGTGAAAGGAAATCCGTTATCAATAAATCAGATGCATAACGGAAAGAGATTAAGCAAAAAAAGATTAAAAAAAAATCGTGCAAAAACAACAATTCGAGCAACGTCGATTGCTAAATACTTGTTGTGATGATATTGAACTTCAAGAGCGCATTCGCCTAGTTTATATTTAGATCCTCATAAAAGATCTCCATATAAGATAAATTTAAATTTAGTTCTAAAATCAATAATGTTAACTAAGCACAGCGTGTTCGTAATAATTAAATACAGCATACTGCAATTATGACGAAGGAAAGAGCGTTGTGCCACATTATTATTCATGTATGGACATTTCAACTTCCGAACATCTTATCGTGGAGGGAAACCTTCCGACGTGTCCTTGGACAACGGGAAATTGTGGAAATGGAAAATGCACCTGGAAATGCCGAATCCTTTTGTTGAAAATTCCCTGGTGACAAAATGTTACTTAGTCTGTCTAGATGACGTTTTGTAAGAAATCAGGATCTTCTCGGAGCCTCATTATAAATATAAAGCGTAAGAAATTCCTAAATCAGCAGTGGATGAGCGTTGAAATATCCTGGAGTATTAATTTTATTCTTTCCATTTTCAGGAATCGGTTTTACTCTACATGAGGGGTCTTTTCATAATCTATTAAATGTCAATTAAAAAATCAAAATATAGTCACGATCCACGATTCTGCAAAGTTATATGAAAAATAGAAATTGTCTGACGAAGGAGTCTGATTTAAACTCCGAAACGTTACGCTTCAGAGTTCCAAGTGTTTTCTTTTTGTTTATTATTAGGCAACAATTTCTTCTTACAAAGTTTTGACTTTTGACAAATTAGTGCTCAAATTTTTACGCAGGGACCTTTCTTCTATTATTTAAATAATTTTCTAATTGTTTCTTGTTTCAGAGACTAGGAGAGAAAATTCAAATGAAGGTTTGAGGAACATGAAATTTCTCTTCAATCTATTAAATTTTCGGTATTTGGGGTGGATGTGGACATTTTGCTTTCAATGATCGGCAGTTTTCACCATACATAATAAAAAATTCGATTTCCATTTGAAAAAAATGAGTAGGTATTGATGTTTTCGACTGATTTTGACATTGAAATAGAAACACCCTGAATTTTTAATAAACCAAAGAGGAGCATTGTTATGACTTCTGACAGAAGCTACAAAATGAGGAATTTTCATGAAAGAATATACAAGTTATCTAACAATTAATATACCATGAATTACCGTATATTTATAATCTTCCAGAAACTGATTCGAACATTATGTTATTTAGAAACGTACCTATTTGAAAAATATCAATTTTTTTATCGCGACCGTTCGAAAAAAGTTCCCGCTATATCAATAGGAATATCTCCGACCGGAACCCTGACCAATGCTGGGAAATCCCGAAAAGCATTTGCGGTCAAGCAGAATTAGACCTTCAGTTTTGCGTTGATGCTGATTCGAAACAAAGGACTTAATGATATGAACAAGAACTGCATACAATATATCATTGTCATTAAGTAGGATTTTCAACGTGACAATTTCGAGTATAATCAAGAAAATTATGGGAGATCCTAACTATCGTACCCTTAAGACATACCACAGATTCTTCTTAGGATAACAGAGGAAAATGTTAATGTGATAAGGTGAAATATGTACTGTTTTAAGTTTGTCTGGTCAAATAATTTGCTTGCGTGTATTGAATTCAACGAATATTACAAAAATTCAGTAAGAAAAGGCTTTGATTCAGAATACAGCCTACAAATTCAGTTTACATGGATGACACTTATGGTTCTCAAAATTAACAAGTTTTTCCTTGTGCGAAAGGCAGAAAATGCCTTGAGCACCTTATCTGATGAAGGTACTGGCACATTTCAGATGCAGTATATGTCAATAAATGAAACAAATAACCAACTTTAGATAGATAGTCTTCTATCTAGGTATCATTAATAACCTGACCCAGCTTCTCGCCAAATTCAAGGTTACTTATATCATCATCAGAGATCGTATTGGACGTCAACTGATTAATTTATTCTGATAAATATCCCCCAGCAATTTTGCAGGATGGAAGAGCATAAATAGGATGTTTTTCCTGTTTGGCTCTTTTACATTTTCAGCACATTCGCAATGCGTTAAAGACTAGGTAACATGAGATACTTTCAGCAAGCTAATGGTGACTCGGTCTCAGTTTTGTCCTTGAGGAGAAATATACATCGCCAACAACTTCTTGCAGTACCACAAACCAGTGCAGTGAAGCTACACAAATTTGTAGGTTCTCTTTATTTTCATCTTGTGCTTAAATGGTAGCAGTTCACGATTTTTCATATGAAAAAAGAACTAGGTACTTATCGAAGACAGTAACCAGTGACGATATCTTCTAAGTGAAGTTAAAATCATTCACCAGTCCATTCTGAGGGCCATTTTGGTAGGGAAAAAATCGGAATACTTAATTGTATGTCATTACTGTGTTACTGTGCTACGATAAAAAGGGGATAAACAAACCACTTCATCCCACACAGCTAGATTTAATCCGAGACAATAGTAGGTCGACTCGAATTTCCTTGCTTCGAATTTTTAGAAGCATAATCATGCTTCACGCACGGGTTAACACAGAAATCCTGGAATTCTGAAGCGTCTACGTCTTCACAGGAGAATCGCGAAAACAGGTGACAGCTTCATAATTAATTAATTAATTCAACCAGGACATTTGGCATAAATAAAAAAAAATATACCTATGAGGATACTCACACTGCAATGGAAAATTTTCAATCACAAAGAACAACAGATGTGAAAAGATTAGGATTTACCGAAAACATTAGTGTAAAAGGTATAAGAGTTATGTTAAGAGAAGGTTCTTTGAATCTCTGCACCGACTAATTCTTCATTTACTCTGGTTACATTCAAGCAAAGCTCTGAATTTTATTTTTGAAATTTTACCACAATCGAGAAATTATTTTTTATGTGGAACCAATTTTATCAGAAAATTTGAAAAAAATCAAGGCAATTCTTGGATGGAAAATTTCCAGATTTATTCGAGAGAAATAGGAATCCACTCGTCCACTATTTTGTGCTTGTTCATTCGTCGAAATACGCTCAGAAATATGGCATAAATGTAGCAACTTAAATTTCTCGAATTAATGGAACAACAATGCCAAAATCAATATTCGCAACGAACAGATTTAAATTCATGTAAATAATACAGAAAGCCACACATTGAAATGGAATTCGTCGAACAATGCGAGTATCAAAACGCAGCAAATTCCAGTTTTTTGTAGCTTGTTGGAAAATTTATCCAAACCAACCATGTTTTCCAAATGAAAAATGTTTCCAGTTTTAGTTTCAAATGATTTCAAATAACGCTCAGAATGGTCAATTTTAGTGTTTATTACCAGCTTATGGCATAAGAGAGATGCCATTAAACACAAATTTTTTACCGTAGATAAAATTTACTGTAAGAAATAAAAATGAGGTTTTCTTGGAAAAAGTCCCCATTAAAATTAAGAAACTGTTTTGTTTACCAGTTGGCACTTACTTATACGAGGGTTAACACCGAGAAGGTAACCAAAAAGTCATAGTCAAAGGACACAAGATAAGAATTTGTCAAGACTGGCAGAAAGTTCGTTTATAGCAAGAAAACCATGTAAAACTTCTAGTTCCAGCTTGGGCGATATCGAATTAGTAGCATTTCCGCTATAATGCTTGATACTTTTCGTTCTAGATTGGGGTTTTCAGAATCACCACGTACCGTAAAATTCAATATAAATCAAGGAACAATTCATATCAACAAATAACATAGTTGAAACCTTATCTCGTTTAACTTCTTATCTAGGTAGTTTATTGAAAAGTACCGTTCCTTTCCACATGGATTTTGCATGTTGCTTCAAGTGGGAAGCTTCACATCTAAAGACTCTTTTCATCAAGACAAAAATACGTTAGATAAGAGTGAACAAATAGAAGTTCCCCAGACTACAGTAATTACACAATAGGTTGTTGTCACATAAAACTCCATGAAGTGTTCACAATAATCGGTCGTTCAAGGTTGAACACAATATTCTTACTTGTTATTAATGAAATATACTACTGTAGAAACGCGATGCAGAAAAAATATAATGGTTATAACATTTCCAATAATGGTGTTTTATATTCTTTCACTCTCTTCTTTTGAACACGCTTTGTTTACTGCTGGGTTCTACTAAACAACGAGTTTAATGTACAGTGCATCTCATATTCCCTGTCCCTTAAGGTTCAACCGTTACAGGGTGATTTTGGAATTATTGCATTCTTGGAAATACAGTGTATGTCAATATTTTCAATATGAAAACTGTCTTTGATAGATTGGCTTACCCTAAAAACTTTTCTGGGTAATCATTTTCAAGTTATAACTCAAACTTATAGTCTTTTCAACATGACAACCTATATTTTATTTCACCATTTAATTGCATATTTTTTTTTGCTATCCAAAAATAATTTTCATAATTAAAATTAGAATTTTATACTTGAATTCATTTCATTTAAACTACAAGCAATAATCAATAACAAATCCTCAACAACAGATATTGTGAACTAAACATTCTAAGAACTTGTTCAAAATTTTGTCAATTATGTTCTGAACAAAATGCACACCTTTTCTTAAATGATTAATGGCATGGAGCATATGCGGAGCTTTAATTTGCTAAATGCTTCCGCTACACCTTGAAGTAATTCATTAACCATGTTATAGTTTAGCTGGTATATTTTATCTTTTAAGAATGTTCACAGAAAAAAGTCTAATACTGACAAGTCAGGAAAACGAGGTGGCCAACGAACCGGATCATGTGTACCCACATATCTCAGGCAATAATCTCAAATGGTTGCAGAAATACCCTCAGTGACCAGTGAATTTGGGATACACTGTGCTAATAATAATTTAAAGTTGAAACTGAGAACGCTGTAAGTACATTTTTCACAGAAATTTTTGAAAAATTACACTCCCAAATTTCCATTAAAAAATACCAATGAATTACCGATCAATTTTTTCTTAGGATCTCATTCTATCCTTCGTTGGATTCATACATATGGTTTGACCATGACATTATATTAACATTATTCTGCAGAACCTCAAATCTTGATTGTTATTTAAATTAAGAGAATATATGAAGCCATTTATTATTTCTGTTGACTGTTTTTATCTTCTCTACGAAGTTTCTCTTCGAATTCTTCTAGCAACGGCTCTTTCAATCTTTGAAATGATTGATCAAACTGTGATTAATCAGTGAACATTCCCAAGAACCTAATAATTGCTCACACCTCAGTGTGAGCAATGTTTCAACTCGGCCTGTTTTGTTATTGTTATTGATAATATTTTTTCTTTTCTATATTTTTTTATTATGTGTACGACCAAATGAGCTCATTGTTTTTTTTTCAATCTAATAGGACTGCCATCAAGCCAGTAATCAATACAATGATTATAATTATTCATTGATGTTGAAGTGTTGGAAGTTGGGCGATTTTTAATTATGATTTCATGATGATTGATATGTTGTTGGGGTGAGTTTTCGTTTACCCTGTCTCCTCTTGCGAAATCCCAGTTGAGAACCTGCCAACTCTAACCACAATGGATAGATGGCGCGAGTGCATTTTGGTGACACTTAACATCACTGAAATCTCGGAGATACAGGCACAAGAAAGAATTGAACCGGCTTCTTTCACAACACCACACAATCTTCTAGCACTCGCACAGGGAATTTTCAGCTGAAAATCGATACTTTGCCGACGAGGAAAATCAGGAAAAAAAGTTTAATTCACTTTCACAAATTAAACATCGATATTGATCCCCTTTCATCGGAACATCCTCAAACAAAGAGCCCTGACTGGAGGGTAATTGATAGAGGAGAAAACGATAGCCAACAAATCACGGCAAAGAACAGATACCCACTGCAAGTCAGGGAGCTTTCAATCCAGAATAAAATATCCACGCTCAAAATACAAGTTTTATTTCAGTACTGGTGTAGCACAGGTTTTTGGGTATTTTTGACCTGCCCAAGTTACACACAGCATTTGCCCGAACAATTTTTAATGTTAATTATAGAAATAAACAAACAAAAATATCTATCTATACATAGATTCGCTAAAGGTTGGCTTTTATTAAACCAGAAAATATACTCCCAATGCCAATAGAGCGTTCTTTCATTCGAACGGGGAAAATGCTCTTCTTCGCTTTCACTAGGACTTTTCCATTGCGTTTTTCGATGAAGAAATTCACCACCAAATGTCGGAGTAGTTCAAAGGTACCAAACAAAATCTTCACTAGCCGAGTTGATTCGGAAATATGAAATACAAATTCGAATTCCACAACTCGATTTTCCAATTTGCCTAGATATTGGTATTTGAAAGCAAATACAGAGCGATTTATCTGGCATTTTTCCAAAAAGTGTCGCGGTGAAAAGACTAGACCCGTTCATACTAGGAGAACACAGAAGTTCAGGAATTTTGAGACTGTGTCCAAAGTTTTCAAATGGGAAATCTAGATGTTTTCTCACTTATCTAATTATTTTGCCATTTCTTCATTTGGCAATTTTCATTCATAACTCGAAATCTCAAGAGGATGGGAAAAAGCTCTTGACATTCATGAGACTTATTACAATTGTCCAGAATAATTGAGAGTTCCTATTCAATTTCCAAATTCTCCGAAAAATACATGTAATCTCGATCAAACTGCATCTTATCTCAGACTATAACGTAAATTGATGATTCCATGAAACAACTGATTATCAATAAACTCATACAATCTGATAAGATTGAAAAAAAACATTTCAATCCTAAACTCGAACAAAATTTCAACATGAATTTTGTGAACCGATTTCTCTAGACTTCCTTCCGATGCCTGAACTTATCTTCTTGTATCCAGAGTGTCTTCTCAAGATGGTTTGGTTTGATCTGATGATAGATAATAAATTAAGCTATAATCATCTGGAGGAAATTTTTTTGGTGGACGAGTAAAAGTAATACTTCTACCTCAGGATACTACCAAAATATTGCAGATCAAAAGTACTCATTGTACCTTGGACAGTCCCATGGTACAAGTCAATCACTCACATGATGAAGTTTACAATTTTTTTAAGTATTTTTTTGGTAGGTATTCACAGAAGGAAAATCTCATGAATGTTTTTCAAACTGTCCATTCCTTGCAATATCATGTGTTATTTTCAATAATAAGTAGATGATAATAATTCTGGTGACGATTTTTCATATTTACTCTTGAAATGACCTGTTGGATTAGTGTCATAAGAAGAAATATTACTGTCCTAAGGTACAAGCCTTGCTGGACCTTGAGACAAGACTATTTTTCTACATTTCTGAAATAAACTCAGAGATTTTATTAAGTACCTATTTCATTTCACTCATGAATGTACGATTATTGAGTATTAATTGTTTTAAATCCTGAGTTTAAGAAAATGTATCAATATCTGTGGTCAATCAACTAACTAGGGAATCAGAGAAAAATTTGTCAAACTCACGTTTCTCAACAGGGTCTCTGGAGATGGATACTGCATCTGGAAAATAAATTCAAGATTAAAACCAGTTTGAAAATTTGAAATACAAAAAAAAATCGATTCAAATGTGATGACCTTTTTTTATATTTTTATTCGAATGTAATTCTTTGCTTTTTTCGAGATTTGTACTATATAGTCATTCAGCAATTTCTCTTAATATTATCATATTAACTACATTATGGGTTCAGCTATCAAATTGTTCAATAGGACTGTTATTAAAATCCCTTGCAAAATAAGCAGTTCTTTCGAGTCCTTTCTCCCTCAGTTCGCTGGAACGAGGTAACATAACCTCACATACTCATTACAGAGCGGTATAAGCCGGAGCCATTAATTCAAGATGATCCAGCGTAAAATATGCAATACGACAACCAAGTTGGCTTTGAGGAGGTGAAAACAAATGGAGAGAAGACATGGTAACAGCGAGTGTCATGCCAACGAATATCGTGGCCCCAGCGGTGTCAGTGGCGTGAGTAAAACACATTTCCCCGAACATTCCCCACTTTAGGCGGCTGCAGCCTTCCCCAAGATTCGATGGGAAGCTTAAAGTTAACCATGAAGAAAGCAACAGACAAAAGTAAATCAAACCTATGGCATTTCAATGGTAGCGGAGAAACCTCCATACCCCTTCTCCAGTTGCGCCACTGCAGAGATCCAGTGCCGCTAAACGGCCACAGAATCGATATAGGTAACAGCACACAATGACGCACATGAAAGGCGTCCTTACAAACCCGATGAAGGACACGTGACAATCCACGTGCTATTATTCGGCTCTCTTTGAACCCATTCACAACAAACTCGATCACAAAACGACGGCAAAGTAGGTTTCGGTCCTTCCAGACGCATGCCTTTTTCCAGATTCACCCCCAGAGGGGGGTATATCGATTGACTGAAGTTTGACAATGACACAACAGCCGTTTTCACTTCCTGGATGTCACTCCATTGATCGTTTGGGGTTGTCGTTATATCCTATCCGATCGGGAATAGTCGAGGATCGCGCGAATTCCGAGCGATTGCGGAATTCCGCAAGGGTCTATTCTACGCCCAGTAGACTTCATGAGCTCTACGAGGCGCGTTCGCCATTTTGCAACTCGCGTTCGGTGTGTTAGTTATTCTCTAAATTTTCGGAAGGAAAGATTATGTACAAGTTATGATGAATTTGAAAAGGAAGATGAGTACGCGAGAACGCAATAAATGCGATTTTTTATCTATAGGTTTTGAGCATTCCTTGTGGAGATAAAATAACTCACTTGGCGATTCTGATAAACGAATTTTTTTCCACTATAGATAAAGGTAATCAAGATGGATAAATTTGGAGGAAATAATAAATACTAGTATTTCTTGTGGTAAATTGATTTAACACGATATTCTTCTTATCCTTACTACCGAAACCACGGCTGCATAGTTTTCCCGTTAAATCTTATCGCATTTTTATGTTCCTCTTACGAATTTTTTGAGGAAGAATGGATCGATGGTACTCTTGAAATTGCCTAAGATGCATTCTTCAATGGAAAACTTTTTTTTTCTGAAGGTATATTATTTTCTTCCAGTGGTCTCCTTTGAACTTACTCATTCGCAGAGCGTAAGACTGAATGAGAAATGGAAATAAGTCCATGAGTAATTCAACAATCGAATGATTTCAGAATCACGATGTATATAATGAATGTAACATTCGGTACTTGATATTCAAAGTCGACAATGTTGATGTAATTATGGTAAACTTCTCGATTATATCGATAATATTGCCATGTAGGATTGCTGATCAGTCTGAGGATTTCATTCATCACGAAAAATATGTCAAAAACCAAGAATTACTTTAATAGGTACATCGAACATCGAACTAGCTCTTCTTATTAATTTACATTTTCAGATTCAAATTTTGTGTATTTCAGAGGCTTTTATATGGAAAGCCATTCCACTAACCAAACCTTTTTTTTCTTACACTTTCAAGTGTCCCAGTATCGGAAACAAAGCAACTTTTTTAATTCTAAGAGTATAACAAAAATTCATTGCGGTCAAATTGAAACGTCTTTCACTTTCAAATTGAAAAAAACAGTCATTAAGTAAAAAATTGATAGAGTAAATGATATATTTCCCTCAGAAGTTTCAGAAAATACAGAATCCCTCGGAATATATTATTGCTCTATTTTTTTAATTGTGATATATATTGCTCTAAATCAAATACATATACAAAACCATTTCAATGAAAACTATCGACTCCCAATAAAAAGTGAAGACCTCAGTTTCATGAAAAAATGAAAAAACACGTCTTTTTGATAATGTAAGAACATTGTAAATTTAACTGCCCCCCCCCCCCCCTATGGTCACTCCTTCTAATATTTCAAATGCAACATTTCATACATTATCGGATTCTCCTCATAAGAGAATTACAAAAATTTACATAAGTGAAAATTCACTCACTTCACTGAATATAACATTTTAATTAGTATCAAATCAGCAAAGTAATATTGAATTATTTTATAAGGTACTAAAATGATTTAGGTTTCAATATAATGGTACAACAGGGCTTCAAACAAGTTTCGAAGATTTTATAACTTTTCTTCTTTTTTCTTTTCATTTGTCGACATTTTCCAAAGAGTGAAAATTCAATCACTCACTGAATATAACATTTTAATTAGTATCAAATCAGCAAAGTAATACTAAATTATTTTATGAGGTATGCACACTGATTTAGGTTCCAATATAATGATACAATCGAGCTTCAAACAAGTTTCGAAAATTTCATAACATTTCTTTTTCTTTCTTCTTTATTTGTCGACATTTTTTAATAATTCGCAGAAGTTAATCATCTATAGGTAGATGGTGGATGAGTACCATAAACTTTTCTTCGACTTTTCACTCATGCACATATTTATATTTTTGTAATATTCTTGTCGAGAAGAATCCAATCCCTTAGAAAAATTGGGTGAGCTGGCTTATAGTTAAAGTTATAACGTTTACATATGAGCAAGAACTATGATTTTCCACGTGTTTTTTGATTTTTTCATAAAAACGGTGCTTTCAGAATTATATGGGGTTTGAA
>CM076613.1:10974485-11292339 GCA_038502775.1 Hippodamia convergens
GGTGCTTTCAGAATTATATGGGGTTTGAAAAGATTTCATTGAAATGCTCTGCATAACGAACTTCGAATAATATGATTGAAGAGAACATCTGCAAAATGTGTAACACTTCAAATTCAGTAACTTTTCCATTGTTATCGAAGAAAATCAAATACAATAACAATTATAAGAAGATCATTCGCAAGTTCGACAGTTCAAGAGCAATGGGATCATTTCAGATAAAACTAAATCTAATCAGTTTCAATAATGACACCGTATTTTCGATAGGGGAATTGATGAAGTATTACGCTAGGCTACAGAGCCGATACGAGGATTAGGATCCATTCACAAATTTCGGATCTCGTAATTTCTAAGAATAAACCTTTGAAATCGAAGATTGTTTTCGAATAAGGCCATTCAAGTCGGAGGAGTTCAAATGGCGAATATGGCTGTCACCCAGCAGCCACAATAGTTTAGTTCCAGGTGCTTGCAACACCTGCATCTTAACTAAAAAAAAAACGCTAATTCCAATGATCAAAGCCTATTCGGGCTTTGACCTATCGCAGTTTCTTCAATGAATAAAGCTGAAAATAGGGGTTTTCTCGTTTGCAAGCTGTGCCATGCGCCGAACATGTTACTGATCAAGAAACAATCGTTAACTACAAGATTTTTGTTTTGGAAATTAATGTTCCGAAATTATCAAGTGCAACGCAATCTACAGGGGAGAGGATTGACTCGTGTCAAGACACGTGTGCTCTGCAACAGATGTAGCACGATCTGTGGGGACATTAACGACAAGCATGTGTGAATTTCTTCACAGGGGTATCGGTACTTCGAAATGGGGAACTCTGCGTGAAAATAATCATCTCCTTCGATCTCAATACACAGATCCCTTGAGTCTTAGGACATTTGGAAAAATTACGACATTCATTGCTTACAAATCACGAAGCTTATGTTGATTATAATCAAAATATGTAGATACAAAAGAGGCAATATACCCCACTCAACTTCTGACAAAATACAGAACAAAAGAAAAACATTAAGTTCAGAATAAATAAAAAGAAACGAAATGAGCAAAAATAAAAATTCGAAAAATTCAGAAAATTTTTCTTCTTGATTTATTGGGAGATTGCTTGGCTACCGATTCTCCGAAAAATTGTTTACCAATAAATTAAGAAACAAGAGTCTTCAAGCTTCAAAAGTAAGTTTTTTTATTTCCCATTTTTTCATTGAGATACAGCCTGTTGAAAATCACGAAAATTTCTGAAAAATTTTCTGTTCCTTTAATTGTTGCGCGAAGTGGAGATAACCTAATTTCGAGATAAAACCTGTCTTCGATAGATATTTTACGTAGAATTCATTGGAGTACACTAAAAAATTGCCTGGGTTATCGTTTTTGAGGTATAATATATAGTTTTTCAATAGGACACCCTATATTTAATACTTCAACCAATTTTATTTCAATTGCAAAGCATAAACAAGAACAATAACAGCAATAATTTTTCTAATAATTCCTAAACAATAGATATTGTAACCCAAAAATTCAAATACATTGTTGGAAATTTTGTTCATTATGTTTAAACATTTTAATTATCAAAATTGTTCTTAGATGCCAAGTGTTTTTATCTTATTTCAATCAGAAAAAAAATGCAATATGGTGGTGAAATAAAATACAGGGTGTTCTATGAATGAAAAAGTAGCCCATAAATTTTATACCTCCAAGGGTTGCACAAAGCAACAAGACAGTGAATTTCTGATGCATTTGATTCGATTATCATGCTGGAAATTGAATGTTAAAGTTTCCCTTTTATTTTCCGCGAATCTAATAGTGCGAGATGAGCTTAAATAATTCAATAGTTTACTTATTCTGTCCTAAAATGTTTCTTCCCATTTCCTTGATTAATTTTCACAAATTTTGTTTGATTGATGGAGTCATAAAATGTTTGGTTCCCTTTCATTTCCAATTAATTTCTGACAGATAATGAAAAAGGTATTCCTTGTCAACTAAACTAATTCACGTTCCACCTACAGCTTAACTTAGTTGATCTCAGTAGGGGGAATGCCACAATGTAAGAATAATAAAATCTTCTCTTGTCTGGGAACAATAGGAATTATAATATGGAGAGTCTTCAATTACTTTCTTGTGAAATTTTCAACTTCTCACTTCACCAATTCGTCACATTAGTTGCGGGAGGGTGTCATATCAATCTTGAAAGTACCTTCCACTTATTCCCAGGCTCCTCCAATAATTTGCTAACATTTCTCGGGACATTTTTGTCTTCGGAACATTTCTCTCGAACAATAACCATAGACATTTCCAAGAAGCCTGTTGGAGCTTGTTCCGCGTAGCAGGAAATTCGCAGAACTCGAGGGTTTCGCATTCACACACAGCGTGTTCGATGAACGTGTCGATTCTTAAAAAAAAACGCCTAATCAATCGGAGAAAACAGAATTTTCGACCCTTCGGGATTGGTTCCCAAGAGCAACAAAACGGATCGAGTTTGTTGTATTCGGAATATTTGTTCACGTTGAAGGACAATTAGCCTGGTATTTCCGGCGAACAATAAAGAAATTTGAATAACCAGATAGCACATATGTGTTCTGTTGTTCGGTAACCGAATGCGTGACATTTAGGTTAAAAGGAAACAGCTTTATTCCACTCATGCTTGGTTCATCCATTTTCGAGTGCTTCTAATGGCAATTAGATTCGATTATTTTTACTCGGAAATAAAAAAAAAAACAGCAAAAATTTTTCTGTCACCTCCTTCAATTCTCCTGGCCTTTATTGCCCTTTATGTACGTCTACTTTTGTTAGTATAATTCTTAAATTGAGGCAATATCATTTTTTTCTACCGGTAACATAAAAAATCCATTTTTCTCGTATCGGAAAAATGTGGATTTGTATTCCAGCCCATTTTTTGAAGATGATTGTTCGTATGTATCTAATACAGAATATACCAAATGCAATATAACATCCACACAATATTTTTTTCCATTATACTGAGGCATATTTGGTTCAAGATCCCATTTTATTTTTTGAATTTTTTTAATCAAGAGCGAGTTCTAGACTGCAGATTAATCGGATATTGAAATTTGCATTAGATCAGTTTAACATGAGCTTAAAAATAAAATTGTTTTCAAAGGTACCGTGTCAAGACAAACATAGGAGTAAAAGTGAAATCATTTCTCAAATTTTTAATGAATAGTTAATTTCTAATACATAATATCGACATCCTTTTCCGGAAAATGAAAGAGAACTGAATAACGAAAGTGAAAAATGGGAAATGGTCCAAAAATAGATAAGCACATCGAATATGTACTGTATTAAAAATGGATAAAGTGGAAATTTGCATTCGGTGCATATGAACTTGTAACTGTTTCCATTACGTACATAAACCTACGGAAAACTGAACCAATAACAGAAAAATCAATCGGGAACTATGTCAGTGACGTGGAGTGGAATCATTAATTTCCTTCGGTGAAAATCTCACTCATCTTGAATAATATATAACATATGATTCCGTTTTATTGCTTCACTTCCACCCTAATAACTTTCCAAATATTTTCATGGTTTCTGGGAAATTCAATAATAGAATTCGAAAAGAATTTTTGGGAGAGGTTAATCGGAAGCAAGAATCCGATAATCTTTCGAGGTTAACAAAATTGCAGAGGCTCCAGAACATGACCATACATCGCAGGCCAAGCTCATGATACTATTTTGAATTCAGTACGGTGCTGGCTTGGACCGATTCCAAACGATCTTGAAAGGAGCCAAATATCACACAAAGAAAACCGTCTAAAATTAGTAACGTCGAGCTAATTAATCACGGATAAGAACACATAGGAAAACACAAAGACATGCCTCATAAGAAAATTCCAGATGATAGGGGAAAAATTTCGAATTTCCACAAACAAGACTTCATCAAAAGCAAATGTACTTCATTGTGCATTCCTCATAATATACCATACATACTTCGAGTGGATAGGAAGGTTAGGTTAGGAAAGGTTAGGATGTGCTTCAGCAAATATCTGAAATCTCAGAGATGGCCCCATCGATTTTCATCTCTGAGATGGTCATTCATCAAGAAAATCATTAAAACACACAGGATAACAAGTCGACGATATAAGCCAACAGAATCTTCAGATAGTCTCAATAATTTCCACAAATTTTTCAATACGATCAACCTTGAGAAAAGCGCAGCGAACAATCAACTGAATCATCAATTTTTCACAACTGAGATTCTTTGTTGACCCTTAATTTTAACTAGCTTTGAGCTGCGTGCTTGGCTCTCTATCTCAGGTTTATTTGTTAAACGTTCGAACATCAATATCTCAAGATGGAGACAAGAGATTAATGCGACTTATGACTCATCATTCATTATGTCAAAAACATTATACTACAGAAATTCTCTTTCCAAGCTTCGCTTTTTTCCCAATTTCATGGTGTTTGTTTTCCAATACGACTGAAAAATGTTTGAGCGTTTCCCAGGTTTATTAGCGAAATAACAGTGAGGTTATTTCATTATCGGAAAATCGATTGAATAGATGAACAAATTAAAAGATCTACCCAATCGTCATAATTGAATGGGAGAATTTTTCCGATAATTCAGAAACAAATAAAATGTAATGCTCCATCCAAACTCCGTATTATCTTCAACGATATACGATACGAGTTGGGTCACGTGACCTAGCAAATACAATCTTATCTTTTTAATTTGTTCGTTGCTCAATATTTTGAACTCTAAATAATTAAATAAATTCGCTGAAAATATTAATTATGTCTTTTATTATTGTCGCATTGATTTCGCATGGAAAAAATGTGGTTTTTTCATTCAATCGAGCACTGTCAAATCAATCATTTTTGGTAACTGAATTCCAGAAATGAAATCACTGAAATGGAAAAATAATTATAGAAATGCAAATTATATACCCAAACTTTACCCTTCAGCCGCAGTTCATTGATGATAAAAAATGATCTTTGCCTTTTTAATTAGCATTTGATTCAACAATGAAACAAAAATGTGTGTTTGCTGAAAAATAGAAGAAACATTCATCTTCTCAGGACGAAATGAACGATCCAATATAACAAACTCGCTGCACAAATAACTATTTTGCAGCCATTGTTATCACAAAGAAACAAATGAATTGGCTGAAGGGTCAGTTTTCGAAGAATGACCAACTCGATTGAATTTATAAATAAAAGTACATCAACGCCTATTAAATAATGGACCTGCTAAGTACCAACAGAAAGAAAATAAGGGTCATACAGGTCAATGTAACTTTTCAACATGTATGTTATTCAACTTAACACAACCCGCAAAGAAATATCTGCATAAATCATCTGGAATTGAAGAAACGAGTATGATTCTCCAATAATACATAACTTTCTCTTATGTTAATCAAGACGACGAAATTTTAGTTGGATTCAGATATTGGTCGGATGAATTATTCGAATGATGCAGTCTCTTTATCTCGCTGAATATCACGAAGTGATCTGTCAGTCTCAACTGAAGGAATTGAAATTCGTTTGTCGCATCCACCATATTAAATTTCTGGTACATGAAAAAAAATTCGTTTCCATTACATCCAACTATCAATTGAAATGGATTACTTTTTTGAAGGCAAATAAATATTATTATTATTATTATTATTATTACTCTTGTTGTTATCTATTGTTTTAAGTTTTTGTTAAAGATTTTCCCCACAGCGAATATATGGAAAATTCGGAGATGTGCTGAAAGAATTCGAAGTTGATGAGCGTAGTTTTCCATGAGATTTTCTGTTTATAAACAAACAAAATTGGCGGTGCTGCGACTGCGCAATGAAATTGTGGACCACGTGGTCTGATCGCAGCCACATTCGCATACCGCAGGTAGCAGGATTAAAAGAGAGAAAAAAAGCACGATTGCGAAGGACGAAGGTGAGAAAACGTACACTCCTGCAATGTTAGCGCCAATTGTGCTGCAACCCGTCAGGCGGCATTTCCTGTCGACCATAACCATAAAATCCTGCTGAAAACTATCAGATCTCGCTAATTTCGTATGCAAGAGATGTCGAGTCGATCGAAAAAAGTTTAGTATACCAGTAATTATCGGCCTGAAGCTAATGAAATTCTCATATTCGTTATTCATCTCGAAGGTACCGACCTATACAACCTGTTTTCTCGCTGGAAACATTCGCGATCTCGAAAACGAACGATCGAGAAGATGCTGCGATGGAAAGCACGAGCTGATTTTTTACGAATTCTGGAATAGGTCAAAGGGAGAAAGTGGATTTGCGCCCTTCGTACAGTCGTAGACGCACAGGTCACAGGTCATGTGAGGACGATTGGATCGTATCGGGTGCGATAAAGAGAAAAAACAATATGTAATTACCAGTGAATAGATGCGATTAATAAAAATTCGAATAGTTGACCCCACTGGCCTTTTGCAGAGTCTTGGCGTCGAAAGACCTTCAATGTCAACACTAATAAACCGGTGAAGGCCACAAAACACGTTACTTAGTCGTCGAACTGAGAAAAACTGGAAACGCACTGGGTAAATCCATCTGAAATAATTGAAAAGTGTCCGGGTAAATGGTCGATATTTTGAATCTTAGGACGAATCGAGCGGCAAATGGTCACAAAACATGAGACAGTTAGCAGAACCACTTGCGCGATACATGACACTACTAGCCAAGTTACATCAAGTGCACTGTCCCCCTCACTTCGCTGATAGCGCCCCACCGGCACCCACTCTGACGTCAGCTGCTATTGATTTAAGAGAAGTGAGAACAGTAATGGTGCTGAATTAGCTGCTACGAACACATGACAATACACATTTGTTCCAGCACTTTTCTAAAGACTGGCCACCCGCAAATGTCCAGCGACGATCAAAAGATCACAATGGTGCCACAACATTTCCCGGTGATGTCAGAATGACATCACATCTCAATACCCCGAAGCAGAATTGAGACGTTGAGACCTTGATTTCTCGTGATCGTTACGAAGCCAACTCGGATCCGCTCAACTTCGCAACTTTTCATGCTCATACGGAATCACGACAATTTTACAGCCTGCAGGCCCTTAGGATCTAATTTCCCCAATCGAACTACCTCAACTCTATCACAATTAGGATCTATTAGTTTGGTTCTATAAACAAATAACTTCAGACAGTTAACGGAACCGAAAATATACTCCTCGACACATGCAATAGACCACGTATAACCTTCATGTCAACCAACCTCTCAGTATTTCAGAGAATCAATTATTCCTCAGTTTTTCCATCAATGAAGCACCGAATTATTCAAGCCACACATCAACCAAATCAGAATCGCGCATGACAGTTACCAATTACCAATTTATAAAGATTGTCTTTATGCTATCTACAGAGGAATGACTCTTATTTTTCCATAAGAATCAAGAAATGTTCAGCAATTATAGAAATATTGAGGAAAATATAAAACCACAACCTCATCTTATAATCTTGGCGCCAAGTCAAAAACAAATGCAAATACATGCCTGAAACTTTTTGATAGTCCACCTGGAGAAATACTTCGAATTATTGTTTAAGAGATACATTTTTTAACTTCTCTTGAACTCAGAACCTTTCATTACATTTAATATCAGTAATACTTCATCATTACCATTGGCTTAAGCATACAAACAGGGCTAAGAATTCCTCTATTTCCAGGATGCAACATCACTGTAATGACCTCAAAAATCAAGTAGACGTATTTTTTCGAAGCAATAGAGCCGTAAAAAATTCTCTCAAAAAATATTTCGAATCCCTCTACCTTTCATTGTCAATTGTTTCTTCCTCATTGTTCACTTGTTTTTTTTTTTATTCTTATTATTATTTTCTTATAGGGATAAGGCACTTTTGTTAAATGTTATCTCATAATCTGTTTTTTATTCTCATTGTTCACCTATTTTAGTTGTTTTTTTTATAGGAATAAGGCACTTTTGTTGAAAATTTCTATTATTGTTAATTTGTGAACACTGTTTTGGGTATTGAGTTACCTGTTCATGTTCCTTGTAAATAAATAAATAAATATCAGTATTGGATTTTAAATAATCCGTTGTGTTTCTTATTCCTAATAAATAAAGATTGTTTGTTGATATTTTATAGTATTAGATTTATATATTCCAATTTTTAAGGGTAAGGGAAAATTAAAGTTACCCTCCAGCATAAACTGGGCTTGAGTGGAAAGCATCAAGAAAAAAAGGTATTTTTGGCATAGATAAATGGTTACTCAACCCTGTCGTCAAAATTTAACATGCAGAACGTGCAACTACTAAAAAATGTCTTATGGTACTCACCCCATATAAAAAATCAACTTTTCAAAACAAAAACCAAGAAGCCAGTTCTTCCCTCCTCCACATTCATAGTAGGATGTTACAAATGGTATCATGGATGCCCTGAAAATATCAACATCAGAAACAAAAATTTATTAAAAAAATCAGGCATTTACTCAAGTTTCGATGTTTTGAACTTATATCAATTATTAATATTAATTTGTATCAATTTATTTGAAATAATAATTAAATCATGCACGACTTTGAAAAAATATTGATGTACATTTTAAGTTAATATTTTTCAACTGGTGACCCAGAATGAAAATGCTTAGATTTATCAACTGATTTTTCCCACTTCTTGACGATAAAATGGAATATTTCCTTTATCCATCCGACTGCAACCCTACCCAACGTCTATTCTACAAATGTAAACACATGTTCATAAAAAAAGGGTACTACCCATACTGTTAGGTTCCTCCATTATTTGGAAGATGAATGAATAAAACAAATATGTATGCCGAGTACATTACTGAAATAGTTTTTGCTCTACAAGTAAGAGTACTTGAAAATAATGAAACAGATGGAGCATGCAGAAGAATGTTAAAATTTTATAGACAAGCGAAACAAATGTTCAGTCAATGAACTAGAATCTAAAAATACACCTTTTTCTGTTTTTAGAAGTACAACTCATGAAATTTCACTTGCTTCCGATATTTTTATCGATATACATACCCAATAGTTAAATTTTTTCATTTCCATTATAATTGCATAATTAATATGGTAACATTCAATTTTAGGGAAAATTAAGAATCAATTGCGTGATTTAATCGTTTTTATTCTGATTAACCGATTTTAAAAGCACCGATTTCATTCCAGACTACTTGGTTTTCAAAATCGAATAGAATGTAAGAAATATTTTTTTCGGGTAGTATATTTGCAATGAATGCCCATCAACATAGGACGGCATTGGATCTTAAGCTGTGCAGGCAACTAGAGGAACAACAAGAGCCAAGAAGTTCAGACATCTGCAAACCAGATGTTGAAATAGGCAATATTTTGGTTGCCTCCACTGGCTTATGAACATTATTGAATGCGAGAGTAACTTTGGGAATAATATTTAATTACGTAACTCATGACGTTTCGAAACTTTTCATCCCTTTAGGTGAATATTTAGTAAAGGCAAATTCATGAAATGTAGAATTTGATTTCCGAAAATTGTTTTCATTAATTTTTTTCAAGAAAGCTCATTGCACAGCTCATGAAATTCACCACTGGAACAACGGTTCCTTCATAGAATTAAAATTTACGATTCGGAAAATAAATACTGTTAATTTGGATAGAAATTTTCAAAACAATTGTGCTTCGAAACTTTCAATGCCACTAACTACCCCTCTTTTTTCTATTTGAAAGGGAATAATTCAGATATGTAACGCTGAAATTGCCTCCAAAGTTCAGAGAATGGAGAGGAATGGTTCATTGTAATTTCCATATAGTTATTGACATGACACTAATACAGAGCAATTAAGAGAAATATACAAACCGCAGCTTCATTAGTTGCATGTTAATAATGAGTACCTAACTAGAGGAGCTCAAATTGAAATTTCACTCATCGCGCCCTCTATTAGACAAACCTTCAACTATTACCTATCTCTCAAATGATTTAAATACATCCTTTTAGGTCAGAACTCAGAAAATACTTTGAATAATTTACTGATGAAAACGAAAAGATTCAATTGGATAGTCAGACTATTGAATTACACAAATCCTGACTGAAAATTTTATCAAGGGTTCAATTAGATTCAATTTGAATTTTGGATGCAAATTTGGTGAAAGATAGGCACCAAATCAAAATTCATTCAAATCTTTCAACATTACCTCAAATCTTCAAAATGATTGTTACAATTATAGTACCTTTTATTATATAAATGAAAATTTTAAATTCTGTTTCTAGGTTAACTGTATGCTGATGCGCAATATCAGCTGATCATTGTCAAAATTTTATTACTGTCAAATCAATGTCACCTCAAGTGACTTCATATGTGAAACCTTCATAACAAAGATTAGACCCTTCAAGTCTTTGTTCTCTAACCTGGGTCAACATAAGTAATCATTGTCCTTGTACAAATTGTTTAGAAAATGTCTGCAACTGATGAAGATAATTTAACAACTGATGCTTTTGCTAGTCCACCCAGAGATGATGTCAACAATGAAACCTCAAATATACCACCACAAAATGAAAAAAATAACTCAAACAATATAAGGAGACATTCTGATGACACTGACAAAAGATCCACAAGAAAAAAAGGAGATTCTGAAAGTGGTGACAGTGATGATCCTTCAAATTCAAGTAAATGCTGCAGTAATGGAAGGAGATTTAGCAGTAAATCTCACGAAGGGTATCATGGACCTAATGGTATTAATATAAATTGAATTAACTTTCATGAACCCATTGTTGAGAGGATGAATAACACCAAAACTTCCTTTATTTCAGCTTACGCAAGTGTTATCAACATAAGTAACGCAACCGGCATACAAATAGGTTCGAACTATACTTATTATATTAATTCTTCCAAAGACACAAAAACGAAACCTACGAAAAAAAACAAGGATATACCTAAGACTGAAAAAATAATATTGCTGTTGACTTCTGAAGAAAGGGTTACTCAGAAAGATATCCAATTATTATCTGCTCATATTGATGCAAACTGGATGGAAACTGCTAGAAAATTAGATTACTCAGAAGGACAAATTAGCCAATTTCACTGTGATTTTATAATCAATGGTTTAAAAGAGGTGAATATCAATAAATTATTTAAAATACCACTAACAAAGTTGATGCAGTGTTTTAAGAAATGCAAGCACGAATGAATAATTTTGAATGTACAATTTTCCCGAATCCCTAAGAAACCTATGATAAAAAAACCTAAGAATGAAAAAAATCAAAGTATAAAAAAAGAAAGTTAATATATCGCAAATTCACACATATATCTGGAATTATTTCGATAATTACAGTTCGTGCTAAATTAGTGTGGTAAATTTTAATAATACATAAATAAATAAATATATATATATATATATATATATATATATATATATATAAATATAAAATATAATAATAAATATTGTCACGATTCTGCGAAGTTACATGAAAAATTTTAAAAAGATGGCACCTCTCATCCTCCAATTGGAATGGGATGGAAATGCTCAATATAAAAAAAAAAAAAAAAACATATGTATTTCATGAACCCAATTTATTCTTTAATAAGACTATGGTGCTTTAATTTTCTTCAATAAAATTATATAAAAAATTCCAGCACTGAAATGTTATGGAGCAGCTTCAGACACAATAAATATAGCTCACACAAATCTACATTAAATAAACAGTGACAGAAAAAATTAATTTTAATAAACTCACAGTGATACTAAATCCTGAATAATGGAATATTAGCCATATCACCTGGTTTGATTCTTCATAAGAATTCTATTTCTTGTATTTTTGAAAAAGCTTCATCACAATCCGATCTTCGGCCAAATATGTCTTCCATTGCGTTAAATTTATAATGAATTTATATTTCAGGTTATATATCAGTTCTTGTTAGATTGGATAAGAAACAATGGTAAAGAAGCTACCACCAGAAAACTAGCAAACGCCTTATGGGATTCCGAACAAAGAGAATGTGTTTCCATATGGTCGCAGAAGCTCTGAATCCATTCCATCTCCAATATGAATGAGAAACTCATGACGATTATTGTCTTGTGATTATAAATATCGAGTCTTCCAATTGTACAATACAAGATTCATTCGAGCTATAAACAAATTTTTATCATTGTTATTTTATATATAAATTATATGGAATATATAATTATCAAGCTCTTGGTGTCATCAATCAAGAACTATTGCATTGATTTTCTACTGTTGATATAAAGTACATAACCAAAAAATTATACATTTACCATTTATGAGAGTGGTTATGAATTCAAATATATGAGGGTAATGTATGTTGCTTCCATTTCCGAGATTGTAACATACAGAATAAAACTGTAGTTGTATTATGTTCAATTCAAATGTAGCCTATATTTTGAATACCAAAATGGTCGTTACAGCGAGATGACTACATTTCCTCGAGCCCCAGTTTGGAGCTCCAAAAATTTAAGAATAATTAAAAATATTCATTAATAACAACAGCTAAGATCAAAATAGTAAGTTGTTAATAAAAATTGTGGAAATTGGTGTGAGATGTTGTCGATAAACTGTGATTTTCGTTTACATGGTCACTAAGAAACAGTTTTTGGGGATTGGGTTTCCAAGACTCCTGCAGTTCCTCGGGACCCTAAAAATTCGGAGACGTAGATTATAACTGAAATTGGGTACATAGCCTAACTGTGCTGAGCCCAGATTATCGTCATTCCGACTTGAGGGGCTGCTAACCGTATGATGTGATTGCCTAGAAGCATCAAATCAAGAGCCTATATTTCAGTTTTGTCGCTTGTGAACATTCAGAAGATCTTGTTGAACTAAAATGTAAATATCACAAAGGTCACTTGATTTCCAAAAGAAAAAATTTTTAATTAAGATTTAAAAAATTTAATTCAATCACAACAAAATATTATGCATTTGCGCTCTGAAAGTGGACAGTTGAGTTCAGAGACTCTCGATATTCTTCTTTTTGTTTCTGTGAACATGAAACATAGACTCCGTATCCACTATGAATGACATGTAGGTTAGTGTTCTGTGGTTGGTATTATCCAATTCGTCATAGAATGGATGATTTTAAGGCACTTGCTCACAGACAGAAACAATCAAACAATGCAGTTTGTCGATAAATCAGATATATTTCATACAAATGTGCCTGAATAAAATAAAGTGGATTGAATTATTTGAGTGGAGGTGTTATGAAAACGAAGTGTTACAATATGAAGAACAAATGCCGCTAATATAATCCTTAAATGTTTTTGAGTGAAGCTGTTCTGACGTCTTTGTATACGGATTCATGATGCCCACATTAATTGGAATTAGTGAATTTGTTGATGAAACTCGAGATGATTACAATTCACCCACAACATCTACCTTCGTTTCGAGGATGCATCATTGTAGAAATACAATTGCATCATTTGAAGAAGTGAGTTTCATATTACGTCAACTAATTTACTTTCCCTTTTCCTATCATATATTTTTGTTAGTTTGTCATGTAAATACTGATGATTGGAATTTTAATAAAAATGTGATGATTGACAAAGTTATTTGATACAGATGTTCAATGTAGTCTATTGAAGCAATTTCAAGTGTGTTCAATTTATATAATCGCTAATCGCCGCTTCAGATCAGTGAAAATCGCAAATGTTTGGATATTTCGTAATTGATATCTTTAAAGAAGTTTGACGAACGAAAACAATATTTTGTTTTAAATTATTTGACTGTTTCAATTATCCACTCATAAATATTCTTTATTCTAATTTCACTTTTATCTTTTGGATTTGATTAATTTCCGAATCACCAATTAGGCGTGAAACATATTATATTTCAAGAAATATAAGAATTCTAATATCAAGTCTCTAAGTTTTTCATAATATGAAAATGTAATGTAAAAGTTCCCAGTTCAAAGCCACTATTTTTAGATGATATAATGTTTAAATGTATATATTATTTGCGTGTATAATCGGTTTTATCGCTAACAGCCACTATCTTATTTGAAAAGGAAGTGATACAGCTTTTTTCCAGATTATTTCAATAGCGCAGAATAGTTTCATCAGGATTGACCAACATATGGTCACTTGGGATGATTTTGTCGTAATAAATGCAATAAAGGGTTGTTTTTTACATCTCTAATCTATTTTCATTCTCATTTTTATTTATACTACAAATTCACATCCTGAGAGAATTTAATATATGGATAGAATATAAAGAGTTTTGATTGAAAAAACATTAGTTTGTGGGCGTTTTAAATACAATTCTTCAAGTATCATAACATGAGAAACCATACTATTGATGTTGGTTTATCTTTCATACCAATGAAGCAATGGGTTACTAATCATGTTGAATGTGATAGGAATTATTTATCTCCTATTGTATTGGATTATTCAATTGATTGTTGAATAAAAATCCAAATTCAGCAGTGCTGATAGATTCATTCTTAGTGAAGATTGATCTTCTTTATTGAATTATTTGAAATTGATTTTGTTCATGCAGAACCATTACTACTTAGGGTTCTGCATCTACTGAAACTGTTTTGTATTTTTTTTTTTTGTTTATGAGTTGCTTCAGACTTGTTTTGAAGAAAGCACTTGAATAATATAAGATAAAATATTGGAATCATTTGTTCTGGTAGCCCTTCAACCAAATAGAATTCTTTCCATATCTAGTTAGAATAATTTTATCAACTCTTAATTACAAGTACTCCTTTGTGTGTTAACACCAAACAGGTTTATGTTGTCAGTAGATGATGATTATTGTATATTTCCATTTCCGGATAAGTATTATTAAGAGTTGATGTAATTGCTTGAAATTTTTAAGGTGGAACTTGTTTCTTTTTGTTTACTAAGACTTCATTTTAATTTGAGATATTTCTATTGATGGTAAATAAACGAAAAGCCTTCATAGAGGAAGATCTGTGGGATCTTGTTAGATTTTAATTACATTTTTGATGCAGAAATGTAACGAAAAAATTGAAATTTTCTGATTTTCCAGACTCTTGATTATGACAGAGAAGGGCTGATGAAAATGAAAAAAGCAATAAAAGCAATTCACACATCTGGAAATAGTAAGTAATTTAATTTCAGCAACAACAATTTTGAATCTCCACATTAACAAAACACCGTCTATTGAAACACATAATTGAAAGGTGTATTTATAGCCTTACAACCAGAAATAATAACTTTTTAATGGCTTTAGTGTTTGATTTCATGCGCCACACGTGCTCAAGTTTATTTGCGTCAAGTGTAGGGTCGTTTTTCTCAAAAAATTATATCTTGAATATTATTCTGGAAGCGGAAACATGAAAACATAACAGATCCTTGTTTCAGCTCATGTCGAAAATGAGATGTATTTGGGTAGGGCATTGGAAAAAATTGGCTTGAACACAATCTCCAAAGAAAATGAAGAAGTAATCGGTAATGCTTTCAATAAATTCGCAGTTGTTACTAAAGAACTGTCAGCTCTGATGAAAACCCTAATGCAAAATTTGAATAATATTGTTATGTTCCCCTTGATAACTTACTGAAAGGCGACCTAAAAGGTGTCAAGGGGGATTTGAAACGGCCTTTCGATAAGTCATGGAAAGATTACGAGAACAGGTATTCGAAAATTGAAAAGGAAAGGAAACAAGCAGCCAAAGACAATGGTTTCATCAGATCTGAAATTGAACCTGCCGTAGTGGCGGAAGAGATGGAGAAAGAAAGAAGGTTGTTTCAACTGCAAATGTGTGAAGTAAGTATATTGAAATATCAGGATGTTTGGTCCAAGTTCGAACATATTCGTTTTTTTTTAGTATCTCATCAAGTATAACGAAATTAAGACGAAAAAGGGAGTGGATTTGTTGCAAAACCTTGTCGAGTATTACCATGCACAAACAAAGTGAGTTTTAACTAGTGATTATAAAAAAATTTTTGAGAATGAAAAATTTTCAGCTATTTTCAAGACGGTTTGAAAACTATCGAACATTTCGGAAATTATGTGGCACATCTCAGTGTGAAATTGCAAAGAATAAAACAGACTCAAGATGACGAAAAGAGGAAGCTATTAGAGTTGAGGAATTTGATTAAATCTACGCCTAGTATAGAAAAAGAAGTGGGAACGAGTGTTGATAAAAGTGCAGCTGGTTATTCTCTGCATCAACTACAAGGTGATAAGCATCACGGAGTGACAAAAACAGGTCATCTGTTGAAAAAGTCTGAAGGCAAAATGAGAAGGGTATGGCAGAAAAGGAAATGTCGAGTGCAAGCAGAGGGTTATCTGGATATTTGTCACGCTGACGAATCAAAGTCTCCGACCAGAGTTAACTTGCTAACATGTCAAATCAAACCGGTACCAGATGACAAAAGAGGCTTCGATTTAATTTCATGTAGGTTTCTTAATTTAACTTTCGACTTCTCGATTATATTCAAATCCTTTTTTCAGATAACCGAACCTATCATTTCCAAGCAGAGGACGAATCGGACCAACATGCTTGGATGTCCGTACTCATAAATTGTAAGGAGATGGCTCTAATGAAAGCTTTTGACGATAGCTCCAAAACAGACGGTGACAAAGTGAATCACAGTCTGATTGAATTACAACAGGCCATCATACGGTACATCCAAAAAATTCCCGGCAATGACCGATGTTGTGATTGTAATTCCCAAAATGGTAAGTTTTTCAATATCAAATCTCTTTTATTTCGAACATTGTTAATGTAACTTTCTATGGTCAGATGCAACGTGGCTCTCAACGAATTTTGGTATAATAGTATGTATAGAGTGTTCAGGAATTCACAGAGATTTGGGTGTCCATATTTCAAGAATACAATCTTTGACCTTAGATAACGTAGGCACTAGTCAGTTGCTCCTTGCAAGATTTATGACAAATCATGCATTTAATGATGTAATGGAAGCTCAATTGAGTCCTATGGACAAACCAGAACCGTCCAGTTCCATGTGAGTACCATTGACTTGAAAATTTTCAGGAACTGATGATAATATCAAATTATTCTAGGGAAAAACGACTCACATTTATACGAGCAAAATATGTAGAAAAACGTTTTGCTGTTAGTTCGTGTGATTCACATTTAGATAAACTGTATGAATTGGAAGAGGCTATCAATAGAGGAGATCTCTATTTATTGCTGCAGATGTGGGCGGAAGAAGTGGATTTCTCAGAAACTCTTCCCTCTTCTGTGAGTAACAATAGATATTCTCCATCAAGTTTACACTCAAGAATGAATGTTTTTCAGAAAATCGGAGAGACAGCTTTGCATAGGGCTGTTTTGTACGAGCCAAGTAGGAATCTCCACGTGGTCGATTTCCTCATTCAGAACATGACAAACTCCGCGTTGGATAAACAGACTAGTATCCCAGCTTCTCCAGATATATCCGGTGGAAACACAGCTTTACATCTTTGTGCTTTGTATGATAAAGTGGAAAGTATGAAATTATTATTGAGAAGCGGTGCCAGTACAACAATACGTAATTCTCAAAATAAAGCCCCAATGGATATTGCTCAAGAATTAGGCCACCATACATGTATTGAACTGGTATGTACTTTGAGGTTATGCTTTGTGAATTTTCAACAACGACATTTCTTTCAAGCTCCAAAATACTACGAATAGACTGAAGAATATTTTTGATAATATCAATATTGACTGGAATTTATCACACGAAGATGGATCAACAGATTTTTCAGATGACGACACTGTCATCGAAGATAGGGTGAGATATTTTTTTTTTTTTTTTTGTATCAACTTATATTCAGTAATTTCTTGTTAATGTGATTGTTATTTTGCTCGATAGAATGGCTCCTTGACCCCGAGAAAAAAAATCGTTCGAGACCATCAAGTTATACGGGTGGAGAATCACCCATAACAAATCGTTCACGTTCATCTACTTGCGACAGTCTGCAATTGGGAAGCAGTCCGAATAGTAACAGACAGATGCCACCACCTCCACTGCCACAAGGTAGAAAACTAGGTTTGTTTTTCATTTATTTATGAGTAGGAAATATTTTACGGTGTTACGATTTCAATGGCATTCTAAAATGTTTTGAAAATGATTGGGAACTTCTAACATTCGCTTCATGGGAAAAATGTAAGGTATAATGGACTTTTCTGAGTACTAAAAAATACATGAGACATTAGTAAAATGTGTTTTTTATGATCGAATTATTTCGGAAAATTGCAACCTGAAAATGTTTTTTGAAATCCCTTGCACCTTATCGTATTATTGTATGAAACCTGAATATGATTCATGTCATACAGGGTTATTCACGAATATGGCTCTATAGAATATTTTTAGGAAAGACACAAGATTCAGGATTGAAATTCTAAAGATGAGCTCCAAGTATGAAGACGACTTTTCCTATATTTTTTTAAGGTTCTAGGTTTTTCCAGAAGTGACATCAACTTTCGTTTTTCAAATGGGAAGACCCATTTTTTTTGCATAAATAGATTCTCCAATGAATTCTGAGTCTTTTTGATTCCATAAGTTTGAATTTTCCCGAGAAAATGGGAAATACGAAAAAAATCTTAAAATTGAACTCTGTTGAAATACAGACTTCGAGGTTTTTTCATTAAAAATTCTCTTTCACTTCACCGCTAATTATTTTCCAGTAGAAAAACACATTCGGAGTGAATTGAAGAAAAAATCGTTTTTCCTGAATATCTCTCATTTTGGGATAAAAGTCTTGGACGTATGCTCCTATTATTTTTTGACGAAGATCTCGAAAATGCTTCGAAAATTGGGGTTCCAATTTGAAAAAAAAACGATTTTTTGATGTTTCGGCACTTCTAAACTTGACAAAGAATTTGTGACCTGTATCATATACTGAAAATCACGCTATCGGAAAAGAAGAATCAGCCTTTCTTCTCGGAGATTTTCAATGAGAATTTTTAATGAAAAAACCTCGAAGTTGTCTGTATTTCAACAGAGTTCAATTTGGGATTTTTTTTCGTATTTCCTCATTTAAAGAGAATTTTCTCAGGAAATTCAAACTTTTGGAAATAACAAGACTCAGAATTGAAATGAGAATCTATTAATGCAATAAAAAATGGATCTTTCCATTTGAAAAACGAAAGTTGATGTCACCTTTAGAATTTCAATCCTGAATCTTGTGTCTTTCCTAAAAATATTCTATAGAGCCATATTCGTGAATAACCCTGAATATTGGTTACATGTGTAATATAATGTTTCTAATACCTGCAATGTTTCTGTGTTACCTCTCGTTATTTACAATCTTGAATGAGTTATTTGATACTCTCTGAATGTTCCAGAGTCTTTGAAAACTTTGTTTCCAGCATATTGTATATTTATTTATTTGGTCTCTATTTTAATCAACTTATCGCGTTGGACCTCATTATCATCATGTTTTAATCAGTCAAAGTACAGGTTATGTTTTTTTTTCGGGATCTCGAGATCGATATAATTTTTGTCCGATTTGAATTTCGTGAAACTTGTCAGATAAGTTGATTAATACTTTTATATGTATCTGCAGTGAATGTTCATGGTAGTTTAAAGAAGAGGGTGGCTCCTTTACCTCCTCCAGGATCTATGCAGATGCAATACGGTACCCTTCCAAGTAGCCACAGTAGAACACCATCTGATCCGTTTGCAGCTGGTTACCATACTCTTAGTCATACCCATAAACGTTCTCCAAGTACCGATTCGACCTCGCCCAGATCTGTGATAGGTACATAGATGCTTTGATTATTGTTTAGGCGAGGAAACTCTTATCACATAAGTCGCAGCCTACTTTTATGAAATTTCATACTTTTAATTATACGGGTAATCAAAGCAGCGCCTTATAAGTTTGATGGACGTGTTATTTTTTTTTTTGTCATTCAAGTGTTCAAAAAGGTTGTTTTAATACTTTTTCCTCGCCTAATCTGTCTTGTGATCGTTCGTTGAAATTGTTGGATGTAGTAGAAATTATTAACCCTAAAACTAAACCACTAATGCTGTAGTCAAGACGCTTTTGCTTGCTTTCCTTGCATCAAATCAAGCGTTGGCTTACCAATTAGAGGTATTTTTTGGATGTATTTCAAATTTGCATGAAACCTGTTTTCAGGAACCAAACTAGTCATATCCTCTGATAAGAATAATGATAAATTGGGCGTGGTGAGAAGGCCACAAAATCCACCACCACCTGCTCCATCTAGCAGACTATCCAATGGTAGATCAACTGAGAGCATCTGCTCTTTGATGTCAGACATAGAGGGGATGCACAATCCTGTACCACCACCACGGAGAGTGAGTATCTTTTTTTTATTAAAGGGAACCTAGGTGTGAGTATTTATCTTTCATATCTCGAAAAACAAAATTAGCTCGGATATACTAATTTTATTGCTCAAGTTTTCGATAACATGAAAAATTGTTTTTGAAATATTTTCATCAAATGTTTGAAACATTATTTGACTGATTGGTTTGCAGAAAAGGTTGATGTATCATTCGAAATCTCGTGCATCCACAATTCCAAAGTCGAAAACGGTAATAAAGAGATCAGTGTTATGTGAGATATTTAACCAGACTTAACTACAGTTTCATGGAATGATCCGTTGGCTTATTTAACCTTGAATCATCTCAGATATCATTTTATATTGCTTATTGATGCTGGTTGTGAATTGTCTGTAATGAATTTCGTAACTTTTGAATGGCTGAGCAGTTTATTCTGGTCTAACAGATATATTTTCATTCAGTAGTGTGTCAAGTTTTGAAATACACTGCGCAAAAAAATTAACGCACATTCTGAAAATCTCAATTTTAATGAAAGTTAACTCTACATTGACTTTATAACTTATTTTTTATGTTTCTCTCGGGAAGGTTTTGAACGAAACAAGACACATTAAATGGAAGAAAAATTCAGGATTTCACCGAATCTTATGTGAAAGAAGAGAAATGAACAATTTTCAAAATACTGAAATGCTGATAAGTAATACTTGATTTCCACCCCTTGCGTTAATTACAGCTCGCAACGACGGTTCATACTCAAAATGAGTGATCTTAAAATGTTCTGATCTAATCCTTCCCAGATTTCTCCGAGTTGGATTCCTAAGTCATTAAGAGTAGCTGGATGATTTTCTGAACTTCTCAGCCTTCTATTGAGGTTGTCCCAAACCTGCTCCGGCCTCTTCCTGGATGCTCTCTCGCAAAATCCAAACGCGCCCTTCGATGGGCTGGGGTAAGAGCTGGGCCTCTTGCCTAAAATCATATTCTCTGAGGCGATTTCTTATTGTCTGAGTGCTAATTTGCACCCCATGAGTTTGCTCAAGCTGATTTTGAAGGAGGCAAGCGGTTGCAAACCGTTGTCTCAACGAAGAAACTCTCAAGTAACGTTCTTAAATGGCAGTTGTTACCCGTGGTCTACCCTGTCCTGGTCTTCGGACATGCATACATGTCTCCTTAAATCGCTGCAACATTCTGTACACATTTGTATGGGAAACTTCAAACCTTTCTGCAATTTTGTGATGTCCACCCTTCTTCTCGCAAAACTACCGCTTGGGCACATTCCTCTTGGATCAAATTGCGTGTGATCGAGTGTAGAAAATCAAACGAAAGAAAAACTATTGATCATTAGAATTGATCGAGAACAACTGATTTTAGAATGGAGCCAATACATTCAAAATCTGATAATATCATCTTTTTTTATTCCTGCTGGGAAAAAACATCTGTATTGAAGAAAAACGTTGAAAGTGGATAACATATGCATGCATAATTCGGATAAAAATAATTATCATGGATAACACCTTCAGTTGTAGAATGAATTTGAGATTTCAATATTGTGCGTTAATTTTTTTGCGCAGTCTAACTAAAATTCTCAGAAAATAATGGAATTTCCGAAAATGATGATCCTTTTTGTTATGAATCTGCAAACTATTTTGATTAAATTAGGAATATGTGAATGCAAAAATAATTGATAGAGCAAAAAGAAAACATCAATGATTGAAAAAACGTTCTAGGTTTAGTATATACGCGATTCAATGAGCATTTTTATCTGTTCAGCTCTCCGATTCTCCGCCACTGAAAATATCCACTAGTCCCATATCCAGCAGCTCGCTGTGTTCGCCTAGATCGGTGACTGGCGCCCGACTTTACTCATCGAATGGCGCAGGTAACTTGCGAAGATGCAAGGCCCTCTACGATTGTAACGCTGATAATGACGACGAGCTTTCGTTCAGAGAGGGTGAAATAATAATTGTACTGAACGAGCAGACGGATGATGACAACTGGATGGAAGGTATGGTAGAAAACGAACCAGATCGGACCGGTATGTTTCCCATAAGTTTTGTCCATATGCTACCCGATTAGTGAAAGCTACTCAAAATACTAAAGTATTATATTTTTGTTGTATAAGGTCTAGATAGCTGAAAAGTGTATCGATATAAATATAAAAGAGTTATATTTTCGGGTTTTTAATTTTAAAATCAGTTATGATTCAGCTAACACAACTAAATTTTATAGACGATCAACATAGTAACGATCTATCGCTGTCAGTAATTGATAACCTGTAACTTGGTTTTTTCTTTTATTGGTTTTAATTGATTCATTGTGATAGTTTGCTGAAAAACTAAATTTTCAACCTAATTTACTTTAATGGTGAATTCTAGAATGCCAAAAATTCCTATTTTTGACTGATATTGATTTATTATGTAGATATTGTAATTTTTTATGTATATATCTTTTTAAAATATCATCTGATCTATGTTCTTCTTTCTGGAAATAAAAAGTACTTATTTTGCAATAATTGTGTATGATGGGAGCGGTTTTGAAACAATTTTAACCGAATCATTAATGACAATAAGTAATTTTTCCATCAAATTTCGTAAAATTAGTTTGTTAGCCGAAACATGCAATAACTGTACATTTTGTATAAACTATAAGCCATATGTTTGTCATATACCTAGTATTAACTCATATGCATTCGCCATAATTTTTAAATATTTATTTTAAATATATTTATTTTCTTATCATTTTTTAATCTGTTTTATCGAATTATGCTCTTGTCAAGATTCTTGTTTTATACATTCAACCTATGCATTGAACTATTGAATGAATTTCTGAATAATACTGCATCAACCCAGATTACTTCTCGATTAATTTAACAAGTTGAATTGCTGAAAAACTGCTGGCTTTGAAGTTCTAAAGGCCTAATTTTTGTCTTGGCTGAATGTATAAGACAAAATCTCCGAAACCTTCATAAGACATTTCATTGTGTTCTTCGCTAAATACCAACCTAATCTTACAACTTGTTGTTTGTAATTTGCAGTAATTTTTTCAAACCATCAAAAGGGAGGAATTCACGTTGACCTATGTGTTGAATGTTTAAATGTAGCTCTCAAATAATTGTTTAGAATCAAATTGCCCCTTTTGATTCTCTGTATTTGAATGATGGTGTACGAATTTCACCTGACAATCAAAGCATAAACATTTTTACAATTTAATTTTTCAGAACAATTTTTTTTACCTAAGTATTGCTCATATTTTCATTGACAAGTTTTCCTAACTTGCGTTGTTATTTTAATTACATAATTCTTTTTCTGATCGCTCCTAATTCGTATTGAATACGTCAATATTTTGTTGCACCTCAATTTATACTTCTAATGTTCGTTGTTATTAATTATTTGTTGCTTGACTCTAAAATGAGCATGTTTGTGTTAGGCAGATATATGTTGCTCAGTACTGGATAACGTAAATAAGGTTATGTCGTATGTAACAATGTAACCTAAGTGACAGGGTTTCTCGAAATTTCAGAATTGGTACTGGTCTAGTTGCATGTATTTATGCTAAAGTTTCTTTGTAGATGGACTGATATTTCTTTATAGACTGACGTGGCTGGTTTCAGATTTAATCTATTTTTCTAAAGGGAAAGCGGTTTTTGAAGATTGGATCTTGAAAAGTTCTTTCCTTCTATGCGACACTCACCAATAGCACCATCACATAGTTTTTGGGGCATTTATGCATGAACAATCAAACGATAAAATCAATAACCAAATGAACCAAACTGGTGAAACTCTTTCAAAGACAATTGATTGATTGTTTTGTCCATGCTCTTAACTATATTTCAGTTGCAAGCAAATATCCATGAGAAATATGATTTTATTTTGCGAATTATAATTTTTATTTAAAGATGACTGGGAACGCTTATTTAATATTTCGATAAAATTAAAGTACAAGTTTGATTAACCACCTAGTCGACAATATTGTCCATCACTTGGCTCCTTCCAGTGTGTACTGACATAGTTTTTTTAGCATTATCCTTCTTTATGGAAAGCATGTGCCCTTAGATGAATTACTCTTTCTATTCAAATTGATGAATATTATAATATTTTATTAATACCAAAGACATATATGTAAGAAGTAGAAAGGAATATTGTTTATTGTATATATGTATAGAATTCTATTACATTTTATAGGAAGAATTGACGGAAAAATTTGTGTTGAGAAGGAAAAATATGAAAGAAATTCAAATAATATCATTTCGATGGAATCTAAACTAGGCTGGATTTATCCTGATCAATTTTTGGTAGTAATACATAATATATTTGCATTGAAATTAAGAAACTTTATTGCATTTCTTGTTTTGTTTTGGGCTGATTCCATACTTGAATGAAACAAAGGTTAGAAGTTACCTCAAGTCTGCTAATAGCAGAAAGTCATATTCATCGAAGAGACAACTCATAGTATTTATTCACTCTACCGATTCTGAGGAGGTCTTGAAAATAATCAGTTCCATGTATTCTGTGTAATCATTTCATAATATTTGTTTGAAAATTACTTGATGCACAAACATGCTTACAAATATTGTAGCTTTTGATGTATCTATGTATGTATGTATATGTTTTCTCTAATAGTCGAGCTGTATTAAGATACTGTCAGAGTATGCAATACAAATTATCAAATACTAAAAAGTGTTTCATTTCTGAACCCTAACAAAATACAGATTTTTATTATATTTTTTTTCTCAACAATTTTAATTAAAAAAAAAATTTCTTACTTCATGAACTAAGTGAAAAGAGATTATGAATTCAGTTTTTGGATAATTAAAGAAACGATCGTTGTGGAGTATAATTTTACGTTTATTTGGAGTTAACAGTCCTCTTGAAAACATACATAAATCCGCAGGTAGAATTATATCACTTATTTTACAAAATAAAGCTACTTGACTAATACTAAAAGAAAAATTAAATAAGTATTATATATGTAAGTAGTAGAAAGTAAGAATAACAACGATTTTTCTGTCTTATCAATATCATAATCACAAATGCAGTTTATCTAAAAAAGAATGTAGAAAAACAATCAGTATATCTTGTTTCAAGCTCACCAATATGGCATTAAAATCTAACATAATTAGTACCTTCGAAGAAGTTCTTATAAAATTATTTCTGGATATTACTGTCTGATTCAAGGTTGTGTGTGAACAGTTGGATTAGCTTTGAATTCATAGCGGTTGAATTTTGGTGTTGGGGGTGTTAAAATTTCTTCAGATAATGGACGATAAACCGAACCGCTGTGTTTCTTTTGAGATGGTATGGTCTCCCATCTTGGTATCTTTATACGTGGGAGGTTGGCATTATTGATATTTAAGGTATTGTGCCTCTTGAGTATAACAAGAGTGATTGAAACAGCTGCCGAAAGAACTACAAGAGCTGTTATGACAAACACCGATGTAACAGAAATGATGTTCGTTACTTGGTTAAAACTGAATTCGTCCTTAGTTTCTACAATATCGAACATGGCATCTTCAGGGTCATCTGAATATCCTTCATCATCGTCTTCGTCATCTTCATCATCATCGTCAGTAGGATCATCGTAGTTAGTTATCTGATGTGGTGGGTCAACAATAGGTACTGAATTCATTTCTCTAGCGTTCTGAATGATCAAAGTCATGACGAAATCTGTGTTTTTATTCGTCTCCTCATCGTCACTAGGTACGCAGGATTTTTTAACCAATTTTTCCCATTGCGATTTGTGATCGTAGGTACCTTCAAAATATGGCCTCTCGTCTAAGAATTTCTCGTTTCTTCTTAAAACGTTGACCCCCTCAACGGAGAACACTTGGTGAATGGTCAACCACTTGATCAAATTGGCCAAGTGGATGGTACACCGCAAAGGATTGTTTTCCAAGTCTATGTATCTTAAGTTGGGCATCACTTTAAGATCGTTCGTGCTGATGTCTTCTATCGAATTGTTGGATATAGTCAGTTGTTCCAAATCGTTTAGGACGTATTCGTAGTTGTCGATCCAAAGAGATTTCAGTTGGGCGTTTGATACGTCCAGTTTCCTCAATTTTTAAGGTCGATGAAGTCTTTGGGATCCAGGGTTCTCAAAGGATTACCGGATAAGTTGATCTCCAACAATTCCTTATTGTCGGAAAATACATTGCCTCCCAATTTTGATAGCTTGTTGTTGGATAAATCTAAAATTTCCAAGCCTGATACCAAAGCGAACGATTTAGGATCAAGTATTTCCAAATAGTTGTCTGATAGTGATATTTGGAGTAATCCAGGCATGCTGCCGAATGTGAATGACGACAACGAAACAATTCCACATTTTCTGCATGAAAAGTTGTATATTCTTCGGAATATATCAGTGTGTCCTTCGAATATAGGTAGAGTTTTGAAGTTGTTCCCGTCTAAAATCAGTTTCTCCAAGTTTTTGTTGTAAGAGAAAGTGTTGTTGTCCAAAGACGTCAGTTTATTATAACCCAAGTTCAAAATTTCCAAAGCTGGCATATTCCTGAACGTTTCTTGATTAATTTTAGTCAACCTGTTGTGATTCAAATCCAGGGACTTCAAGTTTCCCAAATTCCTGGTAGATTCGGCGTCGAACACTTCTAGTCTGTTATTGTTCAAGGAAAGGAACTCCAATTTCATTGTACCATCGAGTGAAAACGAACTTAACAAGTTATGACTGAGATCCAAGATGGAAAGTTGAGGGTTGAAATAGAACAGCTTAGGCAAGATGCCTGTGATTTGGTTATTATTCAGATAAACTTCTTCCAATGAATCTAAGGACTCGAAGGTCTTCTCTTTGATGGCACTTATTCTGTTATCGTTCAAATGAAGGAGCGTCAACGATGGAAGGTCTTCAAATTTCGGCACTCTTCCCAAGTTGCAATTGGTTATTATCAATTCTTCTAGGTCCAAACATTGGATATCCGACAAATTCCAGAACTTGCTGTTCGAAAAAGACAACGAGCTCAATTCTGCCCTAAAAAAGGCTTGAGGGTGTAAATTTTTTATTTCAGTCGAAACGAATTCCAAGTGTTCTAGATCCGTGAAGTAGTTGAACGCGTTCGCATCCAGATTTTTTATGGTCACGTGATCGAAACGGATGCCCGTGAAATGATTGCTAGTCTTGTTGAACGTTGACTTTATGTCGATTGGTCTCAAACAGTTTGAGATCTCCAATGTCATATTTTTTGTGTTCTGGCACTTGCAACCTTCCAGGCATATTGTGTTTGTGACTTCGCCTCTCAGATCTCTGCCTGATACCTCAAGGATGAAGATGATACTAAAGAGACCTAGTATCTTCATCGTTTTCCTGGAACAAAAAGAATGTTTCGATAATTTTATATTCCTTTGATAGAGATCAATTGGAAGCAAATGATTGTTTTGGTATGTCTTCATGTTAAAGTACAGGACCACAAATTGATCATGATCTAGAAGAATATGAGAACTATAGGTGAAATAAAGATATTCAAAATCATGTTATTTTTTACTGACTCCTCTCATTGACTTATAATAACGGAAACAATTGTTGCTGCTTCAAGTACATCATATTTGATACCTGCTATCTTGTAATGTGGAGGAGAAGCACTTATTGTCGCCTTTTCAGAACAATAATACTGAGAATAACTAGGGTAGTAATATAAGAATAATCGTAAAATGGGCAAACTAATACACGTGCCACACTAGGTTACTATGCTGAAGGTGAAAATCATACTTCAATTGAGAAAAAGCTGAGATAAGTAAATGAGTAGGTACATATTCATGAACGACATACGTATGTTGATTTCAAAGCACAAAAACAATGTGGTATTGAAATGAATACACAAATGCTTAATTAGTATTTTATTCTCTAGATAATCCAGACTGATTCAGGCTTAGATTCTGAAGTGACGCGCTTTAGAGGCGTCGCTTTATCTCAGTACGTGCCACATGCACCAACATTTTGTTTATCTCGGTTTTTTTTATTTGATTAAATCAAGTGGAATAGATTCCTCGTTGATCTCGAACTGTATCTGAATTGAGAGACAATTTAATTTGAATTATTTACTGTTACAAGTGAAATAAGCGTCTTTTGAAGGGTACAAACCAACAAGTATTCTCTTCAATTGTTCCTCATGTAGTAATAATAAATTGTCGGCTAGTATTTCGAATATCCCTTGGAATGCTAAATTGAAATGAAGGCATAACCGTAGGTACTCGTACAGACATTCTCCCCATGAAATGAGATCTGAATGCCATAAACTTTATGACGTTTTGTTACCATACATTTCCCTATTTGAGCTTCGCACAACAATAAGCGAACGTGTAGAAATTTGTTTTCAAAACAGCAGATGGTCGTAAAAGTTGATTCTTTATGGTCTTTCTGCTTCGGAAGCGTTTGAAATGAGGGAAATTGGCAGACCACACAAGTGGTTAAGATGCGTATATTTATCAATAGAATAATAAAGGGTACGCGGTCCCAATAGTTTATTCAATGGAATAATATTGGGTGCAAGAATTTCTAGGATATTTCTGTTGACAAAAATAATTTCATTGGTTTTGTTTCTCCTGCTTATCCTTTCGAATTTTCTAAGAAAATATTGATGAAGCTTCAATATTGTTCAATACCTTTTAGGATTATGTGGTGTTTAACACATTTTATCCCGTCTTTCGTACTCTGAACTGTCCGAATGTTTGATTTCATGCAGAAATAAGATCATTGATCCTTAATTTTAGGATAAGGGATATCAAGGCCACACATTCGACAATTTAATTTGGCCCTATTTCTACTCGAGCGATTATTTATTAGTCACAGTCACATAAATCTACTAACAATAGGTCTCCGGTGCTGTTAGACTGAGTCCTAACATAATTTCATCAAGTACGATTGATACCTATTGTAGCAGCCTCTGTAATCCAAGAAAGGGGGGTTTCCCCTATTCATGAAACGAGAAAAAATCAGAAACTATCAATTAAATACAAAAATAAGAGGAAATAACAAAACATGTTTCTGCAAATTTATTCAGAATTTCCTATTGATTTTAAAAGTACTGAAAGCAATTAAAATTTCCCAATACAGTTAATTAATTTTTTCCTCCGCGTTTCATAGAAGTAGGGTCTATATATAGAATGACTAATTTTATGGTTGAATTTTTTTGTATGTAGAGGGTAGAGTGCAGGTACCACTCAACGTCAATCATCACTAATCCTTTTGTTCCTTCTTCTTTGTTGAAACAACAATATGCAGACGTCTAAGTGGTTTTGAAATTCCTGAAATATTAACTTTTCGGATAAACACTGAATTTCAATTTTATACGTCAATTAGTTTACTAGGTACATAGCTATGTTTAGTTTTAGATCTCGAATTTGCTGATAAAAAGAACAATACTCTGGTGAAAAATTTGAATTGTATGAAATTGTATTTGAATTGTATGTTGAAAAACAGATTGTTGTTTTCGATAGTAATATCTCGAGTTGTTGACAGGGAACTACTAGAACGTGTGTTTTGTTGTTAGCTCTGTTTCGTTTTCGTCAAAACGCACCCTTGTTTCAAATTGTTCATTCACTCAGTAAACTTGAAATCCATATCATTAAGCATGTAATTTGATAGAACCTTGTTTGTATTTTCCAGACAAACGTCGTTACCTGAAGGAAAAAAATCTCGTTTTACTCAATAACAATATGAATAAATAGTGAGACAACAAATCAACAGCACTTATAGTAGACCTGGAGATGGTATTTGTTAGTATCGTGTCCAAGTTGATATAATTAAAAATAGGTTCAGCTTATAAAATACCTTTTTATTGCTTTAAATCTACTAGTTTTTTATCAGCCTAGATGATACTTTGGATGTACCAAATTTCAAGGACCCCAGTTTGCAAATCTGAAACTGAGTCAATGACTGACTGATTAAGCATATAATTATCTATGAAGTAATCTAGTAAATTTCGGCATTCGAGAGACATCCTCAGAGATTTTGAGAATGTGCGTCAGGAACTTACGATAAGAGTAATCATTCATTTATCTAGTCTGATCAAGGTATTCAAATGAAAAATGCGTATGAACTATTTAGATCTGGATATTTGTAGATGTGTACTTTTGATTGTAATGTGAGAAGTGAATTCCATCCTTTCGAAGGATAGTATGGGTACCGATACGCCAAACAGGAGACTGTGGAGCCCCATCATCGGTCATTGACGTGCTGAATCACTCGAGATGAAGTATTCAGTTTTTTGTTAACTGCATTCAGAAACCGCTTTTCACATATGCGGACTCTATTAAGTATATCGAGACCAAGAATATTCTTATGATGGAGCATCTTATAGGGTTGGATGCTGTTAAATAAGCTCCTACAAGAGTTTTAAAACAATCGTTATTTTTTCGATATTAATTCGAAGTTATTGGACGGAAAAGTATTTTTAATCAATTTTAGATACAATATCAATAGTAAAATTGAATCAGCAAGAACAATTCGACTGAAATATCTGACAGAATTTGTGAGAATCGTTTGAACCTTATCTTTCAGTCCATTTATTAGGCAGTTGGTCAATTGTTAAGTAAAAATGTAATCAATCTTTATTAATGATAAATATTATAGTGTTAACGATTATGATTTGATTGGTCAAGGTGCGAACTTAAACAATTATTATTTCTTACACAATATTGGAAGATATCTCAAGATAAGTTATTGAGAACTGGATAGAAATGTTCTTCGAAAAAAAAGATTCGAAACGAACCAATCATTTATCTGAGGTCGTGAGTTTAATCATGTACTCTTCTAGGCACGAACGTGCATGAAAATATATAATCTGATTGTAACCTTCCTCATAACGTTACATAAAACCACAACCAAATACAAGACTAATCAATTGACATTCTTGAACCTTGCCGACTAATTATTGAATTCGAATGAAACTGTCTTCAGGGACAGGAAGATTCCAAATTGATCGAGCGAATCAGAACTTATTTGGTAGCAGAGGCTAGACAAGATATTATTTCATCATCATTTATAGTGCTTTCAACGTAGAGGGTTATTCACTATAAATCACTCCAGGCTATTATTTCCTATAGAAAAAAGCTGAGTACAACATTTTCATCGTTATAACCGGATTTCAATAAAGGCTATAATGAACAGATTAAAGCAGCAACAAAACATAACTATCGCTGGATAACTTACACGATATCACAAAAACCAGTTCAGTTGAACAAACATATTTGGATTCATATTTTCAACTAGATCTTCATTATCCTGTCACTTAGTCTTTATGCTTCGAAAATTAAAATTTATGGGGTTGTTTGAGTGTTATATCTATTTGTTCTGGGAAGAGCTCTACAATGGAATATGGAAAATTCTGTATCAATTGGATAAATGTAACAACTCTTGTTCCAAGTTAGTCGATGTCCAATAAATCAGATGGTAGAATATTTTTGTTGTCATGAAAAAACTTAAAAATAGGAGTTCATAGGTACTGGCTCCCATTTAAAAATTAAAATCGTACTAAAATCCCTAGACATTTTCAATGGTAGGTATTCCAACGAAGTTCAGTACCTACTGTATTTAACTTTTTTTTACAAATGCTATTCAGAAATTCTTTTGCACTCGGGTACCTTCATTTAAAAGGATGAAAATATATAGGTTACTTTGTTAATTATTGAATAGGATATTAGAAATAATTGAGCAGTTCACTTTTTTCATATTTATCTACTCTAAAAATGTTGTTATTGTTTATAATTCTGAGGGGGGGATATCTTTTGACTATGGCTGTATGGACAACAATAAAGAAGATGAAGGGTTGGTAATTTATAGAGACTGATTCACTATCTACCTTATGGTAAATATTATTCTATTATTGTATCTTCGCTAAAAAATCAAGAATTGTGTGTAGTTGCTACATCAGCTATTTGTGTTAATGTGGCATATTTGGAATATTTAAAAGTTATCGTGTCGTTAGGAGATAAGAATTTAAATAACCCAAAAGTGGAATATCCACAAAATTAGCTGTCATAAAGTGATTATGATGTGATTAATCTTGTAATTCAGTATTTATGTAAGGGTTTTCGTGTTGAATTCATGAAAGAAATTGAGGACACATAAAATATGCAACACTAATAGATTTATAAACGTAGCTCACATATATGTTATTGCGGCAAGTAGACATGACTATATACGTATTACTCAATTCAATAACACAACAACATATGACAGTCAAAATTAGAAAATTAAAATGAAATATAAACAAGCAGTCACATCAATTTGATTTTAAATATTTTTGAATACATTGGATGAGTTCATGTGACTTTCGATTCAGGTGTGGACAATTTCATTTTTCTTTGTTGATTTCTTGCCAGTTTCCCATGTCGTTATTAGTATAAACCAGCATTGAAATCTCCGACACAAAAGGCAGACGCAAATCCATCAGCTTCAATTTTTTTTGGCGCTGGCTAGCGGTTTTCACAAATGCACGAATATTTACTTGTTTCGTTTGCGCAATATTGAAGATAACTTTGTAACCACCTATTTATTCAAGAGATAATTCGGATTAGAATGTGACAAACCAGAACTGTCTAAAAGCTGGATGACGTCAAAGTTGTTAATTGAATAGCGAAATCGGGATGTCAGAGAAGAATTCGATACTGGCATGTAGAGAGATGACCAACGGTGTCTCTTTGTTACCAAAGTTGCAGTAGCCTTGAGTAATTTGCGCATCTCGAAAGCGACTTAAGTCAATCGACGTCTTACTGCGTTATTTAAGCACAAGAAAAGTAGTTTTCTTAAAGTTTCACTCACCAGTTATTTCCAAAAACGTACAATATTTGCGTTTGTGCCACTACTTACAAAACCGAAACATATGCGTAGAGCTAGTAAAGCGGACTAAGTATACTGTCCCACTACTGGCATATCCTTACCTGGTTTACCTGTCGTTGAGATAACAGGTGCAGTGTTGTCACATTCACCGTATGTCCAAAGTTCGTAAGACAACAAAGTATATCGCACAACGACAATAAATTCGACCCATTCGATCACTTAGGCCAAAATTAAAACAATTATCATCGCGGTTATGATGTTGGTGCATATGGGAACAGTCTCGCAAGTAAACTAAACATTTAACATCGGAGAAAAATTTGTTTGTCCATGTTGTTTCTCCAAGACGCACTGAGAACTGAGAACATCTGGATGTCAGCATTAGAAAGGAGTTTACTTTTCCAGGTATTGGAAGACTCCTTCATTCAGTTCCTCATCTGTTTCCGCCCTCTATTCTTTCTCGTGATTGAGGAATTACACTTCACCTGATTTGGTCTTCAGAAGGCTCAAGAACTAGACGAGAATACTTCTAAATATACAAATTAAGGTTTCAGAAGAGCAATTACCATATGCTATTTATTATCTTTGGAAATATTTAAAGTTATGAAGTCTTGTATCAAAATCGGTAACGATTACAAAGAGAGCTCTGATAAACAGGGCAGCCATATAAAAAATTTCAGCTCTGTGTTGGAAGAACAAAGGTGATAACTTCATTTATCTCCTACAATATATTCAATGAGATCAACACTTCATCCTTTTTAAAATTGATTTTTAACTTGGCTAATCAGTCAAAGAACCCACCTCATTCAGCAGAATGAATAATGTACCTACTCATCTATTATCCAGGGAATATATTCAGTTTTTTTTAACTGAAAGGATAATCGTGTATAACAACAATTTTCTCATAATGTGAATTCTACTTTAGCATTTGAACATAACAAAGGTATCACATTCATTATATACCTAATAGAGTTTACATTCCTCTCATTTAATTTTTTTCTAAAGGTTATTACAACATTTACCATCTCTTCAACTTTGAAGTAATGGAATAATATCATACTTAACGTTATAATTTTACTGAATATAGTTGTGTTTCCATAAATGAGAAGAAAAATCAATAGAAACTTCATTATCGATGGAAAGTATTTCGAATATTTATCCAAAATGGTATTTCATTTTGAATTCTCCCATAGATGGGCATTTTCTTGATCAATTTAGTGTTTTGATTCAGTTGTAATATGTGCATAACAAAGATGTGCAAATCCTTCTACAGCCCACATAACATTGGTTTTTGATGAAATTGGGGAGCACAAGAACATAATTTTGGTGGTTCTCACTGAAACTCATCTTTTGATTTACAAATAATTTTATTTTGAGATGGTGAGCTTAAGTCGTCATATATTTATCTTTTGAAAGTTTGCTAACCGTTTGTGGGGTATATCTCAATTTGTAACTAATGATGCAGAATAATCTTGTTAAATGACATTTTAACTGCTGAAGGTGTTCAATTTATCTTGAATATATTCAACGTGGCACTAATTCAAAAAAATAAAAGTTTATCGAATAGTGCAAAATACAAATAAAATGGAAAATCAACAGAATCTTCATAATAAAAAAAAATCTCTCTTCATTTAAATGTTATTTTATTTTTATTCTTTCAAAAGTGGAGGTCTTCTTAATCAAGGTAATATTTTGAGAATATATGCGTCATTTATGACCTACCTTTTTGTATATTATAGAATCATACGATACTATCATCACTAGTATCATACGATACTATACAGCCAGGGCAAAAAAACCTCAGCCGAAAAAACCTGTCTCCCCGTAAAAAAAAATGACATAAAATATTAAATATCAGGAAAATCTTGAAAGACATCAGTGTGATCATCTTCATTTTATCCGTCGATGGGCTCGGATAAACAGAATCTTCCCAAAACGACTCGCAATTCTTAATCTGAAATGAAAAAAGACAAGTAGTGATGCAGATTGATATTATCATCCAAAAAAATTATACTCAATGAGTTTATTCAATGGAATTGAATACTATATAAAATAAAAATAAGATGAAAAAACAACAATACTTCGATGAAAGAGTTATTTCGCTTCTTTTGATTCAAAATGATATTTTATTTTGATTTCTCTCGAGGGTGTACATTTTCTTCACGGAGCTAATATTCGTTGGAAGTTGCATTTTAGTGTTTTGATCCTGTCGAAATACATGCCTAAGCCTTTTATTATTTTTTAATGAAATTGGAAGGCATAAGAACTTAATTTTGGTGGTACTTGGAGAAATATTTCCCTTATTTTCCATATAATTTTATTTTGGGAATGCGTTATTTATGAGCTATTTTTTTGTATATTTGCAAACCGTTTGTTCGGTATATCTTTGGGAGATGTAAAATATGATGCAGAATGATATTATTATCCAAAAAATCATACTCAATGAGTTTATTGAATGGAATTGAATATTCTACAAAATACAAATAAGATGAAAAAACAACAGAACTTTGATGAAAAGTTATTTCGCTTCTTCTGATTCAAAATGATATTTTCTTTTAAATTTTCCCAAAGGTTTACATTTTCTTTATGAAAGTAATATTCGTTGGAAATTGCATTTACTGTTTCGATCCTGTTGAAATACATGCCTAACCATCTACAGTCCGCCTTTCATTTTTTTTTAAGAAATTGGAAGGCACAAGAACTTAATTTTGGTTTTACATCCTTTGTTTACTATATAATTTTATTTTGAGAAAGTGAGCTCAATGCCTCATTTATGAGCAATCTCTCTGTATATTTGCTGACCGTTTGTTCGGTATATCTGTTGCAATTTGTAAATAATGATATTTTAAATGAGGTGGTCCCATCTACCTCTAATCATGGATGACTCTGAGAAAAGTAAAAAGGTGAAGAGAATCCTTCACATCAAAATGAAGTTATCGATAGTGGGAGTTTCGGAGTCCTCTAATAGGTGGCAGATAAGTCGGGAGGAACCCTATCTTCGCGCGTATACTCAAAACTTGAAATCATAAGTTGCATGTCCGTGGAGAGGAGAAGTCATTGCATAACACATTTTCTAAGGTTGCGGTCCGGACAAGTCACTAAAATTTAGTTCGTGCTTGTCTCTACAGAGACGGGCAGAAATAAAGGAAACTAGTGTTTGAAGGAAATCGCGTTTTCTCTGCCCGCGAATTCAAAAGTGCGCTCAGCTCCGTTTATCTCGACAAAGTTTCTTTCGGAAAATGTGCAAAAGTGGATGAGATTTTGTGATTGGCAACTCATCTGAACCTTTCGATTTCCAGTTGAAGAAATAACCTTAAAGTGAGTATAATCTTTCATCAAATTATTCGTGTACAAGGTGTTTATTTCCATGTCATCCTTGATTTTTTTTAATCTGCACTTAGGTTAAACTCCAACCAACACTCACATCCTTAATGGTTTTTAGTCGATAGAAAAAAGGGCCTTGGATTGTTTTAATTCGAAAACACCATCAAAATCAACCTACTGTTCGATAATTTATTCTTCACGAGTATCCATGCATTAAAAATGTTACGTGACCATTCAAAATCATCGAATTTAAAATTTTCTTGTGCTGTTTCCTCCAGAAACTCTAAAAAACTAATGAAATTTATTGTATTATGTTGAATGAATCAGCCAGGGAATATTCGTCTTTGACTTTCGCCGGTTTCTGAAAATGACAGTAATTTTAGGTACGATTAGATAGAAATTAAATTCACGTTACTACAAACGATCTTTGTCTTTGATCTGACCTGCATACTGATAATGAAGTTATTTATAATCATTCGGTTCCATATTCTAGATAAATGACGGACTCATTTTTCAATTTTACGATGAATCCATTTTCTGAGTGTTTCAACTTTTCAATCTTATGTAAATTTTGAAGAAATTTATCTTGAAACGATCAGTTCCACCTTTAATTTGATGACATTCCTCTTGAATCAACAACAACGTGTTTGTTATCACGAAATTTCATTCATACATCTTTTATTCCCATGTTTTTTCCAAAAAACATTCAATGTTCAGTGGTCAAGTATTATATTTTGTCGGAATGAAGAATTCAGGGTGTTAATATATTTTCACTGTTAACATCATATAATTCTTCGTGGATTTGACCTCTGGAATCAATATCCGGTTTGGGAGATCGGTTTTTGGCGAATTTCAATCATTGACGTCAAGTTTTTTTTTGTATGACGTATCATTTGGTGCCATTTTGTTCGTGACGCTGTACCGGCTTTTTTGATGATGAAAAAAATTCAATGTATCATTAACAACGGGGTACTAATATTTGTACCTGGCACTTAACTCTTGTTTAACATCATATTAAATATCTAATGTGCGTAGGTAATTTTCTAATCATTCAATTATTTTGAGATTATATAGCAAGATTTTTATGTTGTGTTATTTTAGCGTGGATTGTGACGAATCCTTGAATATCTTTGGGGTCCACCCAATACCTGTTTAGACCTTGATCGGAAATCTGACAACAATAACATGTATAGTTTTTGGTATCAGGTCGAATAACTCGTGTTTTTCTCTGTTTTACATCCCACGAAATCACCTTATTCTGCCGAAAATCTTATGTACTTACATATGTTCCCTTGTTTAGGATTTCCTAGAAATGGAATAAACATTCGAGAAACTTATTTGATGGCCTCGTGTTTTACAGTTTGATAAAGATGAACTTCATCCTCTGTTATTTGATAAGCTTGCATCTATCTCCCATTTTCGTATACCTACAAGATCGTCATTTTCTGAAAGAGAATTGAAAAACAACTGATATATTTCAATATTTCTTATAATTTAAGACCCAAAAATTGTTTTACTAGTGCAATATTCTCACACACATATTATTTTCTGATTAGCTTACAATCCATTCCATTGGTGACCTTTCCTATGTAATCATTTCGGTCTTAATTGATCATTGAACATTAATTGAGGGCTTGATGAATACCAATGACAACAACAACTACATGAAATTGATGGTCAAATTCTTCTTGATTCCCACATTAATCTCTCAAAATCCGATCGTAATTAAATCGAATCTGATTGTTTTCAAAGTCCTAATACTACCCTGTTCCCTAACGTTTAAAGAATTCTCAAAACCAGGTGCGTTCGCAGAGTTCCCAAGATGGATTTGAGTTAATTCGCCAAAGTGAAAATTTCTTCTGTGGTATTGAACCCATAAAATTTCTATCATGGACATTCAATTGTTGCTCCGTTTATATCGGCACATTCGTTGTAGTTGGCGTTGGATAAAAGCGATAAATGTTATTGCCGGTATTTTGTATACAGTCGAAGAATTTGCAATCATGTTGGAGAAAGATTTCAAAGGGCAACGATTCTTTCCCCAATTTGGATATTTTGTTGAGGTATTGAGCTACGAATTTTCGTAGATTTGGGAGAATGGCATGAAAATTTGTAGCTCATTACACTAGTTTTTCTTCATTATTTAAATCAATGTAGTTTTTGAAATGTTACTTGTTTATACGTCAATGATAAATCTGTGATGATGCATTCGTTTTAGGTGATTTTGTCTTGCTTAGGTAATTTTTCTGTTGCATTCAGCAGAATGATAAATATTCGAGTACAATATATCAAAGATGTGAAGGCAAAGGATGATTTCAGATGATCGAGGCACCGACTGAAACCAGCAAGTTTTTCTTGGTCAAATCGGACAATTTCGATATGCCGTTAACTCATTGCATTTTGTTACGTAATTGTTTTCTACCTGTGTCATTTGCCTTTCAGCTGCGTGAATCGTACCACATCCATCGTCCAATAAAGCTCCTCAAGTCATCTGAAGACGTTGTGTTTTGTTACCGCAATTCTAAGTGGTCGTGTAGCCGACCATCCTTGGAGGACCGGCTTTCTTGCATGCTCTGTGTAGGGCGATTCTAATCACAGGAATTTTAAATGCCATATCAGATACAGATCTGTCCAGTGCGTCTGGGAAGTCTAAACATCTAGGAAAAGGGTGCATTTTCGACCACAAAATTCGCTAAAAAGAGAGGCCCTAAAATCTATCCAAACTCCTCAGGTCAATTAACCCAAGTCTGAAGCTCAAATCGTTGAATGAGAGGTTGATATACAGAGCATTTCAATGGAGACGACCTAACCAACGTAATAATTCTGAAGGCTCCACTGAAAAAACGAAATAACACGTAAAAAAAGACGTCTCTTTCAGCTCATGTGTAGACGTCATAATTTTAACCCCTAACTTCCTATGGTCAGCCTTACCAAGGGGCTCAAACATCCATATAAGTAAAAGGACATCTACCTATATATAGGACCTAGGATGAAATATATATAAGATAAAAGTCGACTCATTTCATTTGAAAATAATCATTGAATATTGATTATTCATTTTTCCCCATTAATTTCAAGATATCGAAGCTGAATAATGCTCGATTAAAATGGGATAATATAAAGGCTCGGTCTATCGGTGCGATTTTTATGTCTTGAAAGAACTTGGTCGATAGAGTCAATCTTCTACAATAATGCAAATCAACCAACAAGAGTTGAATGTAACAATTTGTATTTGATACATAATGCTTCGGAATGAGGTGCAAAAAATTTCACAGTTATCAAGGCATCAACAGTTAGTTCTTTTGATCGGCTACTTAAACCACGGTTTTCGATAACATTAATCAGTTTCGCATCTATCTTCTGGTAATCGACCAGAATAATGAAAGGTAAACGACTTTGGTCATTTCATGGTTGGACCCCGGAAAAAAGATTTTTTTTTATAGATTCGCATGATATGGAAACGATTGGGAAAATATTCAGTTTAAATTTTGATCTTTGGGATTTTTCCCATCAACTCATCGACTGAGAGGAAACTATTCGTCCCTTCTACAAAGTTTTCGAGCAGTTGCTACTAACTGTATACATTTCTCCACACATTTATCGCGATGAAATTGGAAAGGCTTATGCTTTTCAGGACGTTTCAGAAATTTTACGAGATTGTAAAATCGCATTTATCCGTCTTATTCAGATCGAGAATAAATTCTGAATGCGGTATACTTTCACTTCAAAGTAAAAATGCCGACACTGATATCTCCGACCATATTCTCTGAACATACGAAAACGGCGTTGCAGACCATCAACAGTGGCAATATCAGGTAAATGGGAGGGCCTTTGTGATACTAGAAGAGCGTGAGATATTGCCATGGGAAATTTGAAAAGCAAATTGTCAATACAGGTCCGTACCAAAAAAAATGTTATGATTAATGAAGGAAGCGGTTTTTTAAGTCTTCAGGTGCCCATTGTTGATCGCCAAGCCTTTCTGTTAATCCTGATCCTCTTGGACACAGTCAAACGTTAAGTATGATTGAGTGTCTGTAACAATATGGGGGTGTAACTCGGGATATTTGATAAGAACCCTCGGATAATCTTCACCGATAAGCGTTCGTATTTCCTGAATATGTGGGAACAGTCAAACAATAAACGATTGCAGTTTCTGAAATTGAATTATCATCTGTGTCTACACCTTTTAATTTTGATAAGATAATATTGTTGGTTTGGAATATTGACATAACGCATTCAATTTCGAAGGAACGAGGTGTTCTCAGATCTCGCTAAATTTATCTTTTTCTTTCAGATACTCAACATGAATTTCCTGGCGTTTATTCCATTGGTGGCGCTCATTCATCTAGGATCACCAGCAGCACTGATTTCCTGCCCAAAACTTTGCAAGTGCGAATTTGAAGAAGATTATTTGGATGCTAAATGTAGTTCGCAGAAGTTCCTACTGAAAATCGAGGATAAACAAGCGAATTACATCGGCAGTTTGGACCTAAGCAACACTTCCATAACATCACTCGACAAACGACTGAAAAAATTGAAGAATTTGAAACGTTTGGATCTATCAAACAATGAGATTCAGAACCTCCAACACTTCCCAAGTTTACCGCAGCTAGAAACACTCTCTTTATCAAAGAACCAATTGAAGACGTTGCCTCTTTCCGTTTTACCGAAGGACTTGAAAGATTTGGACATATCCTTCAATTTGATCACAGATTTACCAAAGGATTTCTCTAGTCTCCACAATTTAGAAACATTGCATTTAAAAGGCAACCCTGTCAATTGCGATGAAAGTGCAATCAATAGATATGTCAGTTTGGTGACACTCAAGGTTAACATAACTGAAAATGTTGAATGCCACAGTCCTAAAGCAATGAAAGGCAAGAAACTGCAGTCACTCATCGCTGATGCTATTCTGAACCCGATGTTAGGTGACCAACAAGAGTCCAATGAAGAAGAGGAAGATCCTGATAACTCCGAATTCATCAGGCATTCCACTGAAGCTCCAGGAAAAGTGGAGAAACCAGTCCCAGAGGAAGATCTATTCGAGGGTAGTGGTGAGGAAGGCAGTGGCAACTACGAAAAGGAAGACCCTTCAGCTTGCGTTATCGATTGCTCGACTTTCAAACCTCTAGAAATACTGAAAGAAAACAAAACTTCCCCCTTGATTTCCATCAAAGAACAGATGGGCATTCTCTTCGAAGACCTGTTTGGGAAAGAGCAAGAACCTACAACAGCTGCTGCTCCAGTATCGACAGAAATGAGTCCAGTTGAAGAAGTGGTTACCAAGAAAACAATTGTGCCAGTCTCTGCTAATAAAGCAACTACGAAACAGACTGAAAAGCTGATAATTGGAGCGAAAGAAAGCAAGTCTTCGTCAGACGTGGACAAAGCTGCTTTCAACGACGGATTAACTTATTATTTGATCGGGACTGTGATTGTTCTGATGATCGTAGTAGCCATCTTCATCATAGTGAAGAAAAGGGTTTCCCAAGGAAAATCTAGGAGAAGGAGGAATTCCATGACTGAAAACGGCATCTGCGAAGAGATGAAACCTTTGGGCAAATATCGGGAAATATCGAATGGGACCAACAACGATAAACCCAAGGAAGAGGATGTCCGATGCGAGAGGATCCCATTGATGAACGGTCAAAACGGCAAAAGCGAAGCTCCCAAAGTTTCCATGGAGGACTTGGACGTCACCTTGAGGTCCCCCACGACTGAAGAGGGCGCCAGCCCTAAGCCAGAAAGAGTGACCATTAAATCCAGCGAGATTCCCGCATCTGTCCTCAAAACTCCTCAGCTGGTCCATCGCGAGATCAACAGCGAAGGGGAGATAGTAACGAAGCCTCTTGACGATAGTTACTGATTTAGTTCTTAATCGGTGCGGTCTTTACTTGAATACCAATTTTAAAATTGAATGTGATAATTTCTGGACTTTTCGTTCCTATCTTGTTTTTAAGGAATCGACGGATTGTGCGAATGACTCTTATATGTGCATCTTTTCTTGTAAAGTAGTAGATTTGTGCATCTGGAACAGTTCTAAGGAAGTATGAAGCTGCAAGTTTCATTCACCCAATTCGTGGTACGTATTGTGTTCATTTCGACTGGAAAGCCAGAAGTGAATGCCGAGAGAAAGATTCGAGGACAGGAAAGGCCTAGACAAATATAAAACTTCTTCCGAGAATCGACATTCAATGGTCCTTGGGTTTGGTATTGTGCAAAGTTGAAAGAACCAAAGGCTGAGAATCGAAATGGACAATATATTCAGTTCACCCATTTCATTTTCCAGTAAGGCTAAACTTTGAGTTTAAGTTTTTCTTATATTTCCATGCATTTCATTTTTATTCATCAATGGCTGTTTGATTTTATGCAGCTTGGAACATCTGTTGTTCATTTATCAACAAGATCTATATCACGTGTCGTCTCTTTAGCTGTGTCGTAAACAAAATATTAGTATTGTTGTTGGATGTACCATATGAATGGACTGGTATCCATTGGTACTCTCGATGGATATTCTGTTACCTTATGACTCAAAGTTTAATTCATTCCTATTTTTCCTCCTTTTTTCGAAACCCATGTTGACTCATATTTTTTCGATAAACTCTTTTATTCCTCTGTCCATTTATTTGTTTTAATTTCATTTTAGATTTTTATATATTCAATGTAATCCGAGAGGTTTTTTAATTTTGATGACGGGAATTGAGGAGGTTGAAGTTAGACTGCTGTTTCAGGGTCGATATTATTTCTCAAACAGAAATATGAACCATTTTACTTCAAGAAAAAAGTTCAGATTAATAAAAAAAGGAACATTTTCTTTGACCAAAAATATAGAGTATTATGAAATTCGATAATGTAATGATAGTTTAGTTTCCCAATTTTTTGTATGTGAATCAGACATTTTGTACATAGACACCATTTGTGTTAACTCTCGCAAAAATCAAATGTGTGAGACTTGAGGCAAAAATGAATAATTTCGTTTTGTCTCGTACACATTTTAAACGAATGTTATTTAAAAGTATTTATGTTAATGTTATGATTGTTGTCAAAATATATTTATGTCAAAAATTCAATGGATTTTGATTCCAGTGGTCTTGTACTTGATTGAACAAATTTGAATTATTCCTAGATATGCTTATTTTGAGTCCAGACAATTTTATATTCAGCAAATCATGCGAGTGCGAGTCATTTATTCAAATTTTCATGTTTTTCCTATGCAATACCATACGAGACTGGTGAAATTTTATGCAGTAGGGAACAATTCATTCAAATGATCATCAAAATGAAAATTATTCTGCCTCGATTATTAGCATTTCATTGACGACACTAACAATATTTTTCAATGGTATTGCGACGGTCTATTGTGATGTTGGAAAGATAAGAATAAGATATAACAAAGTCTCCGGCAATGATAATAAAAACCGAAAGAATAATGGAGTTCTCCTTTAACAATGGATGTTTAGGAATACCTAATAGAATGTCGATATTGTCCTCTGCGACATAAATAGATTGTTAACGAATATTATACGTGAATATTTCTATGAGCAAGTTGTTGATCCGAACTGCACGAATTTCCGGTCCTATCATCAAGATGTTCTCAGTCCATCAGAGGGATCTATAATTTTTGGTCTACCCTTAACCCCTCTAGGTTTCAAAATGAGGTCTATCATTTGAAATTATCGAAAAGTTTTATAGGTCGTTGCACATCGAACCTATCATTATTGTCCATTCAATTCAAATGGCTTTTTGTGGCAAGGGAAAAATATATATGCTTTTGGAAAGGTGGACGACGATTTTTTATATCGGCTGAGAAATATCCAGGGACTCTAATTAAACATTTTTGAAGGAGTTATCGTTTCTAGCGAGAAGGTGATGAATTACTGCTTGTACTCTTTGAGGACTGTCATCAGATACTCCACGTGCATTCGCTAATTGCTGATATCGATATTCAATGCATCAAACTTCTTATACCATTATCGCTATTAGTGATAATTGAGATTGTATTTCATTCCGAGAGTATACGAAGGAAATCAAGGAAGAAAATGAATTTCTTTCGTTGATGAAAGCTCCAAAACGTTTTCCTATGAAGATAAACTGGATTTTTTATCGAAAGAAAAAACCATGGACATTGGACTTATAGCGAAACTATTCAAACCCATCATTACTCAGACAATCGTCAAATTTAACAGTCAAATTCTTGAGCACCTGTCGAACGTTCAAGTTCATTAAACTACCTTGAGATTAACAAAGTTTTTCGAAACCTTTGGAAAACATCTGTCCTTTTCAAAAAAAAAAAACGGAGGCTTCAAAGTAGCTGCAACCCAAATATTATTGATCCTCGCAATACCTTGAACTGTAAGCTGAAAAAACAGGAAGTGTGTGCAGAAATATGGAACGAATTGGAAACGAGCTTGCACATGTATTTTTGAATTTTGAAAAAATTGATGGTACATTTTTCGTGACAAGAGTAAATGTCGAATAATGTCCTCGATGCGATTTCCTGATTTCGACTGAAATTGCAATTACGGTCAAGGCCAAACTTGGAGCCGACCTGAAGAAGATAACTGGAGACCTCGTTGTGTAAAATGTACCTTGAAGAATTGATGCTTTTCTGGGTTTCGTCGCATAAAGGTTGGAAATCGTCTTATATAACGTATTTCAAAATTTCCATGAAATTGGAGGAGAAATATACCTTTCTTGCTTGATAACTTCCTACTTTAAGGACATGCCCCGTATACGTTGATTTTTTTAATATTCCTTCGGCGTTCATATCAACCATTCCAAGCGATACGTATGTCAAATGACTAACACAATTCTTGAGTTGGTTCTGAGATTTTCCCGACTAGTTTCCTGTCGAACATTTATTATCTTGCCGCTTCCTGTTAATTTCAGAGAACCCAAAAGGGAGTAGGACATTGCTTCAAATGAACGTGGTCGGTCTTGACCATTTTTATCTCTTTCCATTATTGTTGCGTTACCCAGAATACCCACAATATCATTATGCATTCATATATTACTTTCACACTCCGCATATTAATATAATTGATTTCAAATTAATTGAGAGATCATCAAGAATTACGTGACGTCTGCAGCTTATTTGGTCCAAAGTCATCGCCAAGTACAAAACCGAGAGATATATAGAGTGAATCTTGCAAAGGGGGTCCTTGTACCTCAGAACAACCATGATTCGACCAAAATATTCCAATAATCTAGGTTCAGTGGTGATTTATAGATCGCATATAAAAGCGGAAGTTCATAAATCAAAAAAAGAAAATGAAGAATATAGGTGTGGACACGTTAATTTTATGTAAAACCAGCCAGATAATCGGTGTATAATCGAGATATGATGGATAATGCCAAGGCAATCTACAGATACATCAAAGAATTGACAATTCCTGAATGATCCAAGGTTAGAATTTTGTGACGCTCGAAAAAGATTCCAATGTTCACGTTATTAATTCTGACTACGAAAGTGTCAAAACATTCCTAGGAAATCTTGAATGAAACAAGAAATGTGTGCAGAATTCATCTAAATTCATTATCAAGCCTCTATATTATTAGTATAATCAATTTACGTAAGCAATTAGTCATCAAAACATTCTCGACCAAATTTGAAAAAAATTTCTCGGAATTGAACTCAAATGACTACCAAACTCCACATAAGTATATTGGACAGTGGTGCTTGATCAGCCATCAAAAGGATTGCCTTATAAATGATCAATAATTTTTTCCCGAGTTTTTTCCAGAATCTTGAACCTCATGAATTCCAGCTTCAAAAATCAAAATTGTAAAATCTTTTGCCATTCAAAATTTTCGAGGTGCTTAGGAGGATGATCGTTAATTAGCAACCCCAAAGTTGTACCCTTCAAAATAATAAAATAGACGATATATTTTTTCATGGGGGTCACCCTATATTGGGAATAACGTGTTATGTTCATGGGTTTTGTATTGTTGAAATTTCAAATGCACCCAAACGAAAACCTAATTAATTCTATACAACTCAAGGTTTCATTTCTAGTAAGAAAATTAAACAGATAATTTATATCTCATACACGTGACTGAATGTGTCCCAGATTGCAGCAGAAAATCAACCAATCTTGAATTTTTTCGTGGTTTTGATTTATTGAAAATGTATTGATCCATTACGATTTAGGAAGAACATAATATAACGTTTCAAATATTATATTCAATTTGAATACTAGTGTTTCTTTTGATAATTTCTTTCAATCTGTTTTTTTGGCAACCGGAAGATAATATTAACTCACGGTGACCATATGGTCTTTTGGGATGTGTTTGATCTCTTCAGAGAATTTTCTGAGTCCAGTTTTTTAACGGTGAGCTCAATTAAAAGCTTAATAAACCGCTGGATGAATACTTAATCTCAATTAAGAAGTTCCGAGGACAAGAACATTTTTTCAACATAAAAAGTTTTTGGATGTGTTTATTTTTATCGCACATAAAGAAACATGTTATAACAATTCCTTCTGATTAGTATCGTTGAACATAAACTCACCTTGATAAGGATAAGTGAAAGACATTTATCACTTTCATGCAATTTTTCTCTTAGCCGCTCTGACCTACACTCGATTTTCTCTGGCAAATCTTGTCATTGTCGGAGAAAATACGGGACTACCAGAAAGTACTATCTATATGTCCAAGATTGATTGCTCCAATTGATTGAACTGGGTTAAGATGAAATATCGAGAAAAGGTGGCTGACAGTTGAAGATTTCTTGAGGATCGTGACACCAGAAAAAATCAAGGTTTTTTCAACTCAAGTATAATCCTCATTTATTCGAAAAATGATGATCTGGTGGATTAGAAAATTTCGTATTACCAGAAGAAGAATTTTTTTTCAAAACTGAAGTAGATATAATTTTGAATAATTCGCAAAATACTGATGATTGATACTGTCGTTATTTCTCGAATAATAACGCTAAGGCTTGTGCAAACTTCCGAGATGATTGTATCACTGGAAGAATAAAAACATATTTTTTAACTAAGAACTTGTTTTCACTAATTCGAAAAATGGATTTAATCCAATTGAAAGTCAAAAGTTGGTTGAAAAAGTACTACATAAACAATCCGAAACTTGGAAATAAATGATTGTTTTGGAAATGTTCGGATTCTCTGATAATATTGACGTCAGATGTGACATCTGCTAAAGGTGTTTCTTCCACGATTTGCTGCTGATTGACATCAGTTCAGATGAAGATATGAATCCTCGATGCATGCTTTCATTATTTCATAATGCTTTTTATTTTCTTCGAGAAAAATTGTTTGAAATTTGCGAAAATTGCAAATTTTGATACAATTCAAAATGTTCTGTGACTTTCCGCCTAAGGTTGATAATGCAGGGAATGATATATTATCTGTCATTTGGAATCAGACGATATTATTTTTGGCTATAAGAATCCTCATGTTAATTGTAAATCCATATGTGCATATGAATTTGAAAAAACGCTCGAAATCTCTTGTCATGATTCAATTTTCAAATGACTTAAAGTCATTCAACTAACCTGAAGTTTGATGTGTGTCTGAACGCGCTTTAGATGTTTCTATACTTTTTTGGTTTTATCAGTGGTTGTTAACTAGAACACACGTGTATCCAATTTGACAACGTAAATTCAGTCTGGTGATTAAAAGAACAACTCTTATGCTGTTTTCCTGTGGTTCTTCTGATTAATCAAGGTATTGCGCTGCTTTATTATTTTTCAAGCCGTTAAATCGTTATCTACTCGCATTTCTCATACTGTGACGTAATAATAACAATTATTAAAAATGAATTTCACCAAAAGTCCGTGCCGCAATCTTGCGTCTCATCCAGTCGTCTGTTATATAAGATGAATTTCGTAATTCAACCGTGTCAATTTTGCTGCCCGGAAATCACAAAGACCATTACCATAAGCTCGAAGGTAATCGTAAAACCCGACTGAGTCATCTGGTTTTGATACATCTACTGCTTGCTATCTGGGTGTAGGTCAGTAAGTTTGTCAATTTCAATTCTCATTATTTATCATTCCAACTTTCCCGTTCCAAGGTGATACGCCGAAAACTCTGCCATTTCCAGTTTTTCACAATTCCAGACATTCGACTCCAAAAACCCAAATTTTGAAAAAAGCATGAGAACTTGATGTGGGTTATGATTATAAGAATATGAAAAGATGAATGCTGAATTTCTTTAAATATTGGCGTCAGAAAAGTATCAAATATATACAGAGTGAGTCTTTGACTTGGACTTTTCATATTCGTCTCGGAAAAGGTACGGCTGTAGGTATAAAAATTGTTACCATAGCTTACATTTTTTATCAGAAAAAGACTGTCACTGTAAAAAATGAAAATGAAAGTTTCATGGAAAAAAGAAACCTTCATTCAAACTAAATTTAAATTTGTCTGAATTTTCCTCCACTACTTACTCTTTTAACACTTACATTCCAATTTATGCTAAATGTTTTTTTGGTTTGAATAAGTAGTTCCTTCCATGAAAGTTTCATTTAATTTATCTTACAGTAAGTTCATTCAAAAAATGAAACGAATGAATGAGTAAATGACCTACATAGAGACAGTTTGGTCTGCATTGTCCGAAGTAATAAAATCTGGAAGACGTATACCTGTGTGTGGCATCCTTTATGGGACGGAAGTGTTGTTGAGCCTTAAAATTTCAAAGCCTGTGAACGGTATGAATTCAAATGATACAGGATGGCGCCTACATTTTGGCGATAACATCGGTTTATTAGCGGAAGTAGGCAGTGAGTGACGATTTCATCATACAGGGTGACGTTTTTTATTACGGAGAGAAAACTTTTTTACTTTTTCTTTTTCATATGACTCATCAATATTTCGCCTTTTTCAGGTAGTTTATGCCCAAACCAAATTTACCAAATTGTTCAAATCCAAAGACAGGTACATAATACAGTTTTGATCTTAATATCGTGAAATAGACCAGGGCTGAAGTCTTTGAAAATGGTGAAAATTGAAGGAAAATCATAATACGGTGAGATTCATCGGAAAAAAGGACAATATTACAAGCTCGAAATTATGTGAAAATTTGAAACAACCTACTTTTATGTTTTTCATTTTTATAAAAAAAATATTTCCCGACATTTAGTGACAACTTATATTTTTATGTCTCAAATACACTGAAATTTTAATTTTTTCGATTCAAAATATTTGATTTTTCACCTTGATTTGACTTAATATCGAAAAAGCAGCCTTATTTTCGGTCTAAAATTTTCACGTCAAGAAATATCTGTTTTTTCAAACACCTTTGTTGGTGAAATTTCTACTTTCTGATGGTATAAAAAATTTATACACACTCTGCTGGTAGATGCTCTCAGAAATGAATTGCAGCAGTCACATTTTTTTTTCAGATGAGACGCTCTTCAAATCTCATCTTTGATATTTAGAACAACTATTTTTGCATATTTTTTGCAATCTTCTTCTTTTATAGATGTGTCATTTTTTTGTTTGTCAATGTACCATAGAAAATTACATTTTTCGAGTTATTAAAGTGTCAATTTGGATATTTTGAACCATGTTAGATTGAGTTTCACAGCTTCAGCAAAGTCCTTTGCATTTTCTTATAAAATTGACCATAGTAATGTAGATTCTTCATACCATTAAAAAAAAAGAGATTTCAATGAACTAAAATCATACCATTTTTTTTCAAACGCAGATATTTCGAATTGAGAATTTTCGATTGATGATTGTGCTGTTTTTCCAATGAAAATGAGTTGAGAAATTAAATTTTTTAAATCCAAAAAATTACAGTGTGCTTAAGACATGAAAAGGTAAGTTTTAACCGAACTTCGTAGAAAAAACAATATTTTGTATAAAATAAAAAATCAAAAACTAAGTTTTTTTCACATGAATTTCGAATTATGTGAAAAAAGTGTGAAACAACTCTATTATTGTTTCTGGTTTAAAAAATCATCTACCCTGGTCTAGAATTCAATTCGACAAATTCAGCATTTTTCAAACAATTTTTGTCAGTCAGAAATCTCATAAAGGTTCTACGAAAACAAGAAAAAACATATGGTGCTTAAATGAAGATCAAAGATCACCTGAGAAAGGTGGATGAGTCAACGTATGCTAATTCATTGTTATCTTCGAATCATCTATGAGTTGATCCTGCGTGGTATGAAATGATAATATGGATAATCAGGTTCGGGAAAACAACTGTTTTTTGTCGACAGAAATAAACTGTAACCTTTGTTACAATCTCTTGAAGCTGGGCATACTGATAACGCAACTCATTATGATAAAATCCGAAATTGAATTAACCCATTCTGTGCCAAATAAAACTTTGCTCGTTCAGTTTTGGGAAGGTCAGGATCAGAGGAATTAAGATCAGTTTATCTCCCAATTTCATGAAGTATCGGACGATATTCTATCGTACGAGATGTTGCACAGTGCAGCATCCTTTTTCGAATCCGAACAGAACATTTTTTCAAGCCTGACAAAACTTCTTGTACTCATCAAATTAATTCTTAGAGGAGAAGACATGTTGGAGATGTTTAGTAATAGGAAATTTCATTTCCTGGGTGATATTCTTGGAAAATCCGAATCGAAACTTTTTGAGTGTCTTGTATTTCACAGTGATAATTCTTGGAATAATGACATGTACTTGTTTGTATTAGATAGATCACTTTGCGGTTTATTACTATGCAAATAACGATTCCAAGCGTATTTTTATCTCTAAATGCTAAGTATTTATCTAAGAAGACGGTCGTGGCCTGCTTCATATGAAGGGAGAACATTTAAGTCAGTTGAAATAAAAATAAGAATGTCATTAAGTGCTCGCTTCTCTTAAAATAGCAGCCTTCTAACTATTTCTAAATATGATTTCGAATGACTTCGGTTCCTCCACTTCCAAGAATAGTATCTATTCAGTCTTCAACACCTCATACATTTTTCTCGCTTCAATTAAACAATTCGATCTGTTTCTGCTTTGATCGTAGGTGATGCAAGACTTCAGAGGTGACAGTAGGCCCCTTTAAGGGAAATAATATTAAATCCACTTGACAAATTCCTACCTTTTTGAATGCTCATTCGGTTATCTTATCGCTATTGACTAATACGATTTCAAAGTACAAGAAGGATTGCTTTGATACTCTGGATCAAAGTGCAGCAAAAAAGTATCATTAAACACGTAATGATTTCAAATTGCATTCGATGATATCAGTTCGAATTATTGGTATTGCAGAATGTACGCGAGCTGCAAATACTGTTAACCCCGAATAAAAAGAAAATAATCATTTGATTTTTTTCTATAAACGATCTGGGCCTCCTTAGGATTAATTCTCTCTGTATACAGACATCCCAATTCGCTGTCGAATGAGGGTATTTCTGCAACAGTTGGAAATATAAAATTCTAAGATAGGAATTTATGGGTTAATTTTCCTTGAAAAATTCAAAGGTGCTTGCAGTTTTTTATATATGTTAAAAGATGGAAGATACTGTATCTCAACAACCTCTTATGATATTTCAAGCTGAAAATTGTCTTTGATGGATATTTTTACATTAAATACATTGGCGTACAAACTTGTAGTTGAAAATATCATGAATTTCTTATATTATTTAAAATATTTTTCTCGTTCATTTTGTTTCAGAAAAATTCCTTAAAAAGTTTAAGAGAATCCTCCTATATCATATTTTAATCAATATACGTTTCTGGCAATGTTGTGAAGAGTATTCGATAGTCGTTTCAATCCTGATAAGTATCAACTCTTCTTGAATTTTGAAAGCTGATAATTTCTTGAATTCTGTCCGAAAGCATTAAAAAATTCTAAAAGGATATTGCTCTTTGTAGATTCAAATTACACAGTCTACATTATTTGACACTCTCGCTGAGTACCGCAAAATTAATTTCTTTTCGTTTTTCCCTAGGTAACTAGATATCCTACGGACGAGTCATTGCACTACATTCCAATATATTGTCAGTTATACTCGAAGAAATCTGAATTAACTCCGGATTTTTAGGAGGCACGTGAAAAAAAAACGTCCTTGACTATTTTATAGGATTAAGAATTTGTTTTCGAACTAGGACTTCGCATTAGGAGTCTACAGGTTGGAAATCAATCCGTCTGTGACAATTTCGAAGAATTCGTCTGGGAATTACGAAATTATGAGTGACTTGGTGCAGATCAAAGAAATGAACTCTGGGTGTTATCGATTTGAATGTCTTAATAATGACGGCAATTGTTGCTTCTTAATGAAGAGAGCAGTGAATGTTATCATTTTACTGGATGCATTAAAATCTATCTTACAGACTGAATGCAATTAACTGTAATATGTTTATTTCATTTTCGTCATTTTCTTCGTTATCTTAAATGTCCATATTACATCAATAGGATCTTTGTGAGGATATACTCTTCAGCATTTTTAGTCCTACTTAATCAATATTTTTTATTTTTTACCTATCAAAAAATAAGAACATCAAGAATAACACATGACAAATTCAAAAAGTCCGTGAAGAGCTACAAAATTCCCTTCTCCGCCATTCACACTAATTGAAGCAATTCGGGGTTTGGGTGTTATAGTTTTTTTACAACGCTGTATATCTGATCGAATCTTCTGTAGTCTCCAGCTGTTATTAAATTGTAATTTCGGCATTGATGCCCCAAGATTCGTATGAAAATGTGCCGTGATACAATCTGGATATCTTCTGCACCTTGCACTGCGAGGTATGTATATACAGGTGGCCCACGTAAAGTATCTTCGAATCCATCACTTTTTTCGGGAAACAAAATTTTCATTTGGAGAAGGATGGCTGATTTGAGAGTGTACGATTTTTTCTGATCTAGGTAGAGCAACCCTTCAATGACCTTGAATGGCAATAGAGGTGACACATGATCAGTTTGAAGGGTTTGATTAAAATACTTTAAAATTTTGTTTTACGTTTTTTTCGACGTGAAAAATTTATGAAAGGATTGATAAAGTGTATTAAATGGTTGAGTATTTTGTATTCAAATGTTGAAGTTGTCCATCATTTACATCTTGGAAGTAATTAAATTTTTTTTAATGTTTCATCAATATTTACAAGCGCTATAGGAGTAATCGGAAGATCAACGATAACAAAATCGAATTCTTGATGAGCATCATATTCTTCGAACCCTAGAATTCAGCATGCAGAATATCCAGAAAGTTGAATGTTTAGTAAAGAGCATCCACCCACGCATTGTGGGTATATCCCCTTGCGGAGAATCTAGAACATGATGATAGGATAGAAAACGTATTTTTCCAATAAGATGGTGTTCCCCATGTATGCAGCCTCTGATCATTTTCCCGAGAATTGGATTTGAAGGGCAGGTCTTATTGAATTGCCTCTTGATTTGACACCTCTAGAACTTTTCATAGGGTTCTTAAAAGGGTGTCAGATTAAAACAGATCTCTTGAATAGCATGTCAAAAAATGTTACAGAATTTATGAGAAATTTGAAATTTTCATTTTGAACACCTTGAAATTGACATTATTTCAAGGGTAAGGATCTCGTTCAGAAAAGGTCCACCTGTCTTAGATTTAACTGAAAAAAACTGACACTCACGGAGTTAAGGGGTTGACTGTTTTATGTGCGCCATCCTGTATATCATAGTCTCAGTAAATTGTGTACAGGTGCATTTTTGATTACGGCTTTCGCACCTTTCGAGTCATTAAGTTTACATCCGTAATTTAGAGCACCATGTACAGTATTATACGATTCGAGGTTGGAAATTCTGTGAATTCGAAAGATTTGTAATGAAATATTCATTTTTGCATCGTGCGCGGAAAATCGATTTTGACCAGAAAATTATTGCAGCTCGGCGAACAGTAAAGGAAAAGAGTAGGAACCCTGTATAGAGTTAATCTAATATAAGAAGGATATTTACACTAAACGTTTATTGAAACAATCACAATGGATAATCGTGTGGCGTTATTAACAATGAATATTTCTGATAATGATTCGTACGTGTTAATCGAACCATTTGGGTTTTTATTGAAAGATAGTTAGAATATTTCTATGCGGTTTATTGTTCTTTTTATCACAAGAAAGTATTGCGAATTTTTTATTCGAGGAACCTATCGTCGTGCATGAATAATGTTATGTCTTCATTTACTTATTGAAATCAACTTCGCTATTGCGTTTTGAAGTTGAAACACTCGTCTTTCAAATCGTTACAAATAACATATTTTCCCATGATTTACTAGACGATGTTTTTTTTTCAGAATATTCTTTGTAGCAATTGAAATAAACTCTGAAATTGTTTTATTTTTATTGGATGCTGTGGTTTGAATACGAAAAACTAGAAAACAAATCGTGAGACCCTTCCTTATCGCATTTATCTTACAAGCCGTTTCTTGTAAAATGTTATTTTAGGGACAAATTTGTCTCTAGTAGGTAGTCTGTTCGGTGAGGTCTTTATCTGTGACGTAAACGAACATACTTGTCCACCACCCTCTTTTATCTATTGAAAAATAGCGGCAGCTATAAAAATTCATAAAGCCTAGAAGAATGTAGTCGCCTGATCGGTACTTAAGGGAGAGCCCTTAGGTCAGGACCGTCTCAAATTCATTCAAACCATTCATTATCGAAAAATGAACATCTACAACAATTCCATACTAAAAGTATCTTGAAGTATTTACTTCAACGATAAAATCGAATTAGCCATTGATTTGATCACAAAACTAAGTTTCTAAAAGACTCTTTTTAGGTCAAATTGATCAGGAACAAAGCTCAAATTCAGATTCAATACCCTGAAAAACCTATAGAACGTTTTCGAAACCAAATCTGGGTTTTTCTTCCCTGAACCTTAACTGCACATAAGAGCATTTGATAATAGTTAAATTGGATTGCAAACGTTGGACCAACCTATCATAAGAGGTCTGTATCAACTGGTTAATTTCTGCAATTTTCGAATCGTATTAAGATGTTCGCGACCCTGGATCACCGACGCATCTTATTCTTTAACATTTCAAAACCACTCATGTTAGTTCAATTGTATAAACATATTATTGTCATATCTTAACAGACGTTCTATGCAACTTACCATGAACTATAGATTCTCAAAATGATCCATTGTCATTGGACAATAACCTTATTTTGGGATGACTTTGTAGAAGATTTAAAGGTATAATAGTGAAATCCTTTTCTATTAATTGATTTGTAATGGTAGCCATTCAGGAAGAAATTGCCAACCAAAAAGTTTCTTCCAACAATACAAAGAAAAAGTTAACTGAAAAAGGCTTTTTCAGTTAAAGATGATATTTTCGATATCTCCCAGAGATACACACAGTTGAAGCTCGCCGAAAGGGTATCAAAAAAGTACCATATGTCTGTACATGAAATTAATGATTATTGATATTGATGAATTTGTACATCACCGTCCTTCTAATCAAGAAAATATTTTGTTACCCCATCGATAGGGCAAGACGCAGAGAAAAAAAGGGAGGGACTTTCTGGTTCATAGGTAGATTCTGCTATTCAAATAGAAAAGGCTCATTTAGTTAAATCTAACATTAAAACCCTTGGATCCCTTTTTTAATACTCCATATGAATAGGTAATCTATTATATAAATAAGGTCGCTTAGGAATTCTCCTCTTGAAGAATGAAATATTTACTATTAAAAACAGCAGCGAAAGTTTTCTAATCTTCAGGAATTTGGCATCCCCAAAATCTAATACTAGAGCCTTCCTTTCCTCTAAATGATCCTAAGAAAAGTATTCAGATCTTATTGATGATTATAAGACAATTTAACCTTTTATATCGTCTTTTTCTCAATCCTCACTAAATTCGATGTTTGATACAGAAATATTCTCATCAATCATCCACAATTTGTGAGAACGACATAAATATGTTTCGACACCTTTTTTTTTCATACGATTGAATTTTATTCGATACACCTTTCGAGAGAGAAATAGTCAACGTAGCTTGCAATGGTATACGTAGAACTTTTTATTCTGAACCCTGATATACAGGGTGATACACGAAGACCTTGAAATTCAATAGCTGAGCTCCTCTGAATTTGATTCTACATTATTTCAATGTGTCACTTGCATATTATTCTCTAAAAATTCGTCTGAAATCTAGAAAACCCTTAAAATTTTCTCAGAAAAAGGTTCGTTCCAGTGTTAATAACTTATAGATTTTTTCATAAAAATTCTTAATTTTCTATCTTCTATCAGAAGACACCAATGCTTCTCCTTCGTAAATCAACAGGCAATCATGGCAAAAACCTCAAACCTTATTATTTTCAAATGAGAATCTATTTTTTAATGTTCAGGTGGAATCTTCCTTAAGAGATTTTGATCAAATTGGTTGATACATATCTTAAAATAGCTGGACATCATAAAAGTGCAAACGACAAGTCCAAATTCTAGATCAACTACCATTCGATATAAAAGACGTTTTTATCACAATGACCCAAAAATCTATAAATTAAAAAAAAATCTAAACCAAGGATTTTGAATTTGTTGAAGTTTTTTATTTGTTACACTTTTGAATAATGTCGAATCTTTTCTCCAGTTGATAATACAAAGTCCACTACTTTTCGTATCTCGATTTAAATTTGTCTTTCTTGATGAATTTGAAAAGAAGTCGATCAAATTTGTAATTTTTCTTGCAGTATTGTATGTTTCCTTCCTGTTTGTTTTATATTATTCAATCTATCATATTCCTATATTTTTGTCTCTCTTCCTCTTTAACCTATTCAATTATCCTCAAGAACAAATTAAGTACTCAAGGTGATCAAACAAGTTAATGTAATGTATGTTTTTGTTTTGCAGGCTCAATTCAAATTTGCATTTTCCCAATGGATTCGAGTTCTGGTGATATTCGCAACTTTCAGGTGAGTCTAATTCTTCTCCTGCACACTGTATGTAGGTTTGTTTCGATATTCGCCAAACATTTCACTAAATTGTAATATTTTATATGGATTTACGAAAGGTCAATATCTCGATCCTTGATGACGAGTGACTACAACATTCTTCATTTTATTACTATCAAATTAATATTCAAGAAATAATTTTATATTTTGATGATTCAAGGACTGAATTTTCGAAGCATATGGAAGGATTATCGCATGAAAACATTCGAACAAACGATAGGTTCTAAAATTTGGCAGTCACCCTGCGTATTTCTAGGAATTCATCCCACTTTTGGATCTTTATTGTATATACCATTCGGAGAAGTCCCTCTGAACTATTTCAGAGATAATTAGTGTCGACAGATTCACTTTGGCGGTCAGCTTACAGTCATTAAGTTTGTCGACCTTGAGAAACCGTTTCTTCCTTTAAAACAGATTCTAGCAGCGGGTAATGATGATGGATAACGTTGGGGTTGATCTTTTCGAAGCATATGTTGTGATGGCTTTTATCAAACTGCATGAAAACCCCCTTTTTATAGGCTAGGCCGTTGCTATTCGTCCATATTCCCGAGAGTCGAGCTTTGAAATTTCTTAAAAAGGCAATCAACGAGGAATCATGAAATTGGGTGTATAATTTTTTTCGTCGCCTTCTGTTTTGTACATGATAATGATATTTCGGATCTCATATTTTTTTTTATGGTAGCAATTTCTCACCCTCTTTTCCGTTATCGAGAATTAACCGACATTGTGATTCAGAAATTTTCCAGACACGTTATTAATTTCTTATACACTGTGAAATTGAACACTGCTGCTGACGTTGTGGGCAGGCATATTCAAATTACTGGAGCAAATCCCGCTGTAGACCATACAGTTTTATTGGTTTCTTCTATTTCTTATGGGTAATATGATTTAAACTACTTCTAGGTTTTTTAGAAATTTTGTTTCAATGATTGAAATGTGTGAAATGTGCAGCTGAATTATTCGAAGACAGGGATATCTTTTCTTTCCAGAGTTCGATTATGTATAAATTTGAAATCTTTAGAGTTCTAGGTATTTTGAATAATTTTGATTCATTCTAGTTTTCCAAGACTCTGAATGAAGCACAGTAATTGAATCAACGTGTAATATATCAAATATAGACCATCGTCGATTATTTTTGAAATAAAAAATAATAGAAGGCAAAACTACAAGTTGCATCGAAAAAAGTTGTAGGTAATGAAAAGATGTAAATTTTTTGTATTGCACTGTTTTCACAAAACCTCAAAATTCATGTTCAAATTTCAAATATCTTGGTTTTTGGTTTTTCATTTTTGCACCTTATTTTGATACCGGTTTTCCATGAAAGTCTGTTGGATTTTTGTTCTTTGAAATCTCTAAATTCTGATGGTAAAACAATATTCATAACTATGGTGCATTATTTCAGAAAATGCAAACAAAATTGCTGCAGCTGTAAAATTTACACTTTCATCACTGGAAAATTATGAGAGAAAGTTGTAGGTCATAAAAAGAGCGACAATTTTTGTTTAACACCTTTTTTATATTACCTCAAAGTTTATGTGGAAAATGGAAATAACCTATTGTTTGTTATTCTGTCTTTTACAAACAATTTTTGTTTTCATGATGTTTGGTGGGAACTTTATTTTTTCATGTCCCAAACACACTGTACTTGTATGACTTCAGGATACCTGCTTTCTCAAAAAGTCTGTGGGTTTTTTATTCTCAGAAATCTCCACTTTCTGATGATATGAAAAAATATACATTACTTCGGTAAATATTCTCAGAAAATATGAAAAACGTTGTTGTTTAAAGAGAAGCTGCCGAAAACATGGTTCAAAAAGTACGAAAGATTCTTTGTTACATTGAGAAACAAAAAATTACAAATCCATAAAACATAAAGATTGCACAAAAAAAAAAAGAAATTCCAAATGAAGATCCCATCTTTAATATTCATAGGTTCATACCATAGTAATGTATAGTTTTTTCCACTAATAGATAGATTTCAATGAACAAAAAGCCTGCCGACTTTTTAAAAAGAAAAGTGAGAATTCTGGATCGAAAATTAGGCCACCTTTTCGATATTAGATCAAAATAAGGTGAAAAAACTAATATTCCAAATATAAAAATTACAGTACTATTGAGCTATAAAAAGGTAAGTTCTCAACAAATTTCGTGAAAAAAAAATTAAGGAGATAAAAGTAAAGAAACCAAAAACTTGGTTACTTGAATTTTTCGCATGAATTTGAAGGTGATGTGAAAATATAAAAATGTATGAAAATATGAAGTTTTAGGCCTTTTTATTACCTATAATTCAACTTTTTCAAGCTTATAAGATAAAACGTTTTTTACCCTCAAAAGATCGCCAGTACTTTTTTCCTTCCTTTTCCAATGGGTTTCATCCTACCATATATTATTTTTTTTCACTTTCACCATTTTCGAAGACACTGGTCTAAAAGTGATATAGTATTCCGGTGCATAAGTGTTTCTCATGCTAATCAGCGACCTTTCTCAATTCAAATGAAACTAAAGTAGAAAATTGTATGTAGGTGTGAAATGAGCGATGCAAAATGATCATGATTAACAATAAACGTCATTTGAAATAGTTTAAAACCGGAAGAAAAAGATTGTACATAAATAGATTTTGATATATGCTATGAACGAAGTTCTGAAAGAGATCGTGACCTTGCCTGGCGTAATTATTCCTCAACCGTGAAGTGTTGTCTGGCCAAATCGTTTATTGAACAACGCAAATTCTTACTACCTCATTTAGACCTATGATACGAATACCTGCAGATTAATCTGTATGTACACAGAAGGAAAGAAATCTCTAGGCCGTACCAGCCGATTTGAGCCTTTTTAGCTTAATTTCACTTCTCCAAGAATGGGTTGCACCCACTAATCATCATCTCTACAGATTATATTTTTCGAAAAATCTATCCGAAGCTAGTGCTCAATTATCAAACATTAACGATCTCCTACATTCATAACATACCAGATGAAGAACCTGTCGTGTCATGAATGTTGCTGCATATACAGAGTGGTCCAACGAAAACGTCCGTTCATCAATGATCCGAGTTAGCAAATCATCCAGTGAGTAGTAAATTTTGGATTTCGGGTGTCTTCTTAGAAAAAAGTCGAGTGGATCCAGATCAATTGATCTTGGTGTCCCTTTCTTCTAAAATAATTAAGGGTGCAAGCAATTTTCCACATTTTTATTTTAAAAATAGGAAATCTAGGTGGTTTCGTTTGACCACCTTGTATATATTCAAGTAGGTACGGAGGAGTTGAATCGAAGTAGACTGTAGCGCGGAGGAATTTCAATATCGTGAAACTACTGGGTTGCAGATAAATCTTAGACTGAGGTGTTGATGTCTTTTGATGCAACCATAACATGTAGTTTCGCCTCGTAAAGTAGGTAATATTCTGAATCCTTCAGGTAATAATTGTACCGCACCAATCAAAATCATACGGAACGACTCTAGAGACTGGGAGCATATAATGGAGCTGGTCCGTTGAATCCTTTTAACGTCTTCATTATGGAAACATTCACCTCACCCCTTGATAGTTGAATAACCTTAATCTAGAAAAAATCATTATTTCAATATCGCATATTTCTTAATCCCACCAAAATTCAATCGGAAATTAAAATAAAAAAGGACATTTCTTGCGAAGAAGTTAAATTTAGCTGTTGTGACTTCATCAACACATACATAATTAAGGCTACAGCTACAAAGATCAAATTCACTTTCACTTGGTCGAAGTTTTTTGAGAGCGGAAGATTCCTAGGTATATAACACATCTCGAAATGGGGAACAAGCTGACACACCCATAGTAACTGGAAATCCATTCATAAATTTCATATGAATGAACAAATCTTAAACCCAACCACCTTGTTCATATGCAAGGGGGTTCTATCTTCATCCGAATAGATAAGAATCTCTGTTAGAGTGTATCCGCGGTGAGTGTGGGCTATGAAAGATCGAATAGTTGTTTGTTTAGGGCTGGATCATGAAAAAAAATTAAATTCGAGGAATTGTAATTCCGGCCTATTATATTAGAGTGAAAGAGGGGAAGAGAATATGACAAAAATGAAAGGAAAAATGCTGCAGGAAATAAAAATATTTACACCTTTTGTATTACTTTTTTCCCGTAACTTCAGAATTTATGTGAACTTTTCATATAACCTAATTCCTATAGCTTTTTATTCTTATTTTTTACAAAAATGTTTTAATTTTGTGGAAACTTACCTTTTTATGATTAATAATTTAAAATATTCATTTTTCAACTCATTTTTATCGAAAAAGCAGCCTAATTTTCTCTTGAAAATTCTTACGCCAAAATATCTGCCTTTTCAAAACAGTAGTTGGACTATTTTTTGTTGAAATCTCTAATATATGTTGGTGGAAAAAAGTATACATTGCTATGGTGATGAACCTATGAAAATTAAAGATAGGACCTTTATTAGGAACTTCTTTTTTTTGTGCAATCTTTACTTTTTATGGATTTGTAGTCTGATGAGAATCTTTCTCGCACTTTAAACCATGTTTTCGGCATCCTCTTTTCAAATAGCAACGTTCTTTATATTTTCTAAGAATATTTACCGAAATAATGTATATTTTTTCATACTATCTGAAAGTTGAGATTTCAAAGAATAGAAAGCCCACAGACTTTGTAAAAAAGCAGGTATTCTGAAGTCATACAAATACAGTGCGTTTGGGACATAGAAATGTAAAGTTCCCACCAAGCTTTTTGAAAACAAAAATTTTTTGTAAAAGACAGAATAAAAAACACTTTCCACATAAACTTTGGGATAATGTAAAAAAGGTGTGAAACAAAAGTTGTAGCTTTTTCCAAATCGACGTTTATTGTTAATCATGATCATTTTGCATCGCTCATTTCACACCTACATACAATTTTCTACTTTAATTTAATTTGAATTGAGAAAGGTCGCTGATTAGCACGAGAAACACTTGTGCACTGGAATATTATATCACTTTAAGACCAGTTCCTTTGAAAATGGTGAAAGTGAAAAAAAAATAATATATGGTAGGATGAAACCCAGTGAAAAAGAAAGGCGATCCTTTAACGTTTTATCTTATAAGCCTATAAAAAAGTTGAATTATAGGTGAAAAAAGGCCTACAATTTTATATTTTCATACATTTTTATATTTTCACGTCACCTACAAATTCATGTGAAAAATTTAAGTCACCTAGTTTTTAGTTTTTTTACTTTTATCTGAGAAATTTTTTTTCACGAATTCTTTTGGAAACTTAATTTTTTATGACTAAATCATACTGTAATTTTTTCTCATTTGGAATATTTATTTTTTCATCTCATTTTGATCTAATATCGGAAAAGTGGCCTGATTTTCGATCGAGAATTCTCACTTTTCTTTTTAAAAAGTCGGCTGGCTTTTTGTTCATTGAAATCTCTAATATCTGTTGGTGGAAAAAAGTATACATTACTATGGTATGAACCTATGAATATTCTTTTTTCTTTTTTTGTGCAATCTTTGTTTCATGAATTCGTAATTTTTGTTTCTCAATGTAACAAAGAATCTTTCGTACTTTTTAAACCATGTTTTCGTTAGCTTCTTTTTGAACCAAAACGTTCCTTATATTTTCTGAGAATTTTTAACGAAATAATGTATACTTTTTCATACCATCAGAAAGTGGGGATTTCAAAGAATAAAAAACTCACTTTAAAGAAATCAGGTATTCTGGAATCATACAAGTACAGTGTGTTTGGGACATAAAAAAGGAAAGTTCCCACCAAGATTCATGAAAACAAAAATTTCTTGTAAAAGACAGAATAAAAAACACTAGGTTATTTAAATTTTCCACATAAACTTTGAGGTAATGTAAAAAAGGTGTGAAACAAAAATTGTAGCTTTTTTCATTACCTACAACTTCGCCATTTAACTTTTTCCAAATCAACGACTATTTATTTTCAAACATCCACAAACGTGAATTCTGTTTTGCCATATGCGTTTCGCACATGTTTAGGCTCCTTTTCTCCGAGAATCAGGTCTCTTACAGTCTTTTGTTTAAGAACAGGCTGTTCTTTTATCTCGTCAGCAATGTTGTCGGTGGCATTTTCTGAATGGCATCAATCATTGAATGGATTCTTCGGCAGCTGCAATTCTGACACGTGTACCACACCGTTTTGTGCCTTTCAGAAGTCCGAAAGATCAGAGAAGGGTATCTTCTGTCCCGAAAGGAAAACCATACTTCTTTTCGGGGATTCAATTGCCACCCGCTTAGGAGAAAGATCTCCAAGAATTTTGCGAACACAAGGCGTCTCGCTCCGAATAAAAATTGACCGGAGGGAATATTAGGTTGAATTGATTTTTGTGGGCCATCCTGTATCTAACGGTTAACGAATGGAAGCGAAAAATGTATGTGTCTGGGAAATATATGAATAGTTTTCTTTCGTTGTCTATCAAATCAATTTGAATATCGGTTGGGGTTTTCAGAAAATGAAAAAAAAATTAAGGAATTTTTTGAAATGAAGTGGTTATAAATTTATATTCGTGAATATGTATGAGGTACTTTTAATTGGATTGATCTGTTGAAGAAAAAGAGTGATTTTCTTGGCCATTTCTGTCCATCCAAAATTAATTGCCTTGAATAATTCAAACAATGAAATATATAACGAAAATTAATTGATAAGCCTGAGCATCGCAGTTTCGGCTTATTTATTATCCATAAATGGATGATAATGGAACAATTGTTATGGAAATTAACATGTAACGTAAGGTAAATGGTAAATAATTGAATTCCAAGAAGTGAACGAATTTCTGCAATGATTCAACAAAGAATGCACAGGATGAACAATGATTTTCATAGAGGTATTTGGAGAAAGCCAGGTCATATTTCGTCGGCTTATCGCTCAACTTCAGCCACACGAATGCCTGACCAAATGGCTTTAGTTGTTCGATATTCGCTTGCGATAACAGCCGAAACCCTCGTTTGTGCTGCTTTCGAAATGACAATTCAAGTACAGGAAGTACCAGCGGAAGTTCCAACAATTGAGCTCGACAAAAACTAAAAAAATCACGAATGAATTGTGCCACATTGGGAGAGATAAATATTTAGAGAATACTACCTGGAACTGATGCGTACTCTACCGAGCATGAAATATAGTCGACTTAACAACACTGTTAAAAAAAAGTAGTTTTTGTATACTAAGTTTTTTTATTTCGATTTATGCCTGAATAGTTGAAGGGAATGGAAAAGTTTACGACAATTATGGGATATTCAGAGATGTTCACTCTAAGGAGCATGCGTAGGTTGCCACTTACTTAGAGTGTGAACCTTATACAAAATATACACTGGATTTGGGAGGAAGAACAAAAGCAATTCTCTCAAAAGTGAAAAGAGAAGATGTTCGAGAATGCAAATTATAAGGTTTCAGGGGGTTTCAACATTTTTATTTCGTTTTTTTGTGTTAGGAATAAGGTGCGGTCGTCACTGATAACTTTTCTGAAAACCTCGCATCAGTCCGACGCAAGGGAGGCAAGATATACAAATTTGAAAATAAAAAAAAAATGAAAATCTTCATTTTGAACTAAAAAATTTTCAAAATCAGGAAAAATGCATTTATTTTTGCTCTGTTAGATTGAGCGACCTCAAAAACCGATATTGCGAATATAAAAATAGAGGAATCGAACGTAGTTTTCGCGAAAAAAAAAAGTTTTTTTTTTCATTTTCGAGTTGACTTCAAAATGCTATACTGGCAACGAAATACGTGACATTGATCAACTAGGTGTTTTTTCTGAATGTTCACGACCAGTTCTATAACCTTCACGCACGAAAATACCAAATCTCCCTTCGATTGCGCATGAGAATGCAGAATACAGCGTTTTTTGGGGGGTCTAACCCTTATTATTTTTGCGCTCAAAATTTCAAAATTTTTTATTGCATTTCCTTGTTTTAGGAATGAAGTGCGGTCATCACTGGTAACTTTTCTGAAAACCTCGCATCAGTCCGTCGCAAGGGAGGCAATATATGCAAGTTAGAAAATTGGAAAAAAATTCAAAATCATCATTTTGAACTAAAAAATTTTCAAAATCAGGAAAAATGCATTTATTTTTGCTTTGTGAAATTGGGTGACCTCAAAAACCGATATTGAGAATATAAAAATGAAGGTAGCGAACGTAGTTTTCGCGAAAAAAATAAAGTTGTTTTTTCATTTTTCATTTTCAAGTTGACTTCAAAATGCTATACTGGCAACGAAATACGTGACATTGATCAACTAGGTGTTTTTTCTGAATCTTCCCGACAAGTTCTATAACCTCCAGGCAGAAAAATGACCAAATCTGCCCTGGATTGCGCCTGAGAATGCAAAATATAGCGTTTTAATGGGGGTCTACCCCTGACTATTTTTTCGCTCAAAATTTCAAAATTTTTTATTGCTTTTTTTGTGTAAGGAATGAAGTGCGGTCATCACTGGTAACTTATCTGAAAACCTCGCATCAGTCCGTCGCAAAAGAGGCAAGATATGCAAGTTAGAAAATTAAAAAAAAAATTGAAAATCATCATTTTGAACTAAAAAATTCTCAAAATAACAAAAAATGGATTCATTTTTGCTCTATCAGATTGAGCGACCTCAGAAACTGATATTGCGAATATAAAAATGAAGTTATCGAACGTAGTTTTTGCGAAACTATTTTTGCGCTCAAACATTCAAAATTCTTTATTTCTTTTTTTTGTAATAGGAATGAAGTGCGGTCATCACTGGTAACTTTCTGAAAACCTCGCATCAGTCCGTTGCAAGGGAGGCAAGATATGCAAAATGCAAATAAGAAAATTGAAACTCATTATTTTGGAATAATCTAGTTAGTAATAAATTTTTCAGAATCATCAGGTCGACATATTTTATCTTTGATACCTCTGTTAGCTACCACAATGGGGAGGTTTGTAAATAATATTGTTGGGCGTCTCATCAAATAGAAGCTACTCGAAAATTGGCTCGATTAGTTTCTGATATTGTACCAAATGTTTTTTCTATTTCAATATTTGCGATTACCTTGAAAATGAATGGAGAATGACGCTAATTTTCAATAGATGTATCACAAGCCCATATTGAAAAATTGGGATAGAAGGTAATTATCAATCTTGGTTTCATTGATATTTTATTATAATTTTTTGGATTTAATATTTAAGAAATATAAAAATTATCGATAATTTATCCCATAACAGTTTTCCCATACGAATGAACTACATAATATATGAAAGGGTTGAATCTTCACTGTTTGCCTATACATAAGGTTAAATGCGGAGTAATACTGGTAGGATATGACATGGCTGTCATGATTTCTCAGTGAAAGTATTCAATTCTACATATTTTTTAGGAGGTTCCATTCAGAAACTGCTCTCTTCCAGTTCTGTGTTGCGTTGTTGGCCTTCGACATCTGTCAAGTCCAATTCTCCTTCAGTGAGGTTAGGGTTTGAAGCTGTCTCCGGCTGGGACTTGGAAATTTTCCTTCTGCGTTTCCTCCTTGGCCTTCTTCTCTTCGAAACGTCCGGATTGCTGTTGTTCAAGGAGGAGAAGCTGTGCAAACTTCCAGCTAAGCTAGGATGGGAGGCATCCAATCTTGGTAACATGAGAGCTTCGTTGTAGGTGGGTGGACCCTGAGATTCTCTCGGATCAGGCGCATTTCTGGACACCTCTTGTTCCTCCAGTTGACGAAGACGTTCTCTCCTTTGCTGCCTTTGGATGAATTCTTCTCTTTCGATTGCTAGCCTTTCTGCGGCTTGTTGCTCTGCTTGGATTTTTCTTCGCTGGTCCAGTTTCTTCGAGACGAATACCAGGAAGATTAAAACTGCGACAGTGATGAAAAATGACAAGCTGTACATCCAAACGTTTGCCCTTGGCATGTTCGCTTTGGACCAAGTGCTGGAACAAGCTTCTTCCCATGTTAAACCTTCTAGTTTCACCGGTAACTGGCATCTGAGACGTTTTAAGTTTTGATCGGTTCTAATCATCCAGAAGTAAATCTGTCGTAGAGCTTCACAATCGCACAACCAAGGATTATCTTCGATCGACAAATCGATCACTTGAGGAAGGAATCTGGGATCAACAGTAGTCAGTTTATTTCCTGATAAAACAAGAAATCTCAGTGATTTCAAAGAGGCGAACGTGGCGTTGTTGATAGAACTTATATCGTTATAACTGATGTCTAAGTAAACCAAGTGTGGTGCTTCTATATTATCAGGTATGTGCGATATTTGATTTCGAACCAAGTGCAATTCGGTTAATGCAGGTAAATTCGTCAAGGAAAATTGCGTCAGAGAATTGATTTCGCAAGAATTCAAATCGAGCACCTCCAAGCTATCGCTGGAAATCCCCTTGATCTTCCTGAGGTAGTTGTGCGACAAATACAAGTTCTTCAGCCTCTCGTTCTTCTTGAACGTTGTTTTTTCGATGGCTGTTAACCTGTTGTACGAAAGGTCGAGTATCATCATTCGTTCCAGGCGTGAAAAACTATTAATTTCGATGTGTTTTATGGCGTTGTACGACATGTTCAACGTTTCGATGCTGGCGACATGAGCGAAACTCTTGTTCCTCAACAGCTGAATGTTGTTCCCGTGCAAATCTAAGTCGACCACCTTCATCAAAGGGCCAGATGGGAGATGTTCAAGATTACAATTCGAAACGTCGACCGTCAGCAGAGTCCCAGACTCGCTGTGAAACTGTTTCAGATTCGCATTACCACCAAGTGATAGGTATGATAACGATGAAAACTTTGCAAATGCGTCTGGTCTTAAATATTTCAACCTGCACTCACTTAAAACTAACGTCTTCAGCGATGGAGAGACGAATGAATTGTTGAGGAAGCTTATCGGGTTACCCGATAGGTTCACTATTTCCAAATTTGGAAATCCTTTGAAAATACTGTTGTCTATGTAATCGATTGAACATTTTTTCAGTTGGAGATTCCTTAAGGAAGCACTTTCGAAGTTCACTTCAACCACAGTTATGCGTTCGTTGTAGGATAAATCCAAGAAATACAGTCTCTTTAAATGCATGATGCCATTTGGTATCCCGTTGAAGTTGTTGTAGGATAAAGTGAAAAATGTGACCTGAAATTAAGAAATTGAATTAATAACAGCAAATAAACGAAAATAAAACGATCATAGCCCCTTGTACTTCGTATTATTAGGCGTAATTATCAATTATAAACGAAATGAGATCTTGAGTATCTTCAATTAAATTACCAATATGAGGTATTGAACTTAGGGCTTGAATGACTATACGATCCTACTTTTTTTCAGTTGTTGGTTTCAAGGAGAATATTTTAAATAATTACTACAGTGATAGGGTTGGCTTATTTTGAATTATGACTAGAGATTAATTCCGAGGCTACCTTCAATTCCATCAATATGGTCATTAATTTGCATCAAAACAAGTATCAGTCAAAAAAATTCGAACGATTGTCCAATGGAGAGTGCCGCCATCTATATTATCCCACAATTCACCTTCCCTAGCGAAAATTATGAACATTTCAAATACATTGCTCCTCGTAAGTTTAACTACAGCCTCCTTCAAATGGTTCATTTTCTAGATTTCTCCCATTGTTCATAGAAATCTTTTTTTATATAAACAGACTTCTGTAACATAAGAGATACGTTTCGTTACGCCGAAATGGGAGCAGCACAGGCGCTTTTATTGGTTTCATTAGTCTCAGATAGGTGGCAGCGCATTCGAGTTTTGAAATTGAGTCTTTGTCTTCACAACACAATTGTTATGAGAAATAATAATGGGGTATAATTTTGTGTTACTTGGGATTATGTAGAAATCTAAAAGAATCGTCGACAATAATTGCTGTTTATCCACAAATAAAAGAACCGTTCTTTATTATAATATAAAATTGTACCTGAAAGAAAACAGTGTATATAATGATAAACACGTCTTTAAATGATACTTGAAACGTATATAAAGTTTTTTTTACAAAAATCCTTAAGTTTTAGCTTTTTTGATTTCAATCTACTGGTTAATAGTGGTTCAGAGGTTAGTGTTTCTTGTGATTAATGACAGAGCTAACCATGAATGAATCTACTCACATTTGCATCAATATTTTCTGGAATTTCACTCAAGCTTGCGTTTCTACACTGCACAATTTTCTCGTAGAAATCGCAGCTACAGAATTTAGGACAGTTCGGAGTCTCTGAAGTATCATCGATAATGTTCTTCGAACTCGCGATCTCGAACATCGTTAAGGTGAAAACTAAACACAAGATTTTCATCTCAATAATATTGTGCATCACATCCTAAATGTATCCTGAGGGGCTTAACTTTTGGGAGGTTTTTTTTTTCGAGAAATGTTCGTATGCAACGGTTTACTACATATTTCACTGAGTATCCAATTCTAGGTAAAGAGATAAACGAAACGTGTAAACAAATGATTATGATATGATAAATTTGAGATAAGCAATATGGGATGTACTAGATACGATTCGGGAAATCACGTTTTGGTGAACGCAAAGGCATGCAGATATGTGTCACAAGAAAAAAAGGAACACCCGTAATAATTTACCTCAAATTATTCCGTCGATTTTGTTCGTTGTCTTGTATTTTTTTTTCTGATTGAAATATTACAGGTGAGTCTCTGACTGTAGATATATTTTAACGTCAACGTCTGAAATCAAAAGAAACACTTTTGGCCTTTACCATTTTTTCCTATTCAGGCTGTAGAAAATTAATGAAAAAATTTAATTTTCCAATGAAACTTGAGATGATTTTCGGAATTTAGGTTTTTATTCATGTGATGAATCTTTTACGAACACAAAATTCCACTCACACAAAGTATGTTGAAAGCTATTGAAGGAATATTTGGCCATACTTCGAGAAATCTCGTGAAATGCGTATTTTTTTTTTTGAGTAATTAATTATTCTCTAGGCTGAATCGAAAAAAAGTATTTCTTTTGACCTCAAGAATCTAATGATAAAATATATGTACACGTCAGGTACTCATCCTGTATGAAACATTTGGCATCTGAAAGTAATTTTGATAATTTAAATTTGAATTTCGTACTTTGAATTCGATTGATTCATTAATTAAAAAAGATTTCAAAATTATTTATTCAAGACATTGACAGAGGTTAGTTTTCTTTTCTGTCCAAAAAGTATTTCAAAGTATTTCCACTTTGAAACACTTCGTACGGCAGCTCTAGCCTTGTTTTTTCTTCTGCTGAATATTTTTGACCTATTTGGTTGAACAGAACTCAGGTAAAAAAAATTGATGTCCAACTCAATATTTCTACGAGGATTATCACTTGTACTATCAAATCTACACCTACTTCTTGGTTACCAGTCCTCTCAAATATTGTTCCCTCCCATATTCGTAGAGAGACAACAACTTTGAATTTTTGGAACAAATTTAATTTCTTTCCAAATTCATTTTCTATACTCTCTTATATTTCAGATAATAAGGTCCCCAGATTGAAATCGCGTAAAGCATTCTGGTCAAATTTTCTAATCGGTAAGGATAGAAGAGACAAGGAAATTTCTCAATCTGAATGGAATGCATGCAATTTTTTCAATAAAGATCTTATTACTGATTTTTCCATCAGAGTTCCTGGATTTGACCTCACCATGAGAATATGGTATGTTCTAAATCGTATTAGAACAGGTTATGGAATTTGTAATAGCATCTTTTTCAGATGAAATTCAGTTGAGAGCCCTATGGTCAAAGATCCCAGAGCTGTATGATGACACTTATTTCCACATGGCTGATTTTTATATATGTTTTCTAGAATATTATTTCTAAAATAGTCTCATAAGTGTCAGACACTTTCTATGGGTCAAAACTTTTGTCAGACGCTTTAAAACTTCAGAAAAAATTAATGAATTTATTTTCTCATTTTTGATTTCTAAATATGTTGATAAATTATATTTCATAAGTTGGACAAATTGTAGTGAATAAACATCCCCTTAACACAAAAACTATTCAGCTGAATAATATTTTTGTTCGGGGATGTTTAGTCACTACAATTATCCAGCTTATGGAATATAATTTGATAGTTACCCAAATAACATATTTAAAAATCAGAAATGTGAAAATAAGTTCATTTATTTTTTTGAGCTTTAAAGCATCTCACAAAAGTTTTGGACCATGGAAAGTGTCTGACTACAAATTTAGAAATAATATTCTACAAAACATATATGAAAATCAGCCATGTGAAAATAAGTTACGTCATACAGCTCTGGGATCTTGGACTATAGTTGTGAGTGTGAAAATTTAGAAATAATATTCTACAAAACATGTATGAAAATCAGCCATGTGAAAATAAGTTACGTCATACAGCTCTGGGATCTTGGACTATAGTTGTGAGTGTGAGTTGACAATAGAACATTAGTTGTCACATTTATAAATTTCAAGGCTATACATGAAATACTTAACTAATGCATTTTTGAAATGAGTGGTTACTCGGAAAACATATTATAAAAAATTGTTTTTTTCTCCTTTTGGGTTTTTGTTTAAGACTAAGAATTTTGGGTAGATAGGTAACTAATGCATTTTTGAAATGGGTGGTTAATCTGAAATTATATGAATTCGTTATAAAAAAATTGTTTTTTTTTTCTCCTTTGGGTTTTCATTTGAGACCAAGACTTTTGGGTAGATAGGTGATGATTCTGTTTTTTCTATCTACAGAAGAATTACTTGAAAATGTCCTTCAAGATCCTTCAATATAATATAATATTGTCAGTTTTTCTGCTGCTAATATTTAGGATTGCATATCTAGTAAACTGAATATAGCAAGTAAAATAGGGGTTATACTGATTCAAATCACTTCCTACAAGAGAGGCATACGTATTTTTTAGAGAATTAACTTCGATAGATTAACTTTGAGCTTGTTTTTGAATATAATGAATGTAAAAGATAAAAAAGAAAGGGTAGTTCATTGGCTATTGACCTGGAACCAAAAATATTAATATTGAAGGTGAAATTTGATCGATTCAAGATCGTATCTGTCATTATTCCATCAGTGGATAAAGTGGTACTTCAATCAAAAGGTCATCGCAGATTGAATTTCTTGTTACAGAGTTTTTTCTTTTCCACATCATTTAGTATGGATAATTGGTGTAATCTTCATGTACTTATCCTTTGGATTTTCGTATGTTGAAGATGTTGGGATTTAATCAAAGTGAGTTCTGAAATTTGTATAATAGGCCTTTTCCTTTTGAAATTCCCGAATCGCTGCTATCGGATCCAGCAACCGTGGAAGTCGTGAACGATGCGTCATCATATAAAGCTAATTACTTTCGCCTAATAGGGATTTATAGAAAGGCTTGAGCGGGGACTAAGGGTGTCCCATAAATCGATATGAGGCGTCTTGGAGGTGTAAGAGGTAGTCGGCTACTGATAATCCGGACATCACATAAATATGATCAAGTGTGAACCTGCGGCAGGAAGTAATAAGCCCGGCTTATAGTTTCCTTGTCCTTGGCGTACAGCTGAGACGACAGCGGTGAAAAACGGCCATCTCATCTTCATAAATTTCCCAAATTATTCCCATCCCTCTTTCGTGGGCAAAAAAGTGAGTTTCCACTCCTCAGGACCTCCCAAAATCGATGAACACCAGAAATCTGATCTCACACATGTTCTGTAATTGATAATTGTCTTATTTTATGATTACATAATTATTGGGTTGATATAACTCTTGAACGACTGTTCGAATACTCTAGAAAACCCTCACTCACTTATCAATCCTGCACAGTGAAAATGGATATTTTAAAATTGCTAGAGTATTCTTCTCCAATTTCAGATAGCTTTTCTCTGATTTAGGGATTTTGAATTCTTTCATTTTCTTTTCATTTCATCAGTCTCAGCTTTATTTTGTCAAGTATTTGCATGATAAATTTTGTATTTTATCGAATGTATGAATCGGATTCTTCCAGAAAGAAAAAGGAAACGATAACGAAGTATATTGTCATAGTGAAAACTAAAATTGTTATCAAATCAATCTTAATCAGAAAATATAGTAATAAAACAGTTTTTCCGTCTGTTGAAACATATATGCTAGTCAAACACTCACTGTATATATCAACAATGGGGGCTTTTCTTGCCAAAATGCTTGAAAGCAGTGTGAAGATAATCTTTTGAGGTAGCTACCTTCATACAGGATTGGGATAAAGTATGGAACTAAGTTAAAAAGTAAGTGCAATGGCTCGAAATCCATCTGATGTACAATTTTCCGTTCATAATATTCTTCCGGTTGAATAGAAAATACCCTAAACTTTAGTGATTCATAAAGGATCTCCTTTTTATATTTGCAGTTAAAAGAGCTTGGGATTTCGAATTCGTGTATACAGTATGTATATTATGGCACGTTAATCAAAATCTCTTGAGGATTTTACTAAACCCTAAAAAAAAACGTTAAGATTAATAAGTTTGTTAATAGGATGGCACATTGTCATTTGAAACATTATTCTCATTAGTCTGCAGTAGATAAGTTTGGCTATTCTAGAAGTAACAGTAAGTTATTCACAAAAAATTATATATTATCCACAAAAAATTTCAAATCAGATACATTTTGCACCATTTCACTTTAAAAAATTGTTGCCTTACAATATTCGAAACAATATTCTTCAGAAACTAGCTGGTTCCTCATGGGACGCTGATGCAACAATACTTCGTACGGCAGAGCTAGCTTTGGTTTTTTCTGCGGCTGAATATTGTTGCCTGGTTGGTTAAAACAGTCTTCCTGTAAAAAAAATTGATGCCGAATCAAATTTTTCTATGAGCATTGTTACTGTTACTATCAAATCTACACCTACTCCTTATGGTTACCAGTCCTCTCAAATATTGTCCCTCCCCATATTCGCAGAGAGACAACAACTTTGAATTTTTGGAACAAATTTAATTCCTTTCCAAATTCATTTCCCATACTCACCTAGATTTCAGATAATAAGGTCCCTAGATTGAAGTCGCGTAAACCTTTTTGGTCAAATTTTCTAATTGATATGGATAGAAGCGACAAAGAAATTTGGCAATCTGAATGGAATGTATGCAATTTTTTCAATAAAGATCTTATTACTGATCCTCCCATCAGAGTTTCTGGTTTTGACCTTTCCAGGAGAATATGGCCTGTTCTAAATGGTATTAGAACAGGGCATGGACGATGCAACAGCATGCTCTTCCGATGGAATTCGGTTGAGAGCTCTAGTTGTGAGTGTGGGGAAAATGAGGAGACTACAGAACATCTTATAAATAGTTGTCCCATTTATAAATTTCAAAATAGTTTCGAGGCTATACATAATTCAACAAATGCATTTCTTAAATGGGTGGTTAATTTCAAAATAATTTGATTTATTCTTAATAATTGGTTTCTTTTCTGCTTTTGTCTCTTTTCATTTAAGAATTGCGAGTCGTTTTGTGAAGAATCTGTTTATCTGAGTCCATACACGGATAACATGAAGATGTTCTCTTAGATCACGTTGATGTCTTTCAAGATTTCATTGATATTTAATATTTTTGGTAGATTTTTATCTTCAGAGGCGAGGTAATGATTTCATTTCTCAGCTGACCTGACGTTTTATCCCTTTTCTCATTTAATCATACTGCAAACCTGTATGGTTTTCCCGTGTTGCACCAACCTCAGCTGGGTATCTTTTTGATTCAATATGTTTTGTATTATTTCAGCTCTCTGAATCAAAAGAATATCATGCAACATGCTGGTCGTATAATGGTTTTCCTGAGGTACAAGGATCAGAAGGAAAGTTCATTAGATCACCTGGTGTTGTCGATGATCGACCATAGTCATATTTAATAATTTGTCCACCTTCTCTTGGTGGCTTCTAATTCGATAACCCTTCCAAAGTATGCAACTGGCTCATGCACCAGCATTCGATAATTCCTCCTCTTATTCGCAACGATCGGAATTAAAGCCTCTGACCAGTTGAACTTCGGAAAATTGCCATCTCGCTCGTCGTAGAGATCAGCCCCGGAGTTCAGCAACAGGTTAGCCGTCGGGTTTTTAACTCGTGCTTCGTTGGCTTGAAATCACCGCACCGGTGGAGATTAATTTCACAGGATAGCTCGCATCCCCGAGAACGATGTGTAATAGGCCATTAAGGGTTATTTTATGCCTGTCGCTTCTATGGATGGCTTGTATAACGGTAGATGAAGGAGCAGGACTATCGATGGTGTCGATTTGGGTGTTTTGGGGCTATGTTTCATCCGTGATGGTCAACAATTTGCCTGGGAAATTATTCTTTATGATTGTGTTCTTTTGATTGGGAGAGCTAACATAATAGAAAACATATTGAAACAAAAAAAACCTAGCTGAGGTAAGTGAAACTGAGACCCTTACAATTCTGGGTATTCCTGAGAACTTTATTTGAGTTTTCTCTCCCAGTCTCTGAAACAAGAAACAATTAGAACAAAAATTTTTGAATAATAGCAAAAATGCTGCTGCGTAAAAATTTCAGCACTAATTTGTCAGGGGCCAAAACTTTATTACAAGAAGAAAATTCTTGCCTAACAATGAACAAAAAGAAAACACTTTGAACTCTGAAGCGTAACGTTTTGCAGTCTTAATCAGACTCCATCGTCAGACAATTTCTATTTTTCATATAACTTCGTAGAATTCTTCAGAGTTTAAGTTTTGTTTTTGTTCATTGTTAGGCAACAATTTCGTCTTCGAAAGTTTTAGCCCCTGAAAAATTAGGATTCAAATTTTTACCCAAGGGTATTTCTTCGATTATTTAAATTTTTTTTCTAATTGTTTCTTGTTTCAGAGACTGGAAGAGAAAATCCAAATAAATTTTTAGGAACATGCAAAGACTACCCAGAAAATATTTCAATAGATTTTATGGAGAAGGATGTTGAAGGACATCTCCGTGATCTTGAAGGATATCTTAATGTTATTCCTCTATAGACAGAAAAATGAATCTTCTCCAATACTTCTGAAATTCCCAATCCTGAATAAAAAAACACAAAAGCACAAGAAATTTTTATAATAAAATAAATTGTTTTCAAATTGACCACTCCTTTCAAAAAGGCATTCGTGACTTCATGAATAGCCTTGAAACCACCTTTAAATTTATAAATGGGACAAATATTCATAAGATGATCTTTTGTCCTCTCAACTTCCCGAAATTCACAAATAGGGCTTTCAACCAAATTTTATCTGAAAAGCATGCTGTTGCATCGTCCATGGCTTGTTCTGATACGATTAAGAACATACTATATTCTCATGAAGGGGTCAAATCCAGGAACTCTAATGGAAGAATCAGAAATAATATCTTAATAGAAAAAATTGCATCATGGATTCCATTCAGATTGCCAAATTTCCTTTTCGTTTCTATTCATATCAATTAGAAAATTCGACCAAAAACTGTTACGTGACTTCAATCTGGGAAAGGTCCCCAGATACCTGGAATATAGGAGAATATAGCAAATGAATTTGGAAAGGAATTAAATTTGTTCCAAAAATTCAAAATTGTAGTCTCTCTGCGGAAATTTGGAGGTACAATATTTGAAAGGATTGGTAATCAAGGAGTAGGTGAAGATTTGATAGTACCAGCGATAATCTTCATAGAAAAATCTGTTTGGGCATCAATATTTATTTAAATAAACACTGCTCAACCAAACAGGGCTACAATATTCAGCAGAAGAAAAAGCAGGGCAGGGGTTCTTGTACGCAGTGTTGTTGCATCAGCTCATTATGAAGATGTAGCTAGTTTCTGAAGGATGTTATTTTTATTTTAAGCTTCAAACGCAGATAATCTGACTGGGCGTTGAAATTTAGAAAAGAATCAAGTTTGACAACCCCTTCGTGGTTTGAGAAATATATTACTCGAATCTAAACAGAGATTAGGTTTAAAGTATCTATATAAATTAGAATGAATAGTTCAGAAAACTTCTCGTTTTGGATATGACCAAGCGTATATGAAGTCTTTGAGCCTTTAATCCAACTCCATTAGCACTGCCAATATGGGAATAAACCATTTCAGCTTTCATTTATTCATGTAATAGGTGTTGACCTCCAGGGATTAAAAAATTGCATGTGCGAAGCTAGAACACAAATATCACTGGATTGCTGATTTGTAACATATCCTCACTTTTTTTCTGGATTCACTTTAATTTTTTATTGTGGGATCTCAGACGAATCTCTGTAATTTTTTCATGATGCCTTAGGAATAGATTCAATTGATTTTGATTTGTTTTTTGTTGTTGTTGTGAAAGCTTCATGTATCATCTTGAGGAGTGCTGTTGGGCAGTGTTATTCTTTTAATCGAATTTCCCAAGTTGCTGAGTGAATTTTTCGATGTTGATTTCTTGATCGTCTTATCTGTTTCTAACCACCTAATTGCCCATTAAGGAATGTTAAATACTCTCTTAGCTTTCAGTAAGAAGCGGTTGTATGGTGGTCAGAAGGACCCCAGCGTTCCTTTGCCCCAACTTGCATGTTTCAACAGTTTATGTTAGTTATTATAAGTTGTGAACAGTCATCGGCAATACCCTTCTCAGCCATTCTTAATACCACGTAAGTCGCCTCTTTGAATGACCACCTTGTGCGTTACGCCAAACGCTTATTCTGAGGCCAATTAGGGGCATTTCTCCTTTCATTCCCAGAGTGGAAACTTGATAATAAGTAATAATCTTGAAACTAAGACTTTCTGATCGTATCTTACGTAGCAGAAATCCTCGATGAATACATGTGAAGAAGGCTACAAATGAATGTCCCCTATGCAAGACGTGATTAATTCGATATCTTGACTGTAGTCGGAATATAAACTACTCTAAAAAAACGAGGAAGATACTTTTATCAACACTTAGTCCACCTTATGCTCATTTTCAAAAATACATACAGGGTTAGTTAATACCTTTGAATTTTGAAATGATAGTTCAATAAGTTGGGGATGCTGAAGACTCTAAAACAAATCTCGATCATAAAAAAAGAGAAATTTAGTCCTTCCTTCCCACAATCTTTATTTTGTGACGACTAGTTTCAAGACTTTTCTAAAATAGTCTCATCTCGATTTCTTCCAGAGTTATCTTCAACATCACAACTCAATTTTGTTGCCCCAATTCGATAGTCATTATAATATCCCGTATCTAGAATGACCCTATCATCTGATACGTGAAATGTGCTTCACCGAAGTCATCCTTGGGATTGGAAAGGTATCCTCGTCAGATGCATATTTTTCAAATTTCATCTTAGAAACACACAAATCTCTTTCTCGTCCTGATATATTGGATTGGGCCAATGAAGGGAATTGAATTGACGTATTATTCGGTAGAACGATTCAAGTTTCGCATTAGAGAATATCGACTTAGCTTCTATGGTCAAGAGATTGCCGAATTTGAATTTGCTGACTCGGGAGTTGAACCTCGGCTGGTCAGATATACAGGGGAGGTTCACCGGGGAATTGAGAGCTGTGGAAACCACAATTAATTTCGTTTCAACACCTCCAATGAAAAAAAAATCAACGTGATCTAGGAGAACAGCATGTAATACTTCAATGAACTGAAAAATAGATTCTTCACCAGAAGAAGAAGAAATAAACACAATTATTTAGAATGAATAAACGTTGTATCGTTCATGACCTGTTCTAATACGATTTAGAACAGATCATATTCTCCTGGGAAGGTAAGAACCTGGAACTCTGATGGAAAGATCAGTAATATGATCTTTGTTATAAAAATTGAATGCATTACATTCAGATTGCCAAATTTCATTGTCGCTTCCTTTCATATCGATTAGAAAATTTGACCAAAATGGTTTCCATGACTTCAATCTGGGGACCTTATTATCTGGAATATAGGAGAGTATCAGAAATGAATTTGAAAAGGAATTAAATTTGTTCCAAAAAATCAAAGTTGTTGTCTTTGGAAGGACTGTTAACCAAGGAATCGATGAAGATCTCATAGTACCAGTGATAATTCCATAGAAAATTGAGTTGGGCATCAATTTTTTCTACTTGAACACTGTTCAACCAAGTTTAGTTCAGTTTGGAAAGGGGTTTGTGAAATCTAATGGAATTCAATACCAGTTTCTTGACCAAGGCAATGTTTCTTTGACTCACAATTGCAAATCATTCCGTGACTACTTGTATCCAACCAAAAACATTTTCATGTAAAATATTGTCAAGACGAGTCCGTAATTCTAACATTGTCAAAAAGTTATCAGATCTCATGTAGAGCCAAGCTGATAACTGTACACTCTTCATGTTCACAAGTTCTTATTTCACAAACTCTATGCCTTGGTGGAAATAAGTGAATTGGCCGTTTTTCTTTCACCACTTGAGCGTGAGGTGAAATATTCATTCGCGGTGCATAACTTTTCTGTTATAGAATAGTTCTTATAGTTACGAAACGGCCAAGTCACTTATTTTGACTAAGGCATAGAGTTTGTGAAATAAGGACTTGTGAAGATGATAATTATAGAGTTAGTAGGTTGGCTCTACATGAGATCTGATAACAATTTGACAATGTAAGAAATACGGCCTCGTTTTGGCAATATTTTACTTGAAAATGTTTTGGTTGGATTTCAATTCTTTTCGTACGTTGCTTATGACAAAATCCTTTAATTTTGTCAATTTTTTCCCAATAATGATTAAATAAAATATAATTATTGCGAAATTTATTTCAAGTCAAACTAATTCACAATTCATATTCGAAATCAAAAATGTACGAAGAATAGAAATATACCTTTACCTACCTAGGTTCAAGCTGCGATGGTGATGTATTTGAGACCTGCCATCACAACCATTGTATAAAGAATCATTATACAATGATCACAACGGGAAATTGCACAATATAAACTGTGGTTGTGGATATTACAGGGAAATTGTATTTGGTGTAAATACACATGAGGCATTTACGAGTGCTTCATTTTATCCCCTTATTCAAAATGTACGGGTAATTTTCACTCAGAATTCTTGCATATTTCTGGGGGCACTACTGTGCCCCCAGATAGGAGTTTCATTCTCCTCCACACAGAATCTACACTCGTCAGTGTCCGATGAGCCCATTCTCCACAGATGCCTTCTGAGGCGATCAAACAGGGCAACAATATTCAGCAGCAGAGAAAACCAAGGCAAGCCTTACCGTACGAGATGTAAGGAAATGTAGCCTGCTGGAAGCCATTAAAATTTCCCTAAAGGGGAACCTCCTACCCGGAAACTGGGTTGGACGTATGAGGATACTGAACCAAATGGACTCAAGTCTCTTGGCAAAACCCTCAGATGTGATGCCAATCACATACGATTTCGAAATGCCATTCGAAACGATCGTTGGTGATGGTCATAGTGCAATGAACTTCGTAAATCGTATAGACAAGAAGTCATCCATATGGTATACTGATGGATCGAAAACAGAAAGGGGTACAGGCATTGGGATATGGGGACCCAAAACAAGAATATCCAAGTCCCTCGGAAGTGAACCTTCGGTTTCACAGGCTGAAACACTAGCAGTCTATACCTGCGCTCAAGAGTGCCTTCAAAGGAATCTTAAAGGAGCGCATATATATATATATATATTTTTTCTATATATATATATATATATATATATATATATATATATATATATATATATATATCACCACGGACAGTCAGGCCACTTTGAGAACACTGGAAACATATAGCCAGAAATCTCGGCTAACATATGAATGCCGTAATACCATAAAGCAACTGGCCAGAGGCAACAAAGTGACTCTACTATGGATACCTGGACTTTGTGGTATTGAGGGAAATGAAACAGCCGACGAACTGGCGAAGAAGGCTTCAAGACTGAAGCCTGTTGGACCTGAACCTTTCTGCGGGCTTGGAATAGACCAATACAAGAAAGCGGCCCAACAATGGGAAGCGGCAAACAAAATAACGCTTTGGAGAAATACTCCCAGACTTGCGCAAGCCAAGAGATTTGTGGAATTCTCGTCGACCTACACCAGGAAGCTCATAAAGCTGCCACGAGCTGAGCTTCGAGTAATGGTGGGTCTGCTGACGGGACACTGTCAGCAGATGAAACCTGCAGGCTATGTGGATCAGAGAAGGAGACGGCTGAACACATGGTATGCAAGTGTCCAGAACTGGCGGAACTAAGAACCATTCACATGGGGAAGTCGGTTCTGGATCCACATGAAATAACCGCCAAGGCTCCTAAGGAGGTCGCTGGGTTCATCAACACCATTGATGGCCTCCTTGGGATTTAAATGAACGAGTTGGGTAAAGAACAAAAGATCCTCGCGGTCGAAGTTCCGGAAGGCTGAACGAAGCCACAACGACCCCTGTTCATGAAATCTAATCTAATCTACCGTACGAGATTTTGTTGCATCAGCGCTCTATAAAGTAACAACTAGTTTCTGAAGAATGGTATTTTGAGTTTGAAGCTTCGAAGGAAGGAGATCATCTGAATGGTTGTTGATATTTATGGGGGCATCAAGTTCGACTTGCAGATATCTAGGATTGAAATTATGTTTTAAAGAAGAAGAACCAAAAGTAGCACAAATATCCAGAGCAGGCTGAACTAAGAACCATTCACATAGGGATGTCAATTCTGGATCCTCATTAGGTAACAGCTAAAGCTGAATGAAAGAAGTTGGGTTAAGAACAAAAGATCTTTTTGGTTCTTGTCCAGGGAAGGCTGAACCAAGCTACCACAACCCTTGTATAGAGAAATAGTAAGAATTATAGTTGAAACTAGACATTAAGCTGCTGCCGGAGCTGCTACAATGTCAATAATTCTTGAAGGAAGTATAAATTCTGTTCGTAGGGGAAGAATGTTATCATTTCCGTGGCGCGAATCCCGCAGCTTCTGCCGGATGAAGTTTGGACCGGCAAGAAAGAATGTATAACGGCGATAGTGGAACGGTCCCTTAAGCGCGCGCCTTAGAGATGATGAACGATTATTGAGTTAAATAAACAGTCCGTGCGAGAAGCCGTAACTTATAAATATCTATCCTGTTTTCCTTACGGGACTTAGCGTGATATATAGCGGTGTAGCTATAAGGATTATAACTGTTACTCCTTTCTTCATAAGTTGGAGTTGCGGCGTCTCTCTTGAGCTCGCGTAACTCGCTATCGTCGCCTGCTACGGATATCTTAATAAGATTCATGAAAGGACGCCATATTTTATATCTTCCGTATATGCAGCACGGGCGGTACAGCCGACTCTGTCCGGTCGCCAAGATAAGTCGCCGTTTTTAGGCATTTACCGCCCCACAATTCAGGCGCCCGGACCCGCTCGGAATGATCAATCTCCACCCGAACGCCCTCTCCGAAAACTCGCCAAATTTACGCTTTCTTCCTTCTCCCATCACACCTGGATTGTATCCGGTTCTCCTCCTCCTATCAGCAAACATAACCGTGCCCGTTTTTGACGCCTCTACACCTTTCGCGATTGATTTCAAGAATTCACAACGCTGCACACAAAAGTAATTTGTTCGAGGCTGTTTTAAGTAGTGAATCACCACAAACAATTAAGCGAAATCATTTCCTACAAAATTCACGCCTTTTTATTATTATTACATATATGTTTCGGTCGCAACAATTATTTTTCCTATCAGCAAACCCTTTTTCTAAACCACATTATTGATTTCCAGAATACCTAACCCTGTATCACATAATTTATTCGTTCAAGGCTGCATTGAAAAGTTCTCCTTCAGAAATTACTTTATTCTTCTTCCATGCTCAGTTCTCCTTGTAGTACCGATCAAACAAGATAATATCACTGCATTTTCTATAACCTTACGTAGAAATTCATTTTTTTTTTCTTTTGTGAATGTTCGAAAACCTCCAGAAATAAATCACCACCTGAACAACTCACCGAAACTATTTCCTACAAAATTTACCCCTTTTTTTCAGATATTTCCCCTCTTAACTTGATCGAATTACTTGAATTACGTTACAATGTTTCCAGCAGCAATCACAATATTATACTTTTCAAGACCTATGATACTTTTCATTATTGTTCTCGAGAATACTTTAACACCGTATCACTTAATTTCTTTTCAAGGCTGCTTTAAAATGTTGTGCTAACACCGTATCACATAATAGGTTATTTTGAAATGTTCTGCTTTAACAATTACATTATTCTTCTGCCATGTTCAGTTTTCCTTGGAGTACAGATCAAACAAGATAGTATTTGACTTACTTTCAGGTAACCATACCTACACATTCTAAATTTTCTTCTTTTGGGATGTTTGAACATCTTTAGAAGTGAATCACAACTTGAATAACTCACCGAGATCGTTTTACTACAACATTTATGTGTTTTTTTTCAGATATTTCTCTCGCAACTTGATTTGGATTCGGTTCCCATTTTTCTATCAGTAATGACAACCCTGGAATTTTTCGAACCTCTGCAACTTCTCATGATTGATTCCAAGAATTCACAATTTTTTTGTTTTTGGGGATGTTTGAAAATCCTCAGAAGTGAATCACCACCTGAACAACTCACCGAAACTATTTCCTACAAAATTTACCCCTTTTTTCCAGATATTTCCCCTCTTAACTTGATCGAATTACTTGAATTACGTTACAATGTTTCCAGCAGCAATCACAATATTATACTTTTCAAGACCTATGATACTTTTCATGATTGTTCTCGAGAATACTTTAACACCGTATCACATAATTTCTTTTTTAAGGCTGCTTTAAAATGTTCTGCTTTAACAATTACATTATTCTTCTGCCATGTTTAGTTTCCCTTGGAGTACCGATCAAACAAGATGGTATTTTACTTACTTTTGGATATCCATACCTAGACATTCCAAATTTTCTTTTTTTGGGGTGTTTGAACACCTTTAGAAGTGAATCACAACTTGAATAACTCACCGAAATCGTTTTACTACAACATTTATGTCTTTTTTTCCAGATATTTCTCTCGAAACTTGATTTGGTTTCGGTTCCCATTTTTCTATCAGTAATGACAACCCTGGAATTTTCAGAACTTCTGCAACTTCTCATGATTGATTCCAAGAATTCACCACATAACCCAATTTTTTTGTTTTTGGGGGATGTTTGAACATCTCCAGAAGTAAATCACCTCCTGAACAACTTACCGAAGTTATCTCCTACAAAATTTACCCCTTTTTTCCAGATATTTCCCCTCTTAACTTGATTGAATTACTTGAATTACGTTACAATGTTTCCAGCAGCAATTACAATATTATACTTTTCAAGACCTATGATACTTTTCATGATTGTTCTCGAGAATACTTCAACACCGTATCACTTAATTTCTTTTCAAGGCTGCTTTAAAATGTTGTGCTTCAACAATTACTTTATTTGTCTGCCATGTTCAGTTTCCCTTGGAGTACCGATCGAATAAGATAGTATTTGACTTACTTTCGGATGACCATACCTACACATTCTGAATTTTCTTCTTTTGGGGCGTTTGACCACCTCGAGAAATGAATCACAACTTAAAAAACTCACCGAAATCGTTTTACCACAACATTTATGTCTTTTTTCCAGATATTTCTCTCGGAACTTAATTTGAATTCTGTTCCCATTTTCCTATCAGTAATGACAACCCTGGAATTTTTAGAACCTCTGCAACTTTTCATGATTAATTCCGAGAATTCACCTAATTTTTTTGTTTTTGCATTCGTTGTTTTTTTTTGTTGTTGTTATTTTCCAGAATTTCAATTATCTGATTATTCGTTGATGAATGTTAATATCTGGATGAAGGTACACAAAACAAACTTTGATTTCTTTGAGGGTGCTTTGAATTGTTTTTTAACTTAATTTTTCTACCACCTCCTGCTCTCATTGTAGGAGGTAGTATTTGCTCTAATTTTATATAACTTTACCTAGATATTCAGAAGTTGATTACTTTGCAAATTTTGATGATTGATTCTTAACGCTATATCTCATAATTATATGTTTAATTTATCTATTGAAATATATTATGGGAGTTTATTCTCTCCCAATCTCTGAAACAAAAATCAATCAGAAAATGAAAACTTGTGCACTAATTTATCAGGGGCCAATTCCTTTCAAAAGATTTTTGCCTAACAATGAAAAAAGAAATAACACTTTAAACTTCAAAACTTGGTTACATTTCGGAGTCTAGATTAGACTTCAAAACTTTCACGTTTCTGACGAGTTTCATGAATTTTTGGAATTTGTCTGAGCTTGAAAGTTTGAAGTGTTATTTTCTTTCTCTTTGTTAGGACAAATCTTGAAAGCAATTGATCCCTGATATATTAGTACACAAGTTTTAGGCAGAGGCCTTTTTTATTTTGAAATTTTTCTCATCGATTTTTGTCTCAGAGACTGGGAGAGAAAACATAATTTCAGAAAAACAAATTTATTGAAGTTTTTGCTCATGTCGAAAAGCCCGGTTTTCGGAATAATTTACTTGTGTCCGTGTCACCGGAGAGAAAGGTAGAAATATCCTACTTGTCCAGAAGGAGAAGAGCTTATCCCATACCCCTTATTGACAAAAAGGGTCTTAAATCGAGACGAGAAAAAACCACCGCAAACGTTTTAGCTCACTCATTTCTCTTTGCGCTCCGATTGAACCGATTCAAAAGCCACTCCACTTGTCATCCGCATCATTCCTTCTGCCGCCCTATAGATCAAGCTCCAGATAAAGCCTCGCTGAAACAAGAGATTACACGTGCTCCGGCCCCAGGAAGCAGTCCCCTGAGTTTATAGATCAAATACTATATTGGCCGTTCTCTAATCCAGCAGTAATCTTGAAGTGGACAAAGGTTACCACGGAAAATCGAAAGACAAAACGCCGAAGCCCGCTTTTCATAAAATACATTCGTGTACGTAAAAACAGTGGGCGTCCTGTTGTTGCCACCGCAGAGGGATGAACATAAAGCTGTTTCCAATCGCGTCACGCTGCCGTTCTCAACAAGTTCTCACTAATTCATTAATCGCTAATCCTGAAATTGTCCACGCCGGGGATTCAGCTGGAAATGAAATAGGAACAATAAACCTGCCGTCAAAACTGTTTAATCCAGTTGTTATTCCCATAAAACGAACACTGTTGTATATACTAACACCCAGAAGAAGCTGTTTAACATATGGAATTTGAAAAAAAAGAAGGGTTTACAATTTATTTAATTTAATTTGTTAATAGTATGTTTTTCCATCGCGTTTATCTATACACTCCCCAACAAGTATGCAAGAAGATGGTTCATTTCTTCTTGAGAATACTATCCCAAGCTCTCTTATACTTCATGTCTCAAAACCTCTAAAGTCCAAAGGGGCTGGGGTAAATTTCTAAGCCTTCTAGCCATGATGTCCCAAACATGGTCTACAACTGGGCGAAAAGATTCACATAGGTCGCTTTAAAAAAGTTTAAACTAACTCTGGCAACATGAGGTCGAGCATTATCTTGCTGAAATGTTGGATTATCGAGCCAGTTGAGGTAAGGGAGACAATACAGGGTTATTCACGAATTGGCTCTAAACAATATTTTTAGGAAAGACACAATATTCAGAATTGAAACTCTATAAGTGAGTAAGAAGACGACTTCTCGTAAATTTTTTGAGGGTTCTAGGACATCAACTTTCGTTTTTCAAATGGGAAGACTCATTTTTCATTGCATAAGTAGATTCTCTATTGAATTCTGAGTCTTTTTGATTCCAAAAGTTTGAATTTGCCTGAGAAAATTCTCTTTAAATGAGGAAATACGAAAAAAAATCTCGAAATTGAACTCTATTGAAATACAGACAACTTCGAGGTAAATTCTCATTTGTCAGAATCTCTGAGAAGAAAGGCTGATGCTTCTTTTTCGATAGCGTGATCTTTAGAATATGATACAGGAGGTCTCAAATTCTTTGTCAAAGTTAGAAGTGCCGAAACATCAAAAAATCGTGTTTTTTTCGAATGGGATCCCCATTTTTTCGAAGTATTTTCGAAATCTTCGTCGAAAAATAATAGGAGCATACGTCCAAGACTTTTATCCCGAAATGAATATTTTTCGAGATATTCAGGAAAAAGATTTTTTCTTCAATTTTCAATCTTATTCCGAATGTGTTTTTCTACTGAAAAATAATTAGCGTTAAAGTGAAATTTTTGGAAATCTCGGTTTGTTTTGTTTTTTTTTATTATGTTTTCGACATCGACTTGAAATCTCTGTTATCGAGAAAATATTTTCTTCAGTTCAGACGAGTTAAGTTCTTGAACTCTAAGAAAATATTTTCTCGATAACAGAGATTTCCAAAAATTTGACCGCTCATTATTTTCCAGTAAAAAAACACATTCAGAATGAGATTGAAAATTGAAGACAAAATCGTTTTTCCTGAATTTCTCGAAAAATATTCATTTTGGTATAAAAGTCTTCGACGTATGCTTTTATTTTTTTTTATGAAGATTTCGAAAATGCTTCGGAAAAAAGGGATTTCCAATTAAAAAAAGAAAACGCTTTTTTGATGTACTGCCACTTCTAAATCAGACAAAGAATTTGTGACCTCCTGTATCATATTCTGAAAATCACGCTATCGGAAAAGAAGCATCAGCCTTTCTTCTCGGAGATTCTCAAAAATGAGAATTTTTAATGAAAAAACTTCGAAGTGGTCTGTATTTCAACAGAGTTCAATTTTGAGATATTTTTTTCGTATTTCCTTTTTAAAAGAGAATTTTCTCTTGAAGATTCAAACTTCTGGAATCGAAAAGACTCAGAATTCAATTTATGCAATATCTATTTATGCAATAAAAAATGGGTCTTCCCATTTGCAAAACGAAAGTTGATGTCACTTCCGGAAAAACCGGAAGTCCTAGAACCTTCAAAAAATATACGAGAAGTCTTCTTTCTTGAAGCTCACTTTTAGAATTTCAATCCTGAATCTTGTGTGTTTCCTAAAAATATTCTATAGAACAATATTCGTGAATAACCCTGTATAGCTCCACTATTTCTTGAAGTTAACGTAGGGCTGTCATGTTACCCCAAATAGAGACTAGAGGTGACTTCATTTGTGCCTCTTCGACGTCCAGTGCTAACTTTTCTTCTGTTTTGGGCATTATCAAACCACGCTTTACAACAGTAGATGGATTTCTGTTCCTACTGTTAGCGATTACTCGAAATGACAACATGAAAAAACGAATACAATGTTTAAGTTACAATAAACAGTATACTTGAAATTTTTGTATACTCTTAGTTTCTCGGAAATCTTTGATAAATTGAAAAGAAGAAGGCCTAGGACCTATCCCTGGGGCACACCTGCTTCAATATTTCTTGTTGTTGATTTCTACCATGTCTGTTGGTTCCTTCTGTTCCTTTTTGATGGCAAAATCAGTCTAGTTATTGTATAAAAATTTACTTTGTCTTCAATGTCATATTTCCCTTTTGATTTTCTGCATGGTCCTTGGCTTAACGTTTCAGATGAACCAAAGGAAGCAAGACGTAAGATCTGAATGATCGAGGGCGTCCTCTTGTCCATTGTATCCACATCTCGAGGGCGTCATTGAAGCGATAAAATCTGTAAATAACGCGGATATCGTTTAGGGAAGAAAAACTTGTATGGCGGAATGAATAATCATAGCGGTGGATTTGGCAAGATTGGAGACGAAAACGTTAACGTGGCTGCAATCCTCCAGGCACATAGGTGGCTCTGATAACGTCGTGCAAGAATATAAAGCTCATATACAAAATGAAATATGTTTGTCTTTGTAGTAAAACGAGGGTGGTAGGTTTAGGGCGTGAATCCAGGGCTGTAACGAAAATATCGTCGTGGATATTCGAACGGCTTTTTTCTTCATTTAACTTTGGAAAGGTTGAACTACGTGGGATCCAAATTTTAATTAAAAAATTCGTTTTATGCTCTCTGTACCATCCATAAAATGATTGTGAAGGAAAGACCCACCTCACCTCTTGAATAAGTTGAAATACAGAACTGATGCTCACAATATTAACTTTAGATATCTACTCACATCTCGGAGAAGTTTCATATACAACATCTATGAATTGTACAATGTGATCCCTCATGAATTGAAAAAAGTTTAGGAATAAAATCGGAGAATGCTTCATAAATTCTATCTTAATTTTTTCAGTCTCCGATAGGGTGAGAAAAAAGGAGAATGTGTTTTCTATTTTTTATACTCTGTTATTGTTCTTTATTACTTCTGGGATGGATTGCATATAGTATGTTTATATTTTTTTCTCATATAACAAGAAAGGTTAAGTGGTTCACCTATGGGTGAATTTAATTTAAATGGTTTACACGTATTGTCATCGCGAATAAACTTCTCTTTCTCTTCTTTAACTTCAAGTCTCACATTTGAAGGGGTTCGATATTTCTTGTCAGAATCTTTCTCAACTGTTCTAAGGGTTGTTCGTTACTGTAGTTCCTTCTACATTCATTTTAATCACTTTTTCTTTCTGCCTTTTTTATTGCTTCTCTTCATATAAGTAACCTTTCAATCCCTTGTAGCGTTTTTTTACATTCTTTCAAAATGCTATGTCATGAAAAACCGCAGAATTACTTTTTCAAATGTGTTATCTCGCAATCAAATTTTTTTCTCAGTCTATATTATTGTTATTCGACTTCATCAGTTAACCTATTTCAAGACAATTAGGGAAACTTTATATTGACTCTATATTAAATATATTGGAATGATATGCAAATCAACAATGATTTTTTGTTTAATGTTTAATTCAATTTGATAATAGTAATTTTAGAAGACCAAAAATGACAAGACAAACGAAGAAATATTATCACTCAAGTAATTAAGTTGATTCATAGGAATTTTGTTTTCGTGGAGCAGAGCATTCCTATGGAAGCTATCCAATCCACATGATTCTGAAAAAAATTTAAAACACGTCAAAAATTATATAAAGAAGAGCAAATTTCTGCTACTATAATAGATTTCATCAATACAATTATTCAATCAAGCTTCAAATGGGTGTCAAACATGATATAAACTTCTGAGGTTTTTTTGTTGACATTCTTGAAGAATTTTATACACGTTTTTTTCACATTCTTTCAAAATGCTATGTCATGAAATACCGCAGAATTAATTTTTTAATTGTGTTATCTCGCAATCAAATTTTTTTTTCAGTCTATATTATTGTTATTCGACTTCATCAGTTAACCTATTTCAAGACACTTAAGGAAACTTAATATCGACTCGATATCAAATATATTGGAATGATATGCAAATCAACAATGATTTTTTTTTAATTTCAATTTGATAATAGTAATTTTAGACGACCAAAAATGACAAGACAAAAGAAGAAATATTATTACTCGAGTAATTGAGTTGATTCATAGGAATTTTGTTCTCCTGGAGCAGAGCATTCCTATGGAAACTATCCATCGACAAAAATAAAAAACACGTCAAAAATCATATAAAGAGGAGCAAATTTTTGCTAATATAATAGATTTCATCAATACAAGTATACAATCGAGCTTCAAATGTGTGTCAAACATGATTTAAACTTCTGAGGTTTTTTGTCGACATTCTTGAAGAATTTTATAATACACTTTTGTAATTCCCTTGTAGAGGAGAGTCAAACAACGCAAAAATGTATTGGGTGTGTCCCTTATTATATTTTGGACTTTTTTTCAGACTCATGTGGGATTGATAGTTTTGATAGAAATCCCCTATATGAAAGAAATGATTCGAATGGTTCGTGCTTCATTCATTTCGAGTTCTCAGTCTTCGAATATTCGGAAACAATTGTGCGAAAGTTTTAGTATATAAAAAAAATCTTAGAATCTGTAGAACAAACTAGAGAAAACAAAAAATCTTTATCATGAACATTTTAGTATCATAGATATATTTAATTGAATACCAATTTCGAGAAAAAAAGGCCACAGCTAAAATCTCAGCGAGTGAAAGAGGATGTACGCAGTTCTTCTTTACATATTACTTCTTATAATTTCTTTTGACGCAATAGATTTACTTATTTTTATTTATTTACTCAGAAGGCTTGAAATAGTTGCTTTAAAAATAGTATATATGGTATAATGCTGCTGCTAAGTATGGCTGAAACCAGTGACAAAATCTGATTTCAATCCAGCCTCATGATAAAATATTTGTGAGCCTTTTCAATGAAAATTTTTTATTTATTTATGTTTCGAAAATTTGTTTTTTTTTTGTTACGAAATTGAAGATAAGAGTGGTCTTTTACTTGATCTATATTTATGTTGAGTTTGTTGTGTGTTCACGAGACAACAAAATAATGCTGTGTTTTTTCGGTGAACCCTGGTAAAAACGTTTCTTGGCATGATTTCGGCGTTCAGTGGCATTTTCGGAACGTTCTCTGGGGAGCATTTAGGATGAGTCCGGCCTCTTGTGGGGCTCTGACATCGCGGTGATATATTCACTCGAGTATTATTTCTGCGCGAGTTTAGACTTAGCTGGGGAATCTTTTGGCGTGTTTAATGGTTATTGCCGATTGCACGGTGCCGTATATGAGAGATTAACGCAGATAGCGAATAAAATATGATGATACTTAGGTTCGGCTCGGTCTCGTTTGCATCGACGCCGCGTGGACTGGGCGCCGAAGACGCCCAAGACGCCCAGTACGCTGCCGCACCTGGGCCGTTCGATTCGCCCAAGATGCATGCCCTATAGAATCTTAATTAATTTCGAGGCCGTAATCTTGGCCAATTAAACGGCAATTTCCCGGAAAACATAAAGGATTTTTGCAGAAGGGAACCGAGTGCGACAGGGCAGAGCGCCAAATACCGTCATAATTCATCTATCCTATAAGATTACTGATCTTTAATCCCTGCCTTTCCCGCTTTCTCTCTTTAGCGGGCCGTGGCACTCCTAAAAGTTGAGATTTACGACGTTCTTGGAATTATATTGTTGTATAGCGCGACGCGAAAACGTTGAGGGAATCTGCAGTTAGCTAGGAATTATTATGATATATCTGGAGGAAATCAGCCCCACAAGGAGGCTGCAGCTCGTCATTAGATACGGCCGCCGGTATCCCCTCATTATTCTTAATCTCCTTTTCCCAATAACATTATCCACCTATCATAAAACTGGCAGAGGATTACTTATATACCGAAAAATATTATGAAACTCCCGCTAAGCAACAACCCGATACTCTTGCTCTTATTAACTGCAATCCGACGATGTCCCAGCTATATCCTTCTGACCCTCGATATTATTTTTCCCTTCACTTCATTCTCTCTTTTCTTTCTTTCGTTCTACTTTTGGGAGCTTCGGTACATGAAGTTTCGCATTCATTCTTGCATCGATTTCATCCACTTGTTTTTTAATTCCGAGTAGATGAATGACAACAGATCTGTTCTTATGGAAATTTTAGTTATCCTTATCCTTTTTTTAGGTATCCGATAAAACATCGCTGAATTAACTTGATCTGTTAATATCTTTGTGGGATTAACAATAATAGTTTGTGGATTAGATATTATGGGAAATATTCTAATGATGAAAGCTAGTTACAATTCTCATACGACCTTATTCAACTTCTTATATTATCTACGTGGGAGGATAATATCGTTAATTGAACTGCTTCACATGAGCAGTATAAAAATAACTTTCAAATGAGGTATCACTCACCCCATCTTCCCCATTCAAAAATTGGGGGTAGTAGCAAGGGTTGAAGCGCTATGCGTCCGTAACCTACATCTTAAGTTGTCCCCCTCGAAACAGAAATCGATCTGTCCGAGCATTTCTATAGAAAAAATTCATTTCGTCTGTAATCTAGTCTGTTTCGTTCTCAAATGGCCACCCTGTATTTCGAGAACTAATGCATAAAATGAAATAACAATTACTGTGCTGAATTCAGTATAAAAATACCTTGCAAATGAGGTATCACTCACCCCATCTTCCCTGTTCAAAAATTGGGGGTGAGGGTTGTAGTAGCAAGGGATGAAGCGCTATGCGTCCGTAACCTACATCTTAAGTTGTCCCCCTCGAAACAGAAATCGATCTGTCCGAGCATTTCTATAGAAAAAATTCATTTCGTCTGTAATCTAGTCTGTTTCGTTTTCAAATGGCCACCCTGTATTTCGAGAACTAATGCATAAAATGAAATAACAATTACTGTGCTGAATTCAGTATAAAAATACCTTGCAAATGAGGTATCACTCACCCATCTTCCCTATTCAAAAATTGGGGGTGAGGGTTGTAGTAGCAAGGGTTGAAGCGCTATGCGTCCGTAACCTACATCTTAAGTTGTCCTTTCGAAACAGAAATCGACCTGTCCAAGCATTTCTATCGAGAAAATTTATTTCGTCTGTAATCTCGTCTGTTTCGTTTTCAAATGGCCATCCTGTATATTAGACCCAGCGCATTCGCCAGTCTGTCAATGTATGTTTTTCTTTGGATGCCGAGCAACACTTAATTTTATAAGAGAACTGAATTAAACAGCATGACTACGATACAAAAAGGTTGGGAAAAACCTATTTCATTTATTTTTCTCGGTTCTTTCTACCATTCTACTTTCAGAAGCTTCATTATTTTTGATATAACTATTAATTTAGTCAATTCAAAATCGATTCCATGTGAGTGCTTAAACTTCAACTTCTAAAATTTAATTCATTTCAACTTCAATGATTTTCATTATCGTTTTTTCCTTTGCTCTCACATTTTCTATTTTCATATTTGAATTTCGATGCCGCCAAAAGAACCGACATCAGCAAGATGTAGTCACTAAAGGTTTAGATGTTGGGTGATATTGAAGAAGTCTTTTTTCAACAGAAATTTCAACGTATTGTTTTTTGTCACTCCACAAGTCACAACACTCCTTGCGGTTATTTTTGGAAATGCATTGAAAGTATGCCACGTCGTATGGTAGAAGTGATGAGAAAGCGAGGTGGAAATACACGCTATTAATTTTCAGATGTTTGTTTATGTTTACTAGTCGATAAGGTATTGTAATGTTTTAAATTGTTATAAAAATTGAAAAAATGCAACACTTTCTTTGAAAATGAGTATCTTTTCTTTAAAGCAAAAACTGACGTAAATCAAAGAACATTTTGTTAAGAATGGGTCACACTTCAAATTGAAACTGAATGATATCGAATTTTCCGCCTCAAATTCACCACAGGGTGTTCAAAAATGATGGATATAAAACAAGGTTTTGTTTTACCCGGTATAACGGATGGAGTACAGGTATTTTTTCAAGGTTAATTTCAGGTTAATATAACAAGACCCAATACTATACCTGGTGAAAATTTCGACAACATCGGAGAACCACGAAAAAGATACAGGGTGCTGAATTTGACAAAAATTTTCCTGTCCGGGAATATATGTTCAATTCCTTATATTTTAACGATTGCGTGAGGAGACTATCATTAATGATTTCGCAGCATTTCCATTTATTCTCGCTGAAATAGAATTGTAATGATTATAGTATGATTATTGTACGAGATCGCGAGAAAAATTCTACTTTCAACAAACTGCATCATTTATTCTTGATTTTAGAACCCAGCGCATTCGCCATTCTTTCCCTTAATGATATACATATTCTTTTGATGCTTTGCCAAAATGATTTGATACAATGCAGAAACCAAAAAATAAAGCGTGAGTACAAATATTTGATGAATCAAATAGAAAAAATTAACGTAGATAGAAATAATTACCTTAGGATCGTTTAAAATTTCTCAATTGATTTGTGTTTCGGGAGCGGGAGTGAAAAGTGTAAAAAGTATCGGAAAATGACATACGGCGCCGAAGGAGTGAGGCTGTATCGTGCATCTCGTCGGGAGTGCCGCTGATGAGGTGGGATTATTGGTGAAATCAGGAATGAAAAGAAGCGGCCATAATGCGTGCGTTTGGAATAAAACGCGCACCGCTCGAAAGGAGAATAAAATGAAATGATTTCTCGGTCCCGGAAGTGGGAGAAGGACCCGAAAGAACGATAACCCGTGTAAAGCTTCGTTTATTAAACGAAATAAGACGAATGCGTCGTTATCGGCCTCGATTGTCACCGAACGGACCACTTTGGCAGCTTTCATTTTTGAGAATTAATTTCCTGTCAGCACTCTTTAAATGGAGGGTGAGGCGGACGCTGCAACTGAGCTAACCGCACATTGTTTGGCGATAGCTAATAAGAAAAACTGTTACCGGGTAATATAGGGACGCCTATCACCGTATCACTGGGAAATCTTCAGCGAAATTTAATTAAAATTCAATCAGAAGTAGTGCTCTGCCGTTTACCGCAGTCTTATCTGTCGCGCTTTGCCTTAGAATTTTGAAGAAGTCGCTTGTCAGTATCTCCTATTCCTTCGATGAAATTATGAGAATTAAATTCGAGGCGAGAATATCTTCTCAGATATAAACCGCGTTTCTTTTCAATGTGCCGGATTGTTCGTTCTTTCTTTTGTGTAAGGACAAGAAGGGAAAATATACCGAGGTGGTTGGGTCTCTTTTGGTTCCCTTCTCAAATAGGGTTCCAGCAATCGGACAAGAAAATGCAATACATCGCACCCTTTCCTAAATAATCCGTTCACTAAAAGTGACTTCAGTATTCAAAGAAAATTATACAGGATCTCTGTAAATAGATGCGAAGGACTTCAGGATATGCTTCCCCCATTGAAATTAACAAAGACATTTCATATAATTAAAAAAGACGTTGGCGGGTTAACAGTTTTAATTTTTTGTAGTGGTTTGGTGGTTCCAGAAAGCACTCGTAACATTCTACATACTATGAGCACTGAGTAAACATTGCTCACACAATTTTTTTCGATCTCTTAACTTCATTATTAAATGTGTTTTCCAGAGAAAGATTTTCGAAAAACATTATATGGTTTGATACAGTCCATACTTTTCTCAGAATAAATCAAAACTTACAAGCGGTGCTGACCACAGGTTTCATTCTATTTAATCGAATTAATGTTCCATAGAATGAAATATCCTTAGATTTTGTTATTTTCAACCCCCAATATTATAATAAAGTCATGAGATCGAAAAAAAAATAAAAAAAAATTGTGTGAGCAATATCTACTCAGTGCTTCATTTTATGTAGAGTTTCATGACTCGGTGTTTTTTAAAACCCTTGAAGAAATCGAAACCGTCAAAGCCTTTTAAAAGCTGTATCTTGTAAGGAAAGTCGACTTTGAAAATAAATTATGTGCACTACCCCTGCTAATTTTCGTGAAGGAATCATGTCTAGAGGTCCTCAGCATTTATTAACATTCACCCTGTATTTTTTTCCCTATGGGCTGGGATTTGTTTTGAGCCAGACATTCGTTCGAAATGATAATAATGATAATGAAAATTTATTAATTCTTCTTCAAAAATTCTTTTTCGTTTCACTAGAGCTTTTGAGTTTATTTTATGTCTTCATCAAGAGCACTGATCCTTTTGGACATATCAAAGTTAGATGAATCATCATTATAGTAATTACTTACAGTATAAAAACATTTCTGTAAATATAAAAATTTAAGAACTTTCTTAAAATTCATTGTATTTAGTGATTTAATGTAGGTGGTTGAAAATGTTAATGCTCTGATACTCAGGTGACTTCCGAAATTTTGATCTTAGGTTAAGGAATTGACAATATATTTTATTTCTAGCATCATAAAAACGAAAGTTTGACAGTTTACGAGACCATTCTCATTTTCTCCAACAAAAACCAGACATATAAAAATGAAAAAGCTATATAGAGCTGGAATCTGATTTGATGAATGATAATCTTGTCTTATCTGTTCACAAACTCAATGTTTTTCTTTTTCCTCATCTAGCAATGTTATATTGCATCCATGGACAATTAATCGAGATAATTTTTCTAACAGTTGCTGGACTTTACCATCTCATAGTTCACTGACTACAGAAAAAAATTGGAGAAAATTTGAATATCGATTGAAATGTATTCAAGGGTGATTCTGCATTTTCTGAATTCTTTTAGGCTTTAAAGCTAGAATCAATATCCTATTTGATGAATGATAATCTCGTCTTATGGCGATATTAGTTTTCTAACAGTAGCTGGTCTTCACTAGCTCATGGTTGCATTAAAAAGTTTCTTGCACTTGTTCGTCAAGATCAGCACAGTTGGTTATTATGAACACTTCAAACTACTAGAACAACGCCACTTTTCGGAGTCATCAGTCGAAATCGTAAATTTTCAGAGTGCTGAATCTTTAAGAATACTTTTCGTACTGAAAAATAGGCCAAATTATTATTGTTATTCAAAAAGATAGTGATACTGGGTTCCTCATTTATTTTCTTGAAAACTTAATATGGGTTTTCTCTCCCAATCTCTGAAACAAGAAACAATTAGAAAAATTTTTTTAATAAAATGAGAAAGGCCCCTGCGAAAAAATTTGAGTACTAATTTGTCAGGGGCCAAAACTTTACGAGAAGAAATTGTTGCCTAACAAAGAACAACAAGAAAATGAAAACATTTTGAAATCTTAAGCGTAACTTTTCGGAGTCTAAATCAGACTCCTTCGTCAAACAATAACTAATTTTCATTCAACTTCGTAGAATCGTGACAATTTTTTTTATTTTTGGATTGACATTTGTCAATATATGATTAATACGATTCTATAAAGTTGAATGAAAATTAGTAATTGTCTGAGGAAGGAGTCTGATTTTGACTCCGAAACGTTACGCTTAAGATTTCAAAGTGTTTTCATTTTCTTTTTATTCATTGTTAGGCAACTATTTCTTCTCGTAAAGTTTTAGCCTCTGACAAATTAGTGCTCAAATTTTTACGCAGGGACCTTTCTTATATTATTAAAAAAAAAAGTCTAATTGTTTCTTGTTTCAGAGACTGGGAAAGGAAACCCATATTGAGTTTTCAGGAAAATGCAGAGACCTCCCAGACAATATTTCAATAGATATCCTCATTTATTTCTTCCATTATTATATTAATATTTTCGGAATAACAATCGTGGGATAACAGCCAATTCAATATTTTTTTCTTGATGATTTTATTTGGCCCAAACATGTTTCTTTAGAAGAATCAGTAATGCAAATTTACATTTCGGCAATAAATACCAAAACACCGATGAATTAATTACATACTGAGAATGAATTACTGACAATTTGATAATAACTTTCAAGTGGTTTTTTTTCGAGTGATACAACTATTCAACATTGTTGATTCTTGCTTTTTTGTTTAGTAAGGTTTGACATTTTATTATGAATAGACTTACTACAGAAAAAACGTCTGCATCATAGTAGTAATGGTTGTGTACTTCAAACTTATCGTGCTTTTCGTACATTTCAAATTGTACTTATAGGGTGGCCATTTGAAAACGAAACAGACGAGATTACAGACGAAATAAATTTTTTCGATAGAAATGCTAGGACAGGTCGATTTCTGTTTCGAGAGGGACAACTTAAGATGTAGGTTACGGACGCATAGCGCTCCAACCCTTGCTATTACAACTCTAACCCCCAATTTTTGAATAGGGAAGATGGGGTGAGTGATACCTCATTTGAAAGGTTTTTCACAAAAAAACACTACAAGTGGCATAAAAACACCGCTTCATTTTCGAATGCTTAGTCAAGAATATTTCGAGAACTAACGCATAAAATGAAAAAACAATGACTGTGCTGAAATCAGTATAAAAATACCTTTCAAATGAGGTATCGCTCACCCCATCTTCCTCATTCAAAAATTGGGGGTGACGGTTGTAGAAGCAAGGGTTGAAGCGCTATGCGTCCGTAACCTACATCTCAAGTTGTCCCCCTCGGAACAGAAATCGACCTGTCCGAGCATTTCTATCGAAAAAAAATATTTCGTCTGTAATTTCGTCTGTTTCGTTTTCAAATTGCCACCCTGTGATTGCCTTTTGGAGAAGGTAATTCAAAGAAAGATGGAACCTTTTTCACCAACTTCAGTCTCACTGCAGTGAGTCCAAAAAGCTTTGAATTACCCTCTCCAAAAGGCAATTATGTACAATTTGAAATGTACGAAAAGCACGATAAGTTTGACTAACAGAACCATTGTTTTGATGAAAAATTAAAAAAATTTGCTGGCATCCTCTGGTGTAAGTATATTTATAATTAATTGTGAAACCTAACTAAGCAAAAAGCACCAATCAGATTTTGAATAAGTTGTAAATAAAGCAGTACTGCTAACTCAAAGTTGTATCTCTCTGAAAAAATACCCGATGTATAAAAAAAATATGTTTATGAAGTTGGTGACTTATTTCGTGACCTGGGAGGGAGATTTATTTCTGAGACTCTTGGGAAAACCTATAGAGGAGGGATAACCTTTCTGGCATTCGAGCCCGTAAAAAATTCTAATCCAAAGTCAATAGCGAAATTATTTTAAATTCAAATCATTCCCGGAATCGATAATCTCCGCTAATTTGATTCCTTATCTGCGAGTTGGAGAGTACCGAGAGCGGCAACCAGGCGAACTCTTCTCCTCCCTCCCGTATTATCCCTAATTTTTATTGGCATTTTTATCATTACCGAGATTGCTACGGTGGCTCGGAGTTAATCGGATCACAAGTGGGGCCTTTAAGAACGTGATCAAGCAGGGTGGTGCGGATTTGGCGGTGTCTTCTTCTTCTTCTTTGGCCCCACATATCTCCCGGCGCCCCGTAGAGATGGAAATTGAATAAGCCAACTTAGAATGGACGTGACAGTATATTTTTTATCTTTAATTTAGCAGCAGTCTGATAAGTAGCTGGCTCCCTGGCAGAGCTGGAGAATATGCATTTGGCTAAGGGGGCTCAGGCGCAGATTACGCTTCTATATCAGTATTTATTATTCATAAGCGAGGCGGAAACGTGAAATACTACTAGAATGTATGATAAAAGAGTTTTAAATGGAGTCCGTGGAGATCATCCCATAAAAGGCGGAGGAAAATGCTACCGCTAAATATACAATTATTCGCCTCTTTCTTACCTTGTCCTGACGTCGCATAATTTACTTTTTTGCCCAACTTATTTCATTATGATCTCGCGAAGGACTGTCCTCCACTACAACGTAATTACAGGGGCATAACGGCCCTTATCTCGATCCGAGACAAAAGCCGAATTACATCTTTGCTGCTGCACCGAATTATCATTCTGAGACTTTCGGCTGGAGTGGCTGCTTTGCCAAAACATGAATATTCCTTCTTCAGTTATGGGAAACCTTTGAAATAGAACATTAACTGGCGAACTAAAACTCAATAACAACTTGAATCGATCCAATCAAAATTACATGAGACATTTCGTCAATCAGTTAATTTAAAAAAACAATTCAAAGCACCCTCAAACAAGTAAATTCAAATCGAATCAAATTTCATTCAATCAGATCCAAATACAAAATAGTCTGGATGCTTGTGTTGTGTAGCTTAATCCAGACATTAACATTCATCAAAAAATAATCAGATAATTGAAATTCTGAGAAATAACAACAACAAAAAAGTTGCAGAGGTTCTAGAAATTCCGGAGTTGTCATTACTGATAGGAAAATGGGAACAGAATTCAAATCAAGTTGTGAGAGGAATATATGGAAAAAAGACATAAATGTTGTAGTAAAACGATTTCAGTGAGTTGTTCAAGTTGTGATTCACTTCTAAAGGTGTTCAAACATTCCAAAAAAAAATTTGAATGTCTAGGAATGGTTATCGAGAAGTAAGTCAAATATACTGCTTCACAAGAGTAAGGGATATCGTATTCAATCGTATCGAAAAGTATGTAATCTTCGTGAAAATCGATGTAAAATTATTTGAAACTCAATAACAACTTGAATCGATCCAATGAAAATCTGTATGAGACTTTTCGTCAATCTGGTCGCCTTTTTTCTGAAGTTTGGTTCTTTGCATATGCTTCATGAATGTTCTTATTCGAAATGGAGTCAGTTTATCAACGGCTTCGATGTGAAAGGAGTTTTCTGAAAATGCCGTAGGTTAACAAACGCTGAGGCTAAATGGGCTATCGGAATGCTACAGGGTGGCCTGACTCAGGTTGTTGTAGCGGAAAGGCTCCAAGTCAGCCAAAGCGTAATATCTCGATTTTGGAATAGGTTCAGGGAGACAGGCTTCGTGTTGGAAAGACCAAAGCTTGGTGGGCGACGAAAAACAACACCTGGTCAGGATTGTTTCTTCACCGTTTCGGCGAGAAGAAAGCCTACATCTACGTGTAGAATGCTACGGAATACTCTTCAAAATGCAGATGGGGTCCAAGTTTCCATCGAAACCATCAGACGACGTTTGAGAGAGGCGAATCTAGGTTCTAGACGTCCATTAAGAGGAGTTCCATTAGTAACCATAAGGGTCAAAGACTGGAAAGAGCAAGGCAACAAATCACTTGGAACGATCAATGGCGTAGTGTCCTTTTCACTGATGAATCCAGATATGGACGATTTTCAGATTCTCGAAGAATAGGGGTATGGACAATACCACGTAATCGTCGCTATGTCCAAGAAGTCCATCCATTCTGAGGGGGTAGTGTTATGGTATGGGCCGGGATATTTTTCAACAGGCGCACAGATCTACACATTTGTCCTGGGAATATGACCGCCTTACACTATAGGGAGTATGTCATTGTCAATGTTTCGCCAAATTTTCACGCTGCTCTTGGTGAAACTTTTCAATTTTTGAATTGCATAGAACATGCATTGGATATGCTCCAAAGAAGATGAGATAATCATCAACCTACTCCAGAATCATTAAATGATCTGAGAGATCTTCTGCCCAGTCTATGGAAACAAATTCTTCAAGAAATGTTCTACAAACTCGTGTGCAGCATGCAAAGAAGATGTTAAGCTGTTATTGATGCTTGTGAAAGCAATACATTGTATTGATAGTCTTAAAATGCTTTAATTCTCTGGGCATGAAATTTCGTTATTTTACTCAATTTTTCTTAACCACTCTTTATACGCTGCAGACCTACAGGCTGAATTTATTTTATTTTCTGCAACTTGAAATCATAATTATATGAATTTTCATCACAATTTCTCATTTAAACTATAGTTTTTTTGCAATTTAAATCAATATCTCTAACTCACGAGGAGCACTTAATTTTCTAAGACTAACTATTTGATTTCTAAGTTCTCATTCAATTTTATTTCATTTCATATTTTATTGTGCTCCGTTAAAGCGGCCAGAATGTTGCAAATACTGTAGATTCCGATTATGTTTGCTCTTAAACGGCTCAACAGGCTCAATCGAAAGCGGCTCCCAAACCTTGCGGAACGCAGCCAATATCATCTTGAACTGCAGCCTTATCAACCACTATTATATTTCCTGAATAAGATTCTCAAAATGAGGATTGCCGATTCGTTTGTGCATGAAAATCTGTATTAGAGAATTAACGTTCTACACTTCATTGTTCGCCTTTGCCGATGTTGTTTTAATGAATATTTTCCGCGATTTTCTTGTTCTTCGTCTGGAGGGCATCGAGATAATACACCCCAACAAATAGGATTTCAGCCAATTAAAAATGTCTGAGAAGGAACGCACTTGAAGGGAGGAAGTCTCCTTGATACCTGGAATTCATTAGTGGAAGAAACCGACGAAATAATGTGATTGAGGAAAGCTGGAAGTCACCTCTTTCCACTTCGTTCGATTCGTTAGGGATGCTGCCTCACTCTGAAACAGCTCTCTTTTGAGGGCACACATCCGATATATTCGAATATGATTGAACCCAGAATATCCCGGGAAACATGATTGAATTTACGGAAGCTAAACGAGTAAAATATGCTGCAAATTTCGAAAATATTTCTCGAAAAACAAAATATATCTAATCCTCATCGACAAAATTGTTTCAAACTTCTTGGGTACCATACAATTTTTTATAAGATGCAGGAAAACATTAAATCAATCTTCATTCATCTTCTCCATAATAACATCATTACAATTTGAATAATCACTTTACGAAAATCACCTGAAACATTCCCAACACTAAGGAAATTTGTTTTAATTGCAGAAAACTGTTTCAATCGAAAATAATGAACATATCCGAATAATCTCGATGTCTTCAATAGAAGAGCAGAAAAGTGGACTGAATTGGAGAAAAATATAGGGTAAGTAGTGCTCTATCAGTTACATTACATATACTTATAATCTCCATGACATTCTGATTTCGAAATACACCATTTATTATCATTTATTTGAGGTACCTACTTTTTGACGTAGGCCACTTTTTTTTATAATAGTTTAATGTAGAGATTATATTCCGAAAACTTTTCTAGATAATTGTTTAAATTTCTTAAATTCATTTCCCGAAAAGTTTTGAAGTCTTCTGCGAGTTTATTAATCACATTAGCCCTGGGTTGCAGGAACGTCCATTAAATTTAATGCTGCCTCAATTCTCCATTAAACGGAGTATCCATGGCAACCGTCTATAGATATTCCGTTTAAGGGAGAATTAAGGCGGCATTAAATTTTAATGGACGTTCCTGCAACTCAGTGTAGATGTGGTCCGAAAAATACTGCAATGTTTTAAAGATGACCTTCAGAAAATGTCAATAAAAACGCCATGAATTATTTTTTCTGCAGGATACCCTAGTGGGAAGTCATTTTTGTTGAGATTTTTTTGTGCCTAAAATGGTCTGAAATCGGCGAATTTATTTCGCAAACAGGTGAAAAATTGGAATTCTGTTCCAGATCAGATTCCTCGAGAAAAATTACTAGAATCCAGTATAAGAATATGAATTTTCGCATCCTGATCTGAATGAACTCCGCGGATTCTTGAATTAAAAGCGCTGCATGAGGCTCAAATATGGACCAAAAAATAATTGGTGTTAACCAATTCGGCTTGAAATTTTCCCGCTAAATCCGAATCTGCGATGAAAAAATGTATTTTCATTCGAAATTTAAAAGTTGGGCTTATCTCGTAAAAGGCCTTTTTCTATTTCAGTATCGTAATGAGTTCAATACAGTACTAAACGTAGTGCTGTAAAGAAACTCGTTACAGCATTGTTTTCAGTTATATTTTTCGTTTTGTGGTTGTCAGTACTGACCTCCGATCCTCTCAATTTTCAAATACAAATCAATTCAAATTCCGTAATCTGTCAAATTTCGTAAGTCACACCAACTTCCAAGATACAATACAAAAGTCACTGATCTGAATTTTCATTTGAATTTCGAGAGTATTTCACAAAAATTGACTGAAATAGAGAAAATATCGTCTAATACTCGTAGCAGAAGGCAATTCCAACAGTCATGCTTTCGAAAACTCGCTCCTTCGTCGCTCGTTTTCGAATTTCGCCTTCGTGATGGAATGGGAGCTCATTCTGCAACTTTTTTCAGAATATACTATTTTTCCTAAAATCTGATGGGCCCTTTCGATTCCTCAAACGAAATTACTGAAGATTTCAGTATCAGATTTTCCCCCTGTGGGGGGAATATTCAATTCAGGTTCAACATTGAATCCATGGAAATCGTCTAGATAAAAAAAATACAGCTCTTCTCTTAAATTATCACAACTCTATAGCCCGTTCATGGCTTTATTCGGATACTGATTGAAACAAAATTCGATTATTAGCATGCGCTCAGCTCGAAAAACCCTTTATGAAATTGGGAGATCAATGAAAAAAAAAACAGTTTATGAATTCTGTTGTTCACCGTAGGGCAAAATTAGATGTATCGGAAAAGAGCTAACAAGTTGATAATTGTGAGAATGGTCCACATCGAGAGTCCTCTCAGTTGCCAAAGGTTTTCCTTCAAGTCGATGGAAGATTCGAAGAGAAACTGCCTTTTTTTACCAACGGTTGCTTGGGTTCTGTCACCACAATGCATCTTGACAGGTGAATTAACAGTTTCAATAGGAATCACATGGGGGGGTCCATTGAATTCTGACCGATGTATCCTGAAAGCGATACACCGGCTGTCTTGAACTGTTTAACTACAGATTACAATTGAGGGTGGATAACAATGCGCGTCAGAGAGTTTCGAGTCACCGTGATAATCTACTTCTGTTTCCTAGATAACGCTGTCCGATGATGTTCTCACTCAGAACGTAAGTTGACACACATTCGTCGTTCTGCCTTATCTATTTTCTAAGCTCCCTTTCAATCCGAACCCCCTTTCATTCTATCTTCAGCCCCTGAAGGGGACAACTACACCACGGTGGTTTTCAACTGGATAGATTGGTCCACTGAGAACAGATGAATCCGATATTCTTCATCTTTAAGGTTTTGTTTACCCCATCATAGACCCTCAGAAATTAACAGTTTAATGTTTTGAATTTTCTCTTTCACATAATCTGTGTGTTGAAGGCATCGACCTTTTAACCTTTTTCACCTTAGGTTCAGTATAAATGAAAGACAAGACAATTTTATTTAAAGAGTTTATTTACATAAATACATTTTTTAAATAGGAAATATATTAAGACAATATGTTTATGCAATTTTGCAGAGCTACGTTCATAATAACATACAGCTTAAACACCAAAATGTTCACATATATACGGTACAATACTATCGTTAAGAACAATACATTTAAAAACAGCTTATAATACAGGTAGATTCAACAAAAAATAAATCCTATGAATAAAAATTCTCAACAATCTTTGGTTAGCTCAACATCAAATCAAATGATATTTAAAAAAATTTGGCAGAACACTCTGTGAAGAATGTCGAATATATTGCAATTTTCGTCATTTTTCTTGTGATAAAAATATTTAAATTACACTATTTACCCACGTGGAAAAAATTTATACAGTGATGAGTAGAGAAAATTTCACGATAGTTATTAAAATATCAATTTATTTTTTTTTTCTCAATTATGTGTAATTTCTCAACCTTATTCTTCTCAGTTTGTAAGGAGTGAATTGAAATAAAGCATATCCTATTCTGCTTTGGATGAGTTTACCTTCTCGAAGGTCGATGGGACAGTTTCTAAATTTTTTTAGATCTATGTACAGATTTGAAAAGTTTTAAATTTCATTTACTTCTACATCTTCAGAGAGCTTGCTTATCTTTATTGTCGCATTAACTATCGATATGGAGCTTCTTTCCATTCCAGTGAATTATTAACGCTCATTTTTATTCATACTAGAGAAATCATGAAAAAAATTGGTATTAGTCAATTTTTCCCTATTTCTCATTGAAGATTTCAATGGAGATTTCATGAACAAATGAAGATGAAACATAAACGTACGTTTTGCTCATTTCTTGTGCTATAACTCCATGAATAACTTGATCGAATTAGCAAAGTTATTTTCACTGACGTTGTTGAACAGAAATAAATGGAATGGAAAGAACTCTGATGTGTTTTGAAAGACTGTTCAGTGCTGGGACGAATTATTGCAGAAACTATTGAACCAAAGAAGAATTAAAACAAATAGTTGATACAATAATTCATCCGCAGACTGTATACATCAGGAATGGAATCGATCTGCATGATTTTCTCGAGATTGTACTCGGGAAAGTGTTGAGAAAATTTTAATTCTTCATGGGAAAGATTAAAAATGATCTGTTCTTTCCTTCGTACGGTTTTTCCAATTTCCATTTCTTTCACTTCTCACGTACGTTCCGAGAATCTCTAGTCCCGTTCACCATGGTACTGGCCCTGATTGTCGAACAGCGTCATCTTCATCCTCTTGCACTTGGCCCTGCGGTTTTTGAACCAGAACTGCACGTTTTTGGGTTCCAATCTGGGAAATTTCTGCCTGTACGCCATCTGGTTCAGTTCCTCCGTGTATTTCAGGATGAGATTGTGGGATGGGTGGGTGTTCATCGAGAACCACTGTTCCAGCCTAGGTACCTCTGTGACTGGATCGATGAAGGTGCGATTTCTTTTGCGTCTTTCGTCCGCCGAAAGGTTTAAGGAGTTAGAGGCTGAGGGAGAAGCAGCTGCGTGGGACAAACTTGGAATGTAGTGGCTCATATACAGCTGGTTGAACATGGAATTCGTGACGAGAGGGATGCCCAACCTCTCGAAACCATCGTTGGTCATCCTCCCCACGTAAGGGTTGTCTTCAGGACTGGCACATATTCGTTTGAAGTTTGGGATGCTGTCTGGTGACGTATCGTTACTGTTCGTCGGAGGCGTTTTTCTTTTGTTCTCCATTTCGACGTCTTCATCCTCGATGTCCGACAATCTGTTGTTGTTGGTTGCGTCTTGAGGTGGAGAATGGTAGTTGATGGGTTCTTCCTCAGCTTCCTGCTTGCACGTGTCGTTCTGGAAAGAATTCACTACATAATATTGGAAATATGTTTTTGGAAAAGCAACTTACTTGAAGGTTTGTTGGTGGTGGAGACGCTGAGGATTGTGGGCTTTGTTCCCTGGACGCAGATTTCTTGGTCAACGACAAAGGTGCTGTCGGACTTGGTGGTTGAGCTTCTGTCGTGTCTTCCTCTAAATCAGAACCGTTGTTGGAGTATTCATCGGAGGTGTGACAAGCTAAGACGTTCCTTCTCGGAGTTAGATTGTTCTTCATCCTATGCTCCACCAAACGGTCCGGATTTAAGTAGCTTTCAGAAATCAAGAAACCACCGTTGGAAGGACTATGGTTACTGTAGCCGTTCAATGGTAAATGGCAAGGCATTCCAGGGTTAATATTCCTAACCTCAGCTCTCTTCTGAGCCGCCCTTGCATTCTTAAACCAATAAACAACATTGTTGACGTCCAAAGGCTTCCTCCCCCTCCTGGATTCCAAATTGTTCAACTCCTTCACGTACTGTTGGATCTGTTGACGACTGGGATGCTGATTCTCGGTGAACCATCTCTGGAGCTTTGGCAATTCGAGTTCTGGATCGAAACTAGTCCTCATTCTCGCCTTTGGGGTGGGATAGTTGTTGTGTACGGTTTGAAGAGCCGGATGACTGGCTTCTGGCATCGTACGTTCCGTTTTTACCGTTGTGGGAGGGGTGCAATAGGGGGAAGAAAAGGAGTTATTGTATGTTCTTGGAGCGGGGGATGGCGAGCTGAACTGGAGTCGCCACCAGTGATCGAATTTCCTTTTTGTATCGTCTGATAGTTCTGGTATTGGTCCTCCACCGATTGAGTTGTCTTGGCAGAGTTTGGCCAGGGTCAACTGCAAATAAAAAATGTCTTCAGAGGGGATTGAGTGAGGAAGTCGAGTTAATTGAAAGACGATAGGATAAAACAGAATGCATCTTATGAACTAACGGTTAAACCACATTTTCATATTCCAAAGTTTCGTTGGACTTTTTTGGAATGATCCATTCCTAGAAAATTCTGCCAGAAACTCTTTCTTATGGGTACATTTTCCTATACAAGTTTTGGTCCAGATATTCTTGATAATATACTATGTCTTCTCTTCCAATATGTAATACCTGATTGATTTAAAAGAAGAGCAAGATCTAGATGTATAAGATGTCAGTCTGCATTTCAATTATAATGAATCTTTACCTTCGGCATGAGGGAATTCCTCAAGTTGCTAAGCCGCGAAGGGAGGCGAACCGAGTACGAATCCGAATCATTTTTCGGATACGGAAGGTTCAAAGAAGAGAGGACCGAAATATCCGAATACCATAATATTGAGTTCCATTCGCCTTAGCATGATGCGTCTTGAGAATTAAGAGAATGAATGTATTAAGGGTGCAGAGAATAGCAGTAACCTCGCTTTTAATAAGATTATGTAGCATTATTTCATGGTATTAATGAGATCAAAAGCCTTCTACATCTACAACCGGGGCAGATCCGACCCCTTTCATTTCTTGCCTCTGCCTGAGCGTTAACAATGTCGTAGCTCCTTCTTCTTCTCCAATTGATAAGTATACAACAAATATCAAGGGGTGAACGTGAATCGTAGTAGGGAGGTATTATATTTGGATTATGATTGTGCAACGCTTATTCACTCTTCGGCTCAACATCTTCATTTTGCCCACAGAATACGCTGCTAATTCGAACACGGGCATGAAAGCGCTATTTGCAACGACTTTATATTTTAACACTTATCCAGTTTTAGGCGAAACATCCAGGTATTCGTTCCTTAAGGTTATACAGCGTGAATCAACAGTGATCAATCTTAAAAATGTTAGTCTAGGGGCAGACTCTCAACCCTTCTTTTTCAAGTGCACAACTTTCAAATCATCACGAAATTCTGATTTCAGAATACCCCAACAAGTTAAGATATCTATTGAAATATTTCATGAAATAGTCTTTGCTTTTATCTGGAAGTTTTTCAAGGGTTCCCTTTCCCATTCTCTGAAACAGAAATCGATTGGGAACGTCTTTTAAATATCAAAAGAAAGGCCACAGCTTGAAACTTGTGCACTAATTTGTCAGGGGCGAAATCCTTTCAAAAAATTGTTGCCTAACAAATGACATTCATTTGGTAAATTGAAAATTTTCACGATTACGAATAGTTTCTGACTCCAAAACCATACGAACTTCAAAAGTTCAAAGTGTGGTTTTTTTCTTCTTCGTACGGTAACAATTTTTTTAAAGGATTTGGCCCCTGACAAATTAGTGCACAAGTCTTACGCAGGGAACTTTCTTTTGATATTTAAAAAACTTTTCTAATTGATTTTTGTTTCAGAGACTTTGAGAGAAAACACTGAAAAAACATTCAGAGAAATGCGAAGGAATTCCATAAAATAATTCAATAAATATCAAGTAGAAACATTTTTTAAATCTCAAAAGTAATGCCCCTGCGTAAAACTTGTGTATACTTATTTGTCAGGGGCCGAATCCTTTCAAAACATTGTTGCCTAACAAATATCAATGGGTAAATCAAAAATTTTCACGATTTCGAATAGTTTCATGTCTCCAAAACCTTACGAGGCTTGAATGTTCAAAGTGTTATTTCTTTCCCCATTGTTAGGCAACAATTTATAGAAAGGATTTGGCCCCTGACAAATTAGTGCACAAGTCTGATGCAGGAAACTTTCTTTCGATATTTAAAAAATGTTTCTAATTGATTTTTGTTTCAGAGATTGGGAGAGAAAACGCTAAAAAAACTTTCAGAAAAAATGTAAAGGCCTCCCATAAAATATTTCAATAGACATCAAGTAGAAAAGATTTTTAAATCTCAAAAGAAGGGTCCCTGCGTAAAACTTATGCCTTAATTTGTCAGGGGCCAAATCCTTTTAAAAAATTGTTGCCTAACAAATGTCAATTAGTAAATCAAAAATTTTGACGATTACGAATAGTTTCATGACTCCAGAACCTTACAAAGTTTAAAAGTTCAAAGTGTTGTTTCTTTTTTCATTGTTAGCCACAATTTTTTGAAAGGATTTGGCCCATGACAAATTAGTGCACAAGTTTTTTTAAAGAATGTTTCTAATTGATTCTTGTGTCTGAGACTGGGAAAGAAAACGCTAAAAAACTTTCAGAAAAAATGCAAAGAACTCCCGTAAAATATTTCAATAGATATCAAGTAGAAAAAATTTTTTAAATCAAAAGAAGGGCGTAAAACTTGTGCACTAATTTGTCAGGGGCCAAATCCTTTCTAAATATTGTTGCCTAACAAATGTCAATTGGTAAATGTAGGGCAACAATTTTTTCAAAGGATTTAGTCCCTAACAAATTAGTGCCCAAGTTTTAGGTCCTTTTTTCATAATTCAAACAACATGCTATTTGATTTTTATTTCAGAGACTGGGAGAGAAAATCCTAAAAAGTTTCAACAGCACATGACACCATAAATCAATAGAAAATTATCAAGGAATTCAAAGTCATTAATTTATGATAGAAAGCAATTTAATCCTTCCGACAAAATGAAAATGAATTGAGTGAAAAGAATTATTTGAATAGTTTTATTGATAATGGATGAATTTCTTAATCCCCTGACAATGTTGTAGATCCATCAGGCACTGTTGAATAACCCTGTATATTAACTTTAAAGTCAAACATGTCCTCGGGAATGGAACAGAAAATCGCTCATATCACCATGTTTTTAAAATACTTTCATTGAGACGTTGTTCTTCAACACCTAGCATAATTTAATTTGATGATTTCTCTCTCGGAGCTGGTTTTAAAAAATTACATTGGTCATTTCAAGTTTGGTAGGACAAAAAATCAAGAGTGTATAAGATCCTTTGTTTTTGTTTCTCACCTCATCCAATGGACAACCGGAGTTGAGTAAAATCCCATGTGACTGCAAAAGCATGAACCTCAACAGTCGATCCTTGATGTCCGAAGTGGGTCCAGGTCTCGCCCTGAAGACTTGAATTTTCAGAGTCGCTATATTCGACAATTCCCCCAAAATCTCTCCAACTGTTACCGTTGGATCTGCCGTTATCTTGTCGAATGTGAGAGGCTGCCAGTTTTTGATCATCACCGACCCTCTGGCTGCGGATATCGTGTCTTGAGGGTAGCCAAGCCGTAGGAGAGCCACCTGGACCAAATTGTGAAACGGGGTACCAACTGGTATGATCACGTAACTGTCAGTTTCCACTATCGGTCTTCTACGCCATAGTCCACGGTCTGGACCTTTATCATCGAGCGAAGATATCCCCTCAACAATGCAGTGGACGGGCAGCGACTTCGCTGAAATAAAAAAAAAACATCCATAAGAAACGTGAAAAAAAAATCGATGGAAATAATCTCATTCGAATACTATCCCGAAATGGCGTGCAAACTTCAGATAACCATGACGAATCTATCGGTGTATCTGCAGATATACATGCTGATGTATATTAAGGTGGGGATTTGCTCATTTTATTTTCAATTTTCCGAATGGAAGAAATGAGGGGTGAGATAAGAACCCTCTAAGAATGATGAACATCCTGAGCCACGCTGAGATTAGGCCGTTCAAAATTGTGGACCGTTATAGGTTCTCCTGCTTTCTTATTAGACAACAAAATGATTTATCTGAAATGGGGCTTATACGCGATTAAGCCTTATTTACTATCAGGGGTAGCTGAACTCATAGTGCTCTTTTTACGCGAATGTATTGGTACTCCAATTAAAATATCTTTTCGAAAAATACACGATGAAATGTCACTTTTTGTCTCGAGCATTTCGGCCGCCGTCGTTCATTGATTATCGAAGTTTCACCAGTAGGAGTGTCTGGCATCTTCATTAGTTAATTAATTTTTTTAACCATTCTCAAAGTCTTCAGCTTTGCTCTACAAGGTCTCATCATTGTGCCCCTCTTTATTTCCAATATACGAGTGGATTCATTCGTCAGAGCAGATCATATATATTATATTATCCATTCCACTGTTCATTTCGTGTTTTCAATTGTATCAACGAATTATTAAATCATTACACCGTAAATAATAAGTATACCACTGTGCGGTATTTATCGATATCCATATAATGATACCTCGGGACTTTGGAAAAAAATTGTCGGATCAAGTTCGAGAGCCCGGTCGCATTCGGAAAATATCTGTTGTAGCACCGATTATCCTCGCATAAAAACGTTTTGGAGACAGAAGTACAACCGGTCATATTTAATTTCCCGGTTGGCACTATAAAACATATTAATACGGCTGTAATTATTGTAACTCATATAATATTTCATAATCGGACTGGTTTTTTACAACCCCAATCATGGCTTAATCGATGAAATTGTACGAATAATAATTCTATTAAATCGGCATTATACCTTCCGATGATCAATCAATGAATTCTTTCTAGTGGCCAGGCAAGATTGTATATTGCGATCGACTGTATTGATTGGATTGTTGTGGTTTGTCTTATTGTATGTTATTTAAACATTTGTCAGCATGTCTCCAGGTGATTTATTAATGACTAAATTATATATTATGTCTGACGAAGTTTTTACTGTAATTTTTTTCGTGGCATGTTTATCTCCTCTGAATTCGCGTTCTAATAGAACAGAATAAAAATGATCAGCACAAATCAGGGATCCTGTACTACTTTCTATTCTGTTTTGAATAAATTTAGAAGAATTCAATATTCCGAATTATTGATAAATATTAAATTCCAGATGAAGAGAGATTTCTGTATGAATTCAATTTTACTGGTATATATTGGGAGGTCTTTGCATATTCCTGAAAACCAAATTTGGGTTTTCTCTCCCATTCTCTGAAACAAGAAATAATTAGATATTTTTATTGTCACGATTCTACGAAGTTGTATAAAAACTAAAAATTGTCTGATGAAGGAGTATGATTTAGACTCCGCAACGTTACGTTCCAAAGTGTTTTCTTTTTGTTCATTGTTAGGCAACATTTTTTTCTTGTAAAGTTTTGGCAACTGACAAATTAGTGCTCAAATTTTTACGCAGGGGCCTTTCTTCTATTTTTAATTATTTCTCAATTCAGAGACTTTGAGAGAAAACCCAACTTAAGTTTTCAGGAACAATTTTACTGGGTTTAGAATATAATATATGATATAAAATATTATTTTATATCAGACACCTTGTAAAACAAATTGTGGCAATTCACCTTGAATGGAACTATCAGAAATGTATTGCTCCTTTTTACTTTCTTCATTTTTTCTTTATTATATGAGGGTTTTTTATTTGATATGGGAAATTTTGGCGAATTGAAGCTATAGAACCTTGCCTACACAAAATAACTAGTGCTTTTTTCTACATATTTTCATGAAAATTATGAGAATCTTAGTGGCAAATTTGATCTTTGATACCCTATATCTACAGAATCAGTTATTTTGATCCTTTTTTAATTTTTTCAACCATTTTGCCTCTTTCAATCTAATTCATAGATATCTAGTGTTGGCCTTTGATAGCTCTTTTCTTCTTTCCTCTTTCTGCTGCCTCTTCAATAGAATTAATGGATGTTAGACTCAGGAAATTTGGGCAAAATCGAACATTCATGACCTACATCTTCGAAACTAAGGATTTTGATGAAATTTTCGCTTCTTGAATCAGTTTTTTTCTGCATTTTCTGATAGAATTAATGAAAATCTTGATTTTGCACTTGAAAAATTTGGGTATATTTGAACTTTTATACCCTATATCATCTCCAAAACTAGTGTTTTGACGCTATTGTTTTCTTTTTGCCCCTTTCTTTCTGTCTCTTTCAATTGAATTAATGAAAATCTCGAAGTTTGACTCGGAACATCCTTTTTTTAATCTCCTTCAATAGAATTTATGAAAATTTTTATGTTGGATTTGAAAGTTTTGGGTAAATTCGAAACCCTATATTTTCAGAACTAGTGTTTTGATGCTATTGTTGTATTTGTGCCCATTTTCCAATGAAAATCTTCATGTTAGACTTGGAAAATAGGAACTTTCATATTATATATCTTAAAGAAACTAGTCATTTTGACGAATTTTTCTCGTGTTTGAAGCATTTTTCTGCTTAATTCGATGGAATTGTTGGAAATCTTGAATTTGAAGTAGGAAAATTTGGGTTATTTGAACTTTGATACCCTATATCTTCAGAACTAGTTCTTTGACACTTCTTCTCTCTTTTCAACCTTTTTTTCTGCCTTCTTTTATAGAATAAATGAAAATTTTTGGTGAGCTTTGGATGAATTTGAACTCATTCTGAAAAAACTAGTAATTCTGACTCTATTTTTGTGACTTTTTGTTATCAATTAATGAATGGAATTAATGAAAATTTTGATGTTCAATCTGGAAAATCTTGACAAATATCAATTTTGATACTCTGTATCTACAAATTTCGTCCCTTTTCAAGTTCTGACGCGTTTTTTTGTTTTCTCTGGGTTTCCATCTTAGTCAGAGATTAATCATGCGGACATGGGTTGAATATCGGTAGGCTCTGGCCTCATGAAAGATTCGGTCAGTCTCTGTTGAATGGTTGGAGTGCGATCAGAAGACACGAGATGAATGATTAATTAAAGTCGAAGGCGTTCTGCAGCGTCTCAAGTAAAGGATTTCTGCGGTACAGTTATTAGGAAGGAACTATTATTTATAAGGTTGCATTATTGATCAGATGGGGTCGAAACAAAGGGCCGGAAGGCAATGTGAGCCTCAGTTAAGACGCTGGTCAGCCCTGCTGGATTACAGCTAGTGGGATTAGCGACTAGTGGACTATACACAGCGCGGTAAGCCGAGAGGATTAGGACCCCAACGGATCTGGCAGCCGGATCCCCGAGATTTAGTTCTCTCTGCGAGCCAGGCTTCGCCTTACCGCATCTGCATCCTTAGACCGTTCGCTGGACCTCGCCTTAAACCGCCCCCATAACGTCGTCAACTAATAAAACAAAAATAACACGGCCAGCTTATCAACTTGAACGGAATTCTCCCTTGAGAAAGGGTCTCGACGTACTCCTTCACCCTCCCGAAGATGTTCATAATCTTGGAACGTGGAATTACTCGCAGCATCCAACAGAACATTCCAAAAACGTGTACTCAACATCTTATGGAATAACTAGTATCTCTATCAATACAGCAAGAAGGAGAGATACTCGAACACAAAAGTTATGGAAGAAATTTTCTGAAGAGAAAGCTAATCTAGCTCATTCTTTTGCCCCTCATAAGTTTCACAGTTCCACGTATTAGTCAAAATATTAATACACTGCGCAAAAAAATTAACGCACATTCTGAAAATCCCAATTTTAATGAAAGTTAACTCTACATTGACTTTATAACTTATTTTTTATGTTCTCTCGGGAAGGTTTTGAACGAAACAAGACATATTCAGGATTTCACCGAATCTTATGTGGAAGAAGAGAAATTAACAATTTTCAAAATACTGAAATGCTGATAAGTGATTCAATAATTAGTATTTCCACCCCTAGCGTTAATTACAGCTCGGCAACGACGGTTCATTCTCAAAATGAGTCATCTTGAAATGTTCTGATCTAATCCTTCCCAGATTTCTCCGAGTTGGATTCCTATGTCATTAAGAGTAGCTGGATGATTTTCTGAACTTCTCAGCCTTCTATTGAGCTTGTCCTAAACCTGTTCAATCGGATTGAGATTTTGACTTCTTGCTGGCCATTCCATTCGAGAGACTTTAACCTATTCAAGGTACTCCTGAACGATGCACGCACGATGGGGTCTGACATTATCTTCCATAAAAATGAAGTTGTATTCAGGAAATTGCACTGAGCATATCTTTCATGTGGACGTCTGTATACAAGGGAACGTCGATCACAATGATAGAGGCAGAATCAAGACTCATTTGTGAAGAGAACTCTTTCCCAATCGGCCTCTTCCCAATGGATATGCTGTCTCGCAAAATCCAGACGCGCCCTTCGATGGGCTGGGGTAAGAGCTGGGCCTCTTGCCGCGACACGAGGCCTTAAATAATATTATTAAGGCAATTTCTTATAGTCTGAGTGATAATTTGCACCCCATGCAACGAAGAAACTCTCAAGTAACGTTCTTGAATGGCAGTTGTTACCCGTGGTCTACCCTGTCTTGGTCTTCGGACATTCATACCTGTCAACCTAAATCGCTGCAACATTCTGGACACACTTGTATGGGAAACTCCAAACCTTTCTGCAATACTTGTGTATGCCCACCCTTCTTCTCGTAAAACTACCGCTTGGGCACATTCCCCTTGGGTCAAATTGCGTGTTTCGGTTGCATAGTGATCGAGTGTAAAAAATCAAACGAAAGAAAAACTATTAATCACTAGAATTGATCGAGAACAACTGATTTTAGAATGGAGCCAATACATTCAAAATCTGATATCATCTTTTTGTATTCCTGCTGGGAAAAACATCTGTATTGAAGAAAAACGTTGAAAGTGGATAACATATGCAAGCATAATTCTGATAAAAATAATTATCATTGAGAACACCTTCAGCTGTAGAATAAATTTGATATTTTCATAATGTGCGTTAATTTTTTTTGCGTAGTGTATTTTGGTGAGTAAATCTCATCTACAATTCCACATAATTTGTGTATTAGAGTCGAAAGAAATCCTGTCATTCTCTTTAACATCCTCTAATTTTCTTGGGAAATAAATTTTTTATCGACAATACATCTGTCACTAATCGATAATGTGTCGACAACTTGTTGACATGATTTCGCTGACTAATTACCAATAGGTACTTTCGTCGTAAATCGTTAATATTTCACTCGCAACTGGTGGCAATATTCTCAATGAAATTCCTAATAGGTGTATCGATCATATTGAAAGTACAGATTCAAATTCCATTTGCGAATTGATAAATATTTCGAATTATTGAAAAACAACTTTTTAACGTTTGTAATTTTTGAATAATCACTGGAAGCATTACTTTTTTTTCTAATCAAGTATATTTCTCAATTATTCATTCATTGAAGATCCTATAGCAGTGAAATATCATTTCTGTTATGAATTATTATTATTATTATGATGAATTATTTTTGGCTTACTATAGAAAGTTTAGTTTATTATTATATTTTTATTGAACATTTATTTGTTTGCAAGGTCAATGATCCAATTATCAATATTGATGTGATTGAAATTCATTATTCCTTGCTTTAGTATTTTTCAAAATTATAAGTGGAGTGGAGAATACCACTTAGGTATTTGTGATCTTATGTAAGCGTGAGTAAGCACCGACGTGTTTGAAAATAACTCATGTGGAGAGAACAAAGGTTTTCAGTCCTGAGTGAGCGCTCGGAAGTACGAATTGTGAAAAAAAAAGGATTTTTAGTGGTAGAAGTGATTTTATAACAATTGAGTTGTAACATTTGCGGAATAAGAATAAGAAGATTTATACGTAATTTCTTCTAAACGTGCCTGTAGATGAATAAAAAAAAAATGGACTCATTACTTGAGCAAAAAGTATGAATGTAAAAGATGCAGATGACAAAATATAAATTTCATACTTCCCCCATATATGTATGACATAAAACAATATTGTTTTGTTGATTTCAAATTACAAGTTAATCTTTTGTTCCAGATTTGCCATCATATGTACAGCGTCCTTGTTTTCGTGGACGCATTGGACGCATGCAAATATGTGATAAGTAAGTGCCTTAATTCTTGAAAAAACGATCCGTATCAAATTGTTTTTTCTTTCAGGAACACTCTGTCAGTATCCGGGGATGTACCCTATAAGATAAGGCCGTATGGTGAGACTGCGAACGATTGAGTAAGTACATTTTTATTTGTTTCATTGCGAATGGTGCATGTGCATATACCCTTTTTCTGGGTTGACTTGCAAATTGTTGCGTTTCTTCTATATTTATAAAGATTATGTCTTCTCTGACACTTCGTTGAATTTGAAAAAGCGTCCAAAAGCTCTTAGCTTATCTGTTGCTCTAACCTATTCTTCAAATAAGAAATCGATTAAATCTTTATGAGCGTTATTGAATTCTTCAGATATTAACCCCTCTGAAATCTTACACATATTGCTCTATATTATTCGGTAATGCTCTTTCCTAGCGAATATCGTACACATGTTAAAATAGCTTTTGCAGATATTGCGATCTAAATTGAACCAGGTCTTGTTGGAGGAGAAGAGTAATTCATTGTCGTCATTATCGCAAATCAACGTATGGTTTCGGATTCAGTGCTAGTACTCCATCAAGAAAACTTGATGCGTTTAAAATAATACCATCAGACAAAGGGCTTGAGTAGCGAATGAGAGCAACAGGAGGATAATGCGTCCGGAAGGAAAAGGAAGAGAATACTCAAGTTCCAAATATCTTTTGAGATTGAGAGCGAAAAAAGATGACCACTTAAATATCATGAAGGTTATTCGGAAATTAGTATTTTGTCTTATACATTCCTGGAATCTCAATTAATGATAGATAAATTCGAAGAAATATTCGAGATTTTTACACTTTTCAATGCGTTATAGATGTACAGAGCCTTTCAATGAAAATTATTCACGTCGGAAATGATTTCTTAGACGTTATATTGTATCTTCAACAATCTCCGTTTAACGGGAGCTATGAGAACGTGCCCAACTACGGCACTTTAAATCATTATTCACTCCCCGTCAATAAATTCCGGACAGGCAAAATTTTTCTCAAATTCAACACGCTGTTTCTTTTTTCGTGGTTCTCCGATTTTGTTGAAATTTTCACCAGGTATAGTATTGGGTCTTGTAATATTAACCTGAAATTTATTTTGCAAAAATACCTGTAGTTTATCCGTTATACAGGGAGAAACAAAACCTTATTTTATACCCTCCATTTCTAAACACCCTGTGGTGAATTTGAGGCGGAAAATTTGATATCATGAAGTTTTAATTTGAAGTGTGACACTTTCTTAACAAAATATTTTTTATTTACGTCAGTATCTGCTTTTAAAAAAAAGATACACGTTTTCAATAAAGTGTTGGATTTTTTCAATTTTTATAATAATTTAAATCATTACAACACCTTATCTTATCCAGTAGGCTTTGATTTCGTAGCAACATTAAAAACATAGCTTAACAAAGTGTCCATATATTGTCATTGTAGAATAGAATTCTTTAGAAGTTTTCAGTTTGAAAGATGATACCACAAGATGTTGCACGAGCTGTTGCATTTAATGACGATGATCGCAGTATATGTTACATCGTGGATTTCTTAGGCGAATGTTCAACGATTGGTGTGGCCATCCAGAAGTTAATATAACAAGACCCAATACTACACCTAGTGAAAATTTCAACAAAATCGGAGCATCACGAAAAAAGATAGAGGGTGTTGAATTTGAAAAAAATTTTGCCTGTCCGGAATACATTGACGGGGAGTAAAGATCCCACACCTCTACATCTAGTCATTGATAGAGGGTAGCCCATGAGGCTATCTTCAGAATTTCTAAAGAAGGCTTCTCTTTGAATATCTGCGAACCTTCAGTAAACTTTCAGAAAAACTTCAGTACAATGCTAAGCAAGAGAGGGGAATGGAAGCTTGAATACACTGACGACAATCTTGAAGAAAATACCGTAAACTGGTAGACAGATGGTTGTAAAACCAATACAGTAGCTGATGCTGCAATTAACGGGGCTAAAGCCAACTGTGAACTGTCTTGTATAAGTGCTCTTCAGGTATTCCAAATAGAGGACAACTTTTTCTGATCAACAAAGTAAAAGAAAGTAAACTACTACTGATGAAAAATATTCATTGAACGCCCATAAATGTCATGTGGAAAGAAAATGTTTGATACCTATAAAAGGGAGGTTTTGTAGAAGGAGATAGCCTGAAGGAAAACATTCTGACGAAATCTCCCAGGGATGTATCACTCCAAAAAATTCTTTCGGAACTTTGAAACTACAAGATCCAAAACGTATCTGGATCTAAGAAAGAACCAACTACTCCTCCTCACCGTGTAGATCTTGTGGGGAGGAGGAAGAAACTCCTATTCACCTTGTCACGAAATGCTTTGCCATTTTAAGTCAAAGGGAACAATGCCTTAGTCAAGAAACTTGTAGGAGTGAGGAATTGGCCTAGCTGAAGCCTCCTCAGATATTGGATTTCATTAGATCTTCAGAACTGGAAGGCGAACTGTAAAGGTTGTGGTGAGAATAGCTTTGTTAGGGGGCACAGTAGACTATAAGGTCGAAGGTAATTGTAACCCCTTTTTACACTAACTAGACGTAATCTTGAAACTTGGCAGAATAGCCAGTTTAGAGGTTGTTAAACAAGATTTTGAGACGAATTCATTTGGCGAAAGCTTATAGAATATTCTTGTGCGTTCAGTGTGATCTGAAGTTCTTTGTTGTTAGTGTGTTTGCTTCTATTAATTCAACATTCTCTGAATTACCTGGTATTTTAGATTCAGTAAAAAACCTACATTAATGAACAATGAATAGAAGGGCCTTCCAGAATGGGGGTAATGGCATAATGGCAATTTTCCTGGCGAAGGTAGAGCAGTGCTCTGTGTCTAAACCAGCAGCTCGGGAATCAATTATGATATATCGACCAACTGGAACGGTAGGAGTGTTAGATCCCTGTGAGAGTTCAGGAAGATTACCTCGCTTAGCCACACTTTTTCAGCGAAGTTTCTGCATGAGGCGCCCAGCACGGCCGTCGAAGATTCGTAAGGTATGGCGGGGATCAGGACGGTATCGCCTAATAACCCCCAGGGAAACAGGGGGGTATTAGTGCCGTTGTCCTGGCCTGTCTATGCTAATCTTGTTAGGTTAAGAAGGCCTCTGCATATTACGAAGTTTTAACTAGAGCAACGGAAACTGCCCCCGTAACGCCTACGTCTCAAGGATTACCAACCGAATAGAGCCCGCTCACCAGGCACGGCGAAAATACAGAAACTGGCTTTTCCCAATTTTCCGAGAAGTCTGTTTATCCATTTCCTTTCCGGATGTCGGAAAGAATCCATCGATTTCGGCTTTACGAATCCTTCGACGCGTACATAATGAGTGCCATAATAAGAAGAAAAGATGTTCAACGTTGATTGAGAATCGATGGCGAAAATTAAACGCGACCTTTTTTTAATCCTCTATGTCTTCGAGGTTCGACCTCTTCAGAAGATCCTGAAAAATCTTCTTTTCCAGAAGCTTCTATCAACCAGAACCTCCTGGAATGTATATCAGCACCTCAGAGGTAAAGTGTGTTAAGTCACATTTTTTCAGACACGAACTATCTACAATATTGGATTCACATTTGTAAATTCTAGCTAGTGCAACACATTTTTGACTCCCTGGGTATATTAAGTCACCAAATGATGGCAGTAAACATTTTTTAAAACAAGCATCCAACTGAAAAATCTCTGTTTTGTCTAATTTTGATATTGTGACTTGACACTCTTTACCTCTAGGGTTCTGATATGGATTATAATCATCTGGCAGCAATTGAAGCACTGAGCTCTTATATCATCTGCTCTCAGTAGATAGTTTAATTTATTTAAAAGGAGCCTACTGTCACCTCATGGTCTATTGTGCCCCTGAGAAAGCTGTTGTTACCACTCCCTCTACAGATATCTAATGAAATTCAATATCAGGAAAGACTTCAGCGAAGCCAATTCACTCACTCCTACAAGTTTCTTGACCAATGCATTGTTTCCTTGGGTTTACAATAGCAAAACATTCCATGACTAGGTGAAATGGAGATTTTTTCCTCCTCACCACAGAATCTACACTCGTCAGTATCCGATAAGCCCATCCTCAATTCCAGTGAGAAGGTATAGTTTGTTCTTACCAAGATGCAGATACCTTCCGAATCCTGTAATTTCAAAAATCCGAAGGAACTTGCAGTGATCCATCCCTAGTAGATTTCGCCAGAATGTTTTTCTTTCAGCTTTCGTCTAATACAGAAACTCCTTCTTATAGGTATCAAACAATTGCTTTTCACATGACATTGGCCGCATTCACCAGACGAAGATTCCGCTACCGCTACCTGGCATAAATTGAAAGCGCTCCCAAAAATGCCCACTGCTCCAGAACGTGTTGAGTTTGTAGCGCATGTGCCACCGGACGATTCCGCAACAGTTGCACAACTGTTACGTGCGGTGAATGCAACCATTTACTGACGTTTATTGAGTATTTTGCATCAGATTCGAATAGTTCACTTTCTTTCACTTTGTTGTTCAGAAGAAGTTAGTATTCCTGGATTTGGAATGTTTTAAATATTGAAAATAGTGATATGGTCTTCATGTATGGCCGTGCCTAAGGAAGTTGTCCTGAAGCACGTCACTTGTATGCAAGGCCTTATTCATTCTTCTCATGTTCAATTAAGTTTGAAAACCGAAAATCGCTCATATCTCCAAAACTTTTTACTTATTTAGAGGTCTGGAATTAGCTCCCAAAATATTGAAACGTTATTCTTTAACGCCCGATATAGAAAAACTATAACACGAACCCAACCAAGCAAAAACCAATAAGTACATATTATTTCTGTTCCAAAATGATCGCTCTCGTTCTTCGAAAATCGCTTGATTCGAATTGAAAACTTGCTGTTTCTTCACCGTGAATATTTTTCAACTTTTCGGCTATGCAAGTGAAGATTTCTTGGAACTTTACTGGAAGACCAATATGAGATTAATCGTTGCCCCTAGTTAGAAGATTTCGTCTGCCCATGCTCCATTATAATGCTCAATGACGTTGCCTTCCAGATGAGAATCAATTCTTGTAGGAAATGCACTTTTTTTGATTAAGTTCTGATTACTTCCTTCTCATATTCAATCAAGTTTGAAAACCAAAAATCGCTCATATCTCCAAAACTTTTTACTTATTTAGAGGTCTGGAATTAGCTCCCAAAATATTGAAACGTTATTCTTCAACGCCCGATATAGAAAAACTATAACACGAACCCAACCAAGCAAAAACCAATAAGTACATATTATTTCTGTTCCAAAATGATCGCTCTCGTTCTTCGAAAATCGCTTGATTCGAATTGAAAACTTGCTGTTTCTTCACCGTGAAATTTTTTTCAACTTTCCGGCTATGCAAGTGAAGATTTCTTGGAACTTTACTGGAAGACCAATATGAGATTAATCGTTGCCCCTAGTTAGAAGATTTCGTCTGCCCATGCTCCATAATTATGCTCAATGACGTTGCCTTCCAGATGAGAATCAATTCTTGTAGGAAATGCACCTTTTTTGATTAAGTTTTGATTACTTCCTTCTCATATTCAATCAAGTTTGAAAACCGAAAATCGCTCATATCTCCAAAACTTTTTACTTATTTAGAGGTCTGGAATTAGCTCCCAAAATATTGAAACGTTATTCTTTAACGCCCGATATAGAAAAACTATAACACGAACCCAACCAAGCAAAAACCAATAAGTACATATTATTTCTGTTCCAAAATGATCGCTCTCGTTCTTCGAAAATCGCTTGATTCGAATTGAAAACTTGCTATTTCTTCACCGTGAAAGTTTTTTCAACTTTTCGGCTATGAAAGTGAAGATTTCATGGAACTTTACTGGAAGACCAATATGAGATTAATCGTTGCCCCTAGTTAGAAGATTTCGTCTGCTCCATAATTATGCTCAATGACGTTGCCTTCAAGATGAGAATCAGTTCTTGTAGGAAATGCACTTTTTTTGATTAAGTTTTGATTACTTCCTTCTCATATTCAATCAAGTTTGAAAACCGAAAATCGCTCATATCTCCAAAACTTTTCACTTATTTAGAGGTCTGGAATTAGCTACCAAAATATTGAAACGTTATTCTATAACGCCCGATATAGAAAAACTATAACACGAACCCAACCAAGCAAAAACCAATAAGTACATATTATTTCTTTTCCAAAATGATCGCTCTCGTTCTTCGAAAATCGCTTGATTCGAATTGAAAACTTGCTATTTCTTCACCGTGAAAGTTTTTTCAACTTTTCGGCTATGCAAGTGAAGATTTCTTGGAACTTTACTGGAAGACCAATATGAGATTAATCGTTGCCCCTAGTTAGAAGATTTCGTCTGCTCCATAATTATGCTCAATGACGTTGCCTTCCAGATGAGAATCAATTCTTGTAGGAAATGCACCTTTTTTGATTAAGTTTTGATTACTTCCTTCTCATATTCAATCAAGTTTGAAAACCGAAAATCGCTCATATCTCCAAAACTTTTTACTTATTTAGAGGTCTGGAATTAGCTCCCAAAATATTGAAACGTTATTCTTTAACGCCCGATATAGAAAAACTATAACAAGAACCCAACCAAGCAAAAACCAATAAGTACATATTATTTCTGTTCCAAAATGATCGCTCTCGTTCTTCGAAAATCGCTTGATTCGAATTGAAAACTTGCTATTTCTTCACCGTGAAAGTTTTCTCAACTTTTCGGCTAGGCAAGTGAAGATTTCTTGGAACTTTACTGGAAGACCAATATGAGAATTCGTCGAGTTAGAAGATTTCGTCTGCCCATGCTCCATTATTATGCTCAATGACGTTGCCTTCAAGATGACAATCAATTCTTGTAGGAAATACACTTCTTTGGGTTAAGTATGATCACTTCGTCCTCTAATTTTGTAAATGACCTGATACTTAATAGAATAGTATTTTGTGAAGATTTTCCCATTAAATTCGAAAAGGGCAAGTACAGAATAGAAATTATTGACAAAGGTTCAATTAGATAGCTAATGCAATCGAGAATTAATTGATTAAGCATTGTTATACGTGGTGAGTGAAATTCAAGACATAAATTAATCGGAAACGACTGGAAAAAATGTTTGAATTAAAGAAAAATTAACCAAAATCAATCTCACTGTGTTGACTCGTGTGATGTTATGGGCAATGATGAATTATCCTGTTTAATTGCTGGACGTTGACCTCGACTTTTCCTCTCGCAACAAACCGAGCATTTTTCAGATCATCTGAGAATAAGCTTGCCCACGTAAACGCACAAACTTTCTTGCGGCAGGATTGAGATGATATCCTTGCGTAATCCGGAGATGAATATTGTTTGGTTTCCAGGCCAATTTACATTTAAATAAAGAGATAATTCCTCGTGTCGACGCTCATGGATATCTGGTTTTTGCCCATATGGCCGTGCACCCTAGATAGTAAATAGAAATGGTGGGCCAGTTAAAGCTGGATTAGCCGAAGGTAGGGAATTAGAGAAAGCCGGGATTACGGGGAGAGGGAAACATGCTCTGGCCCCCCTCCCAGATGAGAACTATGCAGGATCTGAGGATGAAGGATTAACATCCAGAATATCCGCATGAAGAACGAAAAAAATTGCGGCCGGATTATTCGGTGTATGAAGGACTGTACCCAGTCTTCTTAATGGATGAACTCGACTCTCTACTTTTGCTCTCGTTCAAATGTTTAAATTTGTCACATTCATATAAAATTCTTCTCGAAGGTTCAGTATCTTTCATAAGATCCTAGAGGATTCAGTAACAAACAAAAACAATTCAAGTTACTCAGAAAAAGGAAACAATACCTGTAGTTTCCTTTGATCGTATATCTTTGGTACAGTCTTAGTTTCATTCCGAAAGTATGCATCAACTCATGGTGTACCCCGTCGGATGTTTTCATTCCGCGAAGATGCATAAATATCGTAAAAAGTATTCGATCGAAACCAGTTTTCACCATTAATTTTTTTTCGTACTATGTTCATTATTTTTGACGTAAATCGGAGGAATTAAACTATTAAAATCAGAGCTATACCTATTAGCATTCATAATTCTTAATAGGAAAACTGATTATTTCATCATTATAACACCGAGCAAAATGAAAAAATTCCCTTCAAACTCCGCTATCTAATTTTGTGGAAAACTTTGAAGGAGAAATGCCAGAGGACGTATACCAGGTGAATGTGTTTCTGAATTGCAATACTTCGACATTTTATTTTGATAACGCTTTTTTTATTATCAGATCGATATTCGAGATCAAACTTGATAGAAAATCAAAGATTCATTCCTCTCAAAAAAGGGTGGATTATTTGAGTTGGAAAAGTTGAATTCCAAAATTGTTCCTCCACCATTTTTATTTTTTTAACAATAGTTCAGTTGAGTTTCGTCTGCAATTCATAGCTAAAGATCATGGAAAAGGTCATTCATATTATTAACATTGAGATTGAGTGAGTATTCAGATTCAGATATTCTAGATTTGAACGTTATAAAATTGGTGCCTTGTATCAAATTTCCAAAGCTCCTCGCCTGATCTCCCCTTCTATCGAGCTTGCAGCTAATCCGATGAATGATTCATAATTTTTCGGCTGTAAGAAAAACTCTTGCTTTGCCGCTAATCAATTGCTAACCGCTCATCTGAAACTCTTTAGGTTTCCTCTTGTACCTTAGAGCTCCGGATCAGCTACGCGTTTTTGTACGCCGTGTAGTGAATTCCTTTCACTTCATCAATCACCGGAGGATAATCTCTGCATTGCTCCGCAGAGATGAGGGGGTGTTGCAATCGACCAAGCATTGTGGAAAACGTTAGGGTAACCGCTAAGGGATGGAGAATCGCGACGCAGAAAATCAATGCATCTCATGTAATTTCATCTCGTCTTGTTATTTTATCAATGAGGAGATGTACCAAGAATTTTTATTGCAGGGTTGAGGTTTTCAATCACTCAGCCTTCCCGAGATATTGATAGATCTATCACCTCTTATTTTATCTTCCTCTTCTTCCAGTTTTTAGTTACTTTCAATCCACTTTATTCTCACTTATTTAGTTTTCGTATTTTCCTGCTTCGATCCAGGTCACCTAATCCATTTGAAACCTTCTCATCTGTTCCAATTCTTCCTACCTCCATTTACACTGCCCGAAAAAATTAACGCACATCATGGAAATCTCAAATTCATTTTACAACTGAAGGTGTTCTCAATGATAATTATTTTTATCAGAATTATGCATGCATACATTATCCACTTTCAACGTTTTTCTTCAATACAGATGTTTATTCCCAGAAGGAATAAACAAAGATGATATTATCAGATTTTGAATGTATTGGCTCCATTCTAAAATCAGTTGTTCTCGATCAATAGTTTTTCTTTCGTTTGATTTTCTACACTCGATCGCTATGCAACGCGAAACACGCGATTTGACCCAAGAGGAATGTGCCCCAGCGGTAGTTTTGCGAGAAGAAGGGTGGACATACACAAGAATTGCAGAAAGGTTTGGAGTTTCCCATACAAGTGTGTCCAGAATGTTGCAGCGATTCAGGGAGACAGGTATGAATGTCCCAAGACCAGGACAGGGTAGAGCACGGGTAACAACTGTCATTCAAGAACGTTACTTGATAGTTTCTGCGTTGAGACAACGGTTCGCAACCGCTCGCCTCCTTCAAAATCAGCTTGAGCAAACTCATGGGGTGGAAAGTAGCCTCAGAGAATATGATTCAAGGCCTCGTGTCGCGGCAAGAGGCTCAGCTCTTACCCCAGCCCATCGAAGGGCGCGTTTGGATTTTTCGAGAGAGCATATCCATTGGGAAGAGGCCGATAGGGAAAGAGTTCTCTTCACAGATGAATCTAGATTCTGCCTCTGCCTGTACCATCGTGATAGACGTTCCTTTGTGTACAGACGTCCACATGAAAGATATACTCAGTGCAATTTCCTGAATACTACTGGTTTCAGGGGAAGATCGATTATGGTATGGGATGGAATATATTTGACTGCTCGCACAGACCCAGTGGTTGTGATAATGGAGCTATGAATGCTGATAACTATATGAGGACCATTCTGGAAGAGCATGTAGTGCCATTTGCCCCATACATTGGTGAAAATTTCATTTTTATGGACGATCATGCCAGACCCCATCGTGCGCACATAGTTCAGGAGTACCTTGAAGAGGTTGAAGTCTCTCGAATGGAATGGCCAGCAAGAAGTCCGGATCTCAATCTGATTGAGCACGAGTCGATTGGGACGACCTCAATAGAAGGCTGAGAAGTTCAGAAAATCATCCAGCTACTCTCAATGATTAAGGATTAGATCAGAGCATTTTAAGATAACTCATTTTGAGTATGAACCGTCGTTGCCGAGCTGTAATTAACCCAAGGAGTGGAAATACCAAGTATTAAATCACTTATCAGCATTTCAGTATTTCGAAAATTGTTCATTTCTCTTCTTTCACATAAGATTTGGTGAAATCCTGAATTTGCCTTCCATTTAATGTGTCTTGTTTCGTTCAAAACCCTCCCGAGGGAACATGAAAAATAAGTTATAAAGTCAATGTGAAGTTGACTTTCATTAAAATTGAGATTTTCAGAATGTGCGTTAATTTTTTTGAGCGGTGTATTTCTCGCAATCTACAACGAACAGGTTCTCCTTAATTCGTTCGGATAAGAAAATAAATCAAAATACCAATCGAGATAACTATCATTCCGGATCAGAATCGTCAATTGAACATTGCCGGTGTTTACTAACAGCATCGCGTTCTAGCTCTAGATTGAAAGGATAAACTCAGGAAATGGATAAACGTTCGGATATGGAGCTTTATAGAATTAAGGATACCGTTTTAGTGCGTTACTTATCGTGTGTTCCCTTTCAGAGCTTGGGCCACGAAATTAACAGTGTACCGCTTTTGGCTTTCGATACTCTTTTTTTTGTGATGGCCATCGAGGTTTCCCGATCTTTCACCCACTGAGTATTTTCAGGTAGAGATCCTGGCACCTGTCGAATTTTGATTGCAAAAAAAATTTATCGTATTTTTTTTAGAATTTATTTCTAACGCCCCCTTCTACTTTATTTTTTCAAATGTGAATTCATGGTTTGTGATGAATCAAATTAAAGGTAATTTGTTTACGTATTGAGCGTTCTTTACTGTACGTTCAATTACCTTTGATTTAACAATTTCGTTCCATTCTAACTCGAAGCATCTTATTGGGAGGACGAAATAACTTGGGTACGCCACTGGGCCGGCTATTGTCGCGTCGTAGAAGATTAACGGGAGGCTTCGTCGATCCGGGATCACCTTGGGACACATAAGTCGGGGCTGAAAAGGATCAGACGTTGGCGCTAATCTCGAGATATGATGAATCCACACGATGGAATTTCTATTCTTCTTAAAACGTGCCACGGCCCCCCTCCGCGACCCCCGCCCTGGTGCCGAAGCTTCGATTCGAAATCGGAACCTCCAAGCCGTCTCTCTCCGCTAATCCGAATAATGTAGAGATTAATTCTCCTTGGGGGATTTGCTTCAGCTAGTGGTGCGTGTTATCTACGTTCCTCAGGAATAAACAATCTCTTCGTTGGAATTCCGTCAACTTAATCCAGACGCAGAATGAGCTCTACATAATCAGTGGAATCGATTAATTTCAAGGAACTACATCGGCCGAGATAAGAGTAGCGACAATCGATAAAACTGTTCGGGGACTCAGATTTTCGCGATCGATTCGAGAAAATTAAGACACGACCCATACTTCAACTGGAGAGGTTCACATTTCTTGAGTAACTGGATCAGAAACTACTGGATCGAGTATCATACCAACATCCAAATTAAAACTAGGATCTAAGCAACTTCACATTCACCAACCACACAGGACTCTACAGTCACGGGCTCAAAATACCAACGATGCCAGTTGAAGACATATTTATTTCACAGACCTCTACAATTTGAACGGTCTGTGGCTATAGAGTTCCAAATATTTCGAGAAGTTCAGCTTTGATCATATAAACCACCATTGAGCATAAACAACCTTCCTCCTTGACCAGGGAGGGTTTTTTTAACATGGTTTGGCCATCCAAGTGAACTTTTTTTGGACCTTCAATTTTCGAGGACCTCTTTTGGACTCTCATATATGTAAATCGTCTCCTATAGTTGAACCAGTAATCTGGTTATATTTCGACGTATTTTTGAACCTCCATAACTTGGGTTTGGAATTAAGTAAATGAAAAAAATTTATGCCAGTACTGATCTTATCAAACGTGCAAAGTTTCAAGTGCATAGCTTGTACACTACAGAGTTTATAGATATCTGAAAACACCTCGATTTCGTCACTCACTCACTGATGATCATAAAAACTTTATTTTTTTTTTCCTGAAAACTTAATTTGGGTTTTCTCTCCAGTCTCTGAAACAAGAATCAGTTAGGAAATTTCTTTAATAATAGAAGAAAGGCCCCTGCGTAAAAAATTTGAGCACTAATTTGTCAGGGGCCAAAACTTAACGAGAACAAATTGTTGCCTAACAATGAACAAAAAAAAAAAACACTTTGAACTCTTGAGCGTAACGTTTCGGAGTCTAAATCAGACCCCTTCGTTAGACAATAACTAGTTTTCATTCAACTTTGTGAATCGTGACAAAAAAAAACAAAAAATTGTCACGATTCTTCAAAGTTGAATGAAAACTAGTTATTGTCTGACGAAGGAGTCTGATTTGGACTCTTAAACGTTACGCTTAAGAGTTCAAAGTGTTGTCTTTTTGTTCATTGTTAGGCAACAATTTGTTCTCGTGAAGTTTAGGCCCCTGACAAATTAGTGCTCTAATTTTTACGCAAGGGCATTTCTTATATTATTAAAAAAAATTTCTAATTGTTTCTTGTTTCAGAGACTGGGAGAGTAAACCCAAATTAAGTTTTCAGAGACCTCCCAGGCAATATTTCAATAGAAATCATAAAAATGATTGTCCTATCAAGTTGAAATTTAGTATGTGAGCTAGTTTCAGTTCACGAACAACGGAAAAATTCTTAAACTTGAAAACTTTCACCCCTTAACCCTTAGAACTAGGGGATATATAAGTTTTCATGGGACTTTCGCCAATTTTGATGAGAGTGGTCTGAAAATTGCTATATACGAAGGAGGACTGCTTGTTAAAAATGTCAAAAGAATATTCAAGAATTTGCAAGGAAAATTACCCCACATTTTGAATAAGGGAATTAAATGAATAAATTTTCCCTGTGATAACTTCAACCACAGTTTCCATTGTACAATTTTCCATTGTGATCATTGTATAATGATAGGATTCTTTATACTATGGTTGTGATGGTAGCTCTCAAATACATCGCCATCGCAGCTTGAACCTAGGTTCGTAAAGGTATATTTCTATACTTCGTGCATTATTGATTTTGAACACGAATTGTGATTTAGTTTGACTTGAAATGGATCTCGCAATAATTATATCTTATTTAATAATAATTAAAGGATTTTGTCATAAGCACGTACAAAAAGAACTGAAAGCCAACCAAAAACATTTTCATGTAAAATATTGCTAAGACAAGGCAGTATTTCTAATATTGTCAAAATGTCATCAGATCTCACGTAGAGCCAAGCTGATAAATCTACAGTCACAAGTTCTTATTTCACAAACTCTATTCCTTGGTCAAAATAAGAGGCTCGGACGTTTCGTAACTATAAGAAGTATTGTAAGACAGAAAAGTTATGAGCAGAGAATTAATTTTTCACTTTACGCTCACGTGGCGAAAGAGAAACGGACAAGCAAGGGCGGATTTACGGGGGGGGTAGAGGGGGTAATTACCCCCCCCATGAGTATCGAAAATCTGAAAAAAGGGTACCTACGCAACGTGATGCACAAAAAATTTCATACAATAATTTCAAATTCGTAATTTTTCAAATTTTGTTAATATATTAAACTTCGAGCAACAATAATTAAAGGAACAGGAAAATATTCAAAATTTTTTGGTGATTTTTAACAGGCTGTATCTCAGTGAATAATGGTCTTATAGGAAATAAAAGAACTTAGTTTTGAAGCTTGAAAACTTAGGTTTCTGAATTTATTGGTTCACAATTTCTCGGAGTACCGGTAGTCATACAATCATCGGATAAAGCAAGAAAAAAAATTGTCAAAATTTTTCGAATATTTTTTATTACGCGCATGGAATAATTTTCTCGAGCTTGACCTATGCAAATGTCACATAACCTATTTATTCAGTTCTAATTTCATTTTAGAGACTTTCAGAAATAACCATTTGTCTTCGAGATATCCTAATTTGAATGAAAAATGATCCTCTTTCACTCAACTGCCAATATCTCCCAAACTTCTGATCGCCTAGTGAGTACAGAAATCTTTCTGCAAAAGTCTGTTTTGTTCAATTAAGAAGAAATATTTTTTTCACCTATCACATAAACGTGGAAAAGGAGCAAAAAAATGCCATTTTACCATTTTTTGTTTAATGGACTGTTTCATCATCAATATTGGCGGAAAAGCTTAGGTTATGAAAAAATTTTACAGCCTGATGTTCCCCGAAGTTCTCCTCAAATCGGTAGATCGATCTGTTCAGCAGTTCTCTTAAACCGATTGATTGAAATTTTGAAAAAATTAAGGTAACAAAGTTTTTGTTCCTTAAATTTGACCTTATTTTCTTAATCAATCAATAATTACATTATTTCTTCATTTTTCACTCAAATTTTGTTTAAATGAAAAAATTCATTTCTAAAAAATTTTCGTAATTTGAAAAAAAATTAACATTCGAGAATTTCGTTAAATTTTGTTCTTAAAGTAAAATTAGAATAAAAACATGTTTTAATTTGACAAAAAAAATACAAGAAACCATTTCTGACTCACCTCCACTGGAGCTATGGACCTTGGATACATCAAAACCTTAATTTTTCTCAGAAAAAAATAATGGAATTTTAAATTGAAACCCTTAACTTTTTCCGTTTTCCGACACCTGACACCACTTTCAAAAAACAGTTTTCTTGAAAACCTCTCGACTCATTAGGTAAAAAAACCCGATTTGAAAAAATTAGGTCAAGTTTAAGGAAAAAAACCTTGTTCTCCCAATTTTTTCAAATGTTCAATCAATCGGATCAAGAAAACCGATCGATCTACCGATTTGAGGGGGGACTTTGGGGAACATCAGGCGGCCAAATTTTTTTATATCCTAAGCGTGGCAAAATGACACGTTTATGTGATCGAACAAAACAGATTTTTGTGGAAAATTTTCTTTAGAAAAAGAAATCGCCTTTCGCCTCGCTAGGTGAGCAGTATTTCCGGAGATATCGGCTGTTGAGTGAATATCTCGAGAGTAGTAAAAAGCAAATTAGAGCTGAATGAACAGGTTATGCGACATTTGCATTGGTCTAGCTAGAAAAAATTCTCCGTGAGCGTAGACCAAAAAATTAAAATTCGAAAAATTTTTCTTCGTGCTTTATCTCTGAAAAATGGTTGATCAATGATTTCAGATACTTCTTTAAGCTTCAGAAGTTTTTTATTCGACCACTCGTCACTGAAATACAAACTGTTTTAAAAAAAAACTTTGAAACTTTTTTTGTTCCTTCAATTGTTTCGCGAAGTGTATTAGCAATGAAAATTTCCTAAATATGTGGTAAGCAAATACCTTTCAAGTTCAAAAAACCGGAATTCTCTAGTTATTCGTTCTCAATGGTTATTACCCCTCCCAAGAAAAAAAGCTATATCCGCCCTTGCGGACAAGTCACTTATTTCCACCAAGTCATAGAGTTTGTGTAAAAAAAATTTGCGAAGATGAAGAGTGTACAGTTGGCAGCTTGGCTCTACATAAGATCTGATAACTTTTTCACAATGTTAAAAATACGACCTTGTCTTGGCACATGAAAATGTAAAATACCCCTTCAGGGGTGATCTAGTTGATATAGGATGGAGAGGTTCTGAGTATGAGAACATAATCTTTGAATTTTACTTCTATTTACATGGAGAAGAAGTAGTCACTTTTGAAGAAGACGTAAGGGGGTAAAAATTGTTGAAACCACATAAATTTTTTTGGGTGTTGCTTGTTAAATACTGTAAGATCGAAAAAACTGAGATATGACGATTGTATCTTATGATCAATGACAATAGGCTCGATCGATCTGATCCTATGGGAATCGAGGCGTGTTCCAGCTACCCATAACGACAATGGTTGCATGAAGTTGAATCGGCCACACTGTCGGCCTTACGCTGGATTGTGGATCGACTCAACACAAATCCGTGCGACACGATAGTGGCGAAAACAAATAGATGAATGATACGAAGAGATAAGCACGTACGGATGGATTAAAATTGTGTGTGAACATGATGCAACTCTTGCTCCGCTCCCGCTATGTGTGCTTATCCGACAGCCTCTCTTCTAATTCCTCGTGGGGTTCATTACGCCTGACATTTTTTTTTCTGTCCCCGCCACGAGCTACAGCGCACCGCGAACAATATTGGGACAGGCTTTATGTCTTATACAACATCAAATGATCTGAACCGATGTTGAAGTTCTCTTGAGGATATTGAATCGTGTGTCACTATCAGATTCTTTTAAAAACTGCTTAGAATTAGCAAGCTTTGTGAGGGTTCTTGTCCACCAAATGTTCATTAATGAGATCATAAATGTTTACTCTCTTGTAATGATTCTTACTTCACAAGAGGCAATTCTGTGTGCATAATCTCCTGGTTTAATTGTACACTGCGCAAAAAAACAACGCACATTTTGAAAATCTCAATTTTAATGAAAGTTAACTCTACATTGACTTTATAACTTATTTTTTATGTTCTCTCGGGAAGGTTTCGAACGAAATAAGACACATTAAATAGAAGAAAAATTCAGGATTGCACCGAATCTTATGTGAAAGAAGAGAAATGAACAATTTTCAAAATACTGAAATGCTGATAAGTGATTAAATACTTGGTATTTCCACCCCTTGCGTTAATTACAGCTTGGCAAAGACGGTTCATACTCAAAATGAGTGATCTTAAAGTGTTCTGATCTAATCGTTCCCAGATTTCTCCGAGTTGTATTACTAAGTCATAAAGAGTAGTTGGATGATTTTCTTCTATTGAGGTTGTTCCAAACCTGCTCAATTAGATTGAGATCTGGACTTCTTGCTGGCCATTCCATTCGAGAGACTTCAACCTCTTCAAGGTACTCCTGAACGATGCGCGCACGATGGGGTCTGGCATTATCGTCCATAAAAATGAAATTTTCACCAATGTATGGGGCAAATGGCACTACATGCTCTTCAAGAATGTTCCTCATATACTTATCAGCATTCATAGCTCCATTATCACAACCATTAGGTCTGTGCGAGCAGTCAAAGATATTCCACCCCATACCATAATCGATCCTCCCCCGAAACCAGTAGTATTCAGGAAATTGTACTGAGGATATCTTTCATCTGGACGTCTCTATACAAGTGAACGTCACAATGGTAGAGGCAGAATCTAGACTCATCTGTTAAGAGAACTCTTTTCAATCGACCTCTTCCCAATGGATATGCTCTCTCGCAGAATCCAAACGCGCCCTTCGATGGGCTGGGGTAAGAGCTGGGCCTCTTGCCGCGACACGAGGCCTTGAATCATATTCTCTGAGGCGATTTCTTATCGTCTGAGTGCTAATTTGCACCCCCTATGAGTTTGCTCAAGCTGATTTTGAAAGAGGCGAGCGGTTGCAAACCGTTGTCTCAACGAAGAAACTCTCAAGTAACGTTCTTGAATGGCAGTTGTTACCCGTGGTCTAACCTGTTCTGGTCTTCGGACATTCATACCTGCCTCCCTGAATCGCTGCAACATTCTGGACACACTTGTATGGAAAACTCCAAACCTTTCTGCAACTCGTGTGTATGTCCACCCTTCTTCTCGCGAAACTACCGCTTGGGCACATTCCTCTTGGGTCAAATTGCGTGTTTCGCGTTGCATAGCGATCGAGTGTGGAAAATCAAACGAAGGAAAAAACTATTGATCACTAGAATTGATCGAGAACAACTGATTTTAGAATGGAGTAAATACATTCAAAATCTGATAATGTCATCTTTTTTCATTCCTGCTGGAAAAAACATCTGTATTGAAGAAAAACGTTGAAAGTGGATAACATATGCATGCATAATTCTGATAAAAATAATTATCATTGAGAACAACTTCAGTTGTAGAATAAATTTGAGATTTCCATAATGTGCGTTAATTTTATCGGGCAGTGTAGTTTGAGGATACAGAGAATTTTCTGTATGGAAGCCGATCTGATGGACATAGGTGGATGAGCCTGGAAATATCTTAGAGTATTGATTTAATTCAACTACGTTTCCATGATCCAGATCTATTGAATTTTCCTGTTTTGCGTTGAATGCTGGGCATGTCCTTTCGAGTTCTCTGTGAGAAGTTCATTTTCGGGTTGAAATCTAGAACGGTGACCACCTGTTGTGCATGGGGAGGAAGTGACGGCGTATAATGTCAGACCCGTAGGGTGATGGCGTAATGAGGGTCACAATAATTAAACAGATATTAGGCAGCACCTTTTCTGGGTGCGTCATTTCGGCTGGCAGTGGACCCGAAAGGTGATATTACCCGAGAAAGACGTTGAGCTATGGGAATCCCGAGAACTAGTTTAAATCTCATCGTAAATCCTGCATGAAATCGTATTAGCTCGCGAGAAGGGCAGGGCAAAACACAGCCAGGGACTTATTGTAAACAGTATTGTGGGTTCGAAGACCCTTCATCCTCTAACTGGAGTTTACGGCTCTTTGGAAATCCTCCTTCCACCTCTCCACTCTTTGCAAGTTGCGAATTAAAACTTTAGACTAACAAGTCTAAAGCTAATAAGAAAGTGGATAGAAATAAGCTGTTGTGTAAGACGCTTTGGCCTGTATGCCACGCAGACAGTGGTACGATGGCATGCCTTTGAAATCTTGTAAAAACTGCGACCCACGGCAAAAAGTGCGCTTCGAAAACGCAAGAACGGATTAAATGCCGAAGAAATCAGCTCCCTGTCCTTTGCGAGAGCATTATGCATAGACAGCATCGAGTAATCCGTAATGAGTGGCCCTACTCGAAACAAAGGACCAGTGGCGCACTCAGAGCCCGGAACGCAAAGACCATTGCTTCAGTGTTTTGGATTAAGGGTCTGATTTACATGAAAATTCACCTTCACATGATTTGGCTCAATCTGACTCTCATCTCATTCCTTGAATAAAAATAAAAGTGAGAAGTCAAGCAATGTTCTTCCAACGAGAAGCGCTTAAGTGAACTGATGTTCAAAGAAAGTGAAATTCGTTTTTTAAAGGATCCACTTTTTCTATGAGAAACTGGAACTCGGTGAAATAGACTAATTTTTCATTATGTTGTTGCTTATGACCATCTGAATAAAAGATGTACTATGCAAATAGTTGAATAATGAACAGTTTTTGAGTTACAGCGAGTCAAATACAAAAATTCGGATCTGCGCTTTGATTATATGGAGAATTGGACTCTTTGAAATCGGCTTATTTTTAAAAATTTTGTTGCTTATGATCTACTGAATAGAAAATGTAATAGGCAAAAAGCTGAATATTGAACAGTTTTTGAGCTACTGCCAGTCAAACATTATTCAGGAAATTGCAATTCGGTAAAGTCGGCAAATTTTTTAAAATGTTGTTGCTTAACATACTGAACATAAAATGTAAATAGGCAAAAAGTTTAATAATGGACAGTTTTTGAGCTATAGCCAGTCAAACAAGAAAAATTCGAGTATGCGCTCTGATTATATGGAGAGTTGGCTTCGGTGAAATCGGCTAATTTTTTTTTCAAATTTTGTTGCTTAAGATCTTGTATGAATGAAAAAGGGATAGGTGAAAAGCTGAATATCGAACAGTTTTTGAGCTGCTGCCAGTCAAACATAAAAAATTCGATTCTGCGCTTTGATTATTCAGGAAATTGGAATTCTGTGAAATCGGCTAATTTTTCTAAATGTTGTTGCTTATGGCCTACTGAATAAAAAATGTAATAGGCAAAAAGTTTAATAATGAACAGTTTTTGAGCTATAGCCAGTCAAACACGAAAAATTCGAGTGTGCGCTATAATTATATGGGAAAGTGGATCTGGGTTGAATCGACTAATTTTTTTAGAATTTTGTTGCTTATTACCTACTGAACAAAAAATGTGAAAGGCAAAAAGTTCAATAATGAACAGTTTTTGAGCTATAGCCAGTCAAACACGAAAAATTCGAGTGTGCGCTTTGATTATATAATCAAAAAAATTGGATATCGATGGAATCAGCAAGTTGTTTGAAATGTTGTTGCTTATAACCTACTGAACAAAAAATTCAATAGGCAGAAATCTGAACATCGAACAGCTTTTGAGCTACAGCAAGTCATACATAAAAAAATTGGGGTCTGCGTTTTGATTATTCAGGAAATTGGATCCCGGTGAAACCTGCAAATTTTTTGAAATGTTATTGCTTATGATCAACTCAACCTGAATAATTAACAGTTTTCGATCTGCTGCCAGTCAAATAAAATATTCGGTTATGCGCTTTGATTATATGGGAATTTGAATCTCGGTGAAATCGGAAATTTTTTTTTGAATGTTGTGCTGCTTGTGACCTACTGACTAAGAAATTTAATTGGCTGAAAGCTGATTAATAAACATTTTTCGAACTGCAGCCATTTAAACACGAAAAATAAGTATAAGTTATTCGCAATTTTTCGTTTTTAACTCGCTATAACTCAAAAACTGTTGATTAATTGACTTTTTGCCTATAACATTCTTAGTTCAGTACGTCATTACCTACAACATATCAAAAAGTTAGACAATTTCTGCTAGATACAATATCCCATATAATCAAAGCGCAGAACTGAATTTCTCGTGTTTGATTGGCTGCAGCTGTTCATTATATAGTTTTTTGCCTTTAAACTTTTGTGTTCAGTGGATCATTACCTACAACATATTATGAAAATCAGCCGATTTCAACAACACCAATCGCCCATAGCATTAGTGCGGCATTCTTTTTGAAGCCTTTGCAGGTTCGTTGAAACAAATTAAGACAAGAAGGCTGTATTCGTTTAGAACATGTAAAGGGTGATTATTTCAGAACTAATTGTACAGCCAATATCAGATATGAAAAAAGACAGTGAGGGTAGATGGAAATAAGGTAGACGCTTAGACAAACGCTGAAACGCGTGGGCAAATCTTCCACGCCTCTGGTCGCTGTTGGCCAAAGTCTGATCGCAAAAACTCACCATTCGGCCCGGAACAATGACCGGGCTAATTCTTGTCGAATCTGACGTTCAACATTCTCCGATTATTCGTTGATGTACCTAATCCTGATGGCGGTGACACCGAACTTCTAGCAACTTTTCCGCCGACTAGGCTGTCGCCTCTCGTTCCCATTCAGACCACGTGAGATTTCGCGAAATTCCCCGGCTTAGTCATTAAAAACGATTAGCTCCTTTCCGTCGGAGGCTTGTCGTCGAAAATACAAACACTTGAGGATAACGCAGGCCAACTTGATCGCTTCCGCTATCCTGATCCTTTCCGATGGAGCATCTGAACTCCATAATTCATATCGTAAGCTGTTTCGATTAGGGGCTTCGGCAGTAGACGCATTTGCGTTCCTTTCCATCTGACAAATCACGTCAAAACACGTCTCTTAGCGATTCCACGCGAACGTTCTCGCGAAGAGGGTGCTCAACCAAAAACAGGTTCGAACAGGCCACAAACACTCTCAGCTGACACCATACATATGATGAAAATTAGGGAAAAATTCTCTGCGCAAAAACCCTAGGAATCAAATGTACTTCATCAGATTTCGGGCCCAAAAGGGCCTCATCCAAGATATGAGGTCCAACTCCGAAATTTCAAATGCAAACCCATCTTTTTTAATGCAATTGAAACAACGTTCATCTTTCAAAGATGCGCCGAAACTTCATTTAATCCATTCTAATAAAACTCTGCAAGATATTCTGTACGGATCAGAATATTGAATTGCTGATCGTAATTATTTCATTTTATCTTTCTGCAAACAAATACCAACATTTATTGTGCAATATTATGAATCCGGAGCAATCAACCAAATGACAAAACAGCCACTCATAAACCTTGTAGCACCATTCCCTCAAACTCAAACAAACATCAACCTATTCTCAGATTTCATCAATTCTTTTTTCAATTACTGAGCCATGGTATTCATGAATTTTGTTTCAAAATCAAACTATGAATGATTATTTCAAGAACACTTTCAATTACTATCATAGATCATGATGGCCGGAAATCCTGAATGAAAACGAGGGGTTTTTCAGTAATTTCACCCGAGGAATCAAATGTACTCATCAGATTTTGGGCCCAAAAGGGCCTCATCCAAGATATGAGGTCCATTTCCGAAATTTCAAATGCAAACCAATTTTTTTTAATGCAATTGAAACAACGTTCGTCTTTCAAAGATGCGAAGAAACTTCATTTAATCCATTAAAATAAAACTCTGCAAGATATTCTGTACGGATCAGAATATTGAATTGCTGATCGTAATTATTTCATTTTATCTTTCTGCAAACAAATACCAACATTTATTAACACATCTATTTTGTTTCCAAAAAGAAACCAGATAAATACGACGATAAGTAATAAATTCCATTAAGCCGAGTAGGAGCTTATAGCTGTGTAATTAAATTCTCATTATTCTTGAAGCAATAAATTCATTTATATTTACATAGCAATGCAGAATTCAGAAAAAGCGGTCAATAAATCTCTATTAATAGATTAATATTTGAACAGAAAACTGCAGTCTGAAGGCAGCATGCAAGCCCAACAATATAGACTTCGATTGCAACGAATCCAATGCAAGATTTATGGTTCAATAAAATAGTTATGTCTCAGTATTCGAATGTAGTGCTCTTGTAGAATATTCTGAGGAATATCGAGTTTTGTGCAATATTATGAATCCGGAGCAATCAACCAAAAGACACAACAGCCACTCATAAACCTTGTAGCACCATTCCCCTCAAACTCAACAAACATCAACATATTCTCAAATTTATCATTTCATTTTTTTCAATTACCGAGCCATGGCTTTTTTTCTTTCAAAATCGAACTATGAATGATTATTTCGAAAACAGTTTCAATGACTATCATGGATCATTACGAAAAAGCATGATGACCAATCAAAATCCTGAATGAAAAGAAGATAAAGAAGTTATGGAGCTTCATTATTTATAAGTAATTTCAGAGACACAACAATGTGAAGATACAAAGTAAATCTGGTGCTCGATTCGGGTTGTGGAACTGCTCTGTAAAAAATTTGGAGCATAGTCTTGTCGTTTCAGAACTGGTTGAGTTTAGGACCTTCGAATTTAATGAAATCAATTAAGACTTAGTGGTGAAATATGAAAAAAGTAAACTGCGATCAAAACAACTCAATAAAATGCGTAATTCGAATCGAATTTTCGAAAAACCACGAAGCGAATTACTGATAGGAAGATCTGATCAACAAATGTACATTTTCAAGAGCAACAAGTAAGTTTTTCATGGTTATCTAATTTCGAGTTATAAATAACGTATCTGAGTGGTTTTTGTAGCACATGAAAATTCCAACACCTCGTTCAGAGCGACAATTATAATGATTATCATTATGAATTTAATTATCACTTATTGGTGAAAAAAATTCGCAGAAAGTATATGAATTATAAATTAGATTTGAAAAATGGCGACAAAAAATTACCGATAGGTTGCATGGTTTTTTTGTGCGTTCCTCATATAATTCATTAGGGGCAAAAGAAAAAATAACGAGTTGATTTGATGGTAGTCAAGATATTGATCAGATATCTATTGAAACATTGTCTGGGAGGTCTTAATTTGGGTTTCTCTCCCAGTCTCTGAAACAAGAAACAATTAGAAATTGTTTTAAATAATAGAAGAAAAGCCCTTGAGTAAAAATTTGAGTACTAATTTGTCAGGGGCCATAACTTTACAAGAAGAAATTGTTGCCTAACAATGAACAAAAAGAAAACTTTGAACTTTGAAGCGTAACGTTTCGGAGTCTAAATCAGACTCCTTCGTCAGACAATTTCTATTTTTCATACAACTACGTAGAATCGTGATGATATTTTTGATTTTTTTCGTCACGATTCTACGAAGTTGTAATGGAAAATAGAAATTGTCTGACGAAGGAGTCTGATTTAGACTCTGAAACGTTACGCTTCTGAGTCCAAAGTGTTTTCTTTTTGTTCATTGTTAGGCAACAATCTCTTCTTGTAAAGTTTTGGCCCCCGACAAATTATTCCTAAAATTTTTACCCAGGAGCTTTTCTTCTATTATTAAAAAATTTTTCTAATCGTTTTTTTGTTTCAGAGAACGGGAGAGAAAATCCAAATTAAGTTTTCAGGAAGATATTGATCAGCTCCTCAACATTCTCATGCAATATTTCGATACTAGTAGTTGTTTTATTCGGTGATTAGAGGAATATCGCATTAAGAAAAGGATGAATTTTACTCACCGATGAATTTCTGGAAGAATCGAAATCTTCCTTGATCGGAGACTGAGATACAGTGGCATCCAACGGTGCGGAGAGGCATGTGGGTGGTGTGGGTGCCTTCTCTGCAGATTCTCGACTCAACTTTCATTCGTAGCAGGGGTTGATGGATATGTCGGCGACTTGCAATTCCTCGTTAAAGCTAACGCTTGACTCTGTAACGAATAAATCAAACGATTAAAATTAATCTGCATTGCCGTCGTTCCACCAGGATCGGATTTCGAACTGACCATCTCAATTGACCGTTGCTTAAATCTCGAATCCTATAAGGTTTGATAATTCAAGGATCGAGAAGAGTCGAAGTATTCGAATAGAAACTCATTTGAATAAGTGGGATGTCATCGAAAATAATCAATTAATTCTGATCCTTCATTTGAAAGCAGTTTTTGGCTCAGGAGGTATTCCTCACTTTCTGCTTAAGCTAGATAAAACCAGATAGATATGGAATTGTCTGTGAAATCTCTTGGAGAAGCTATATGAAGAATTCGAAAATACAAACGTAAAAACTCGTCAAGAACTTTAGCTAATAGATAAATGATGCAATGATCAATGTTAGGCCCTGATTGAAGTTGCTAAAAAACTCTACAAAAGAAGGAATACTGTTGTTTGTTTGGCCTGGATTCAAAGAAATCAGAGAAAAAAGTAAACAAAATACGATATAAAAGAAGAAACACAAGTGAAAGAAAGAAAATTCTGAGTAAATCAAATGTGGGGAGGAATTAGTAGTATAATACCGTACTTTACCAGAATTCATATAATTTTTTTTTGTACTTGAGTCATCAACATAGGAGTTTGTACCTCGGGACCCATAAATTATTGTACAGGGTGGGCAAAATTGATGATACTTGAACTACAACTTTTTAACCGTGAGAGAAAGAGGAGAATGAATGACACGTTACGGTCGCCTTTTTTAGAGAAACTGATGATGCCATCAACTGCATTCCTCTATCTTCTTTCGTTTTCAAGTTATAGGCCAAAATTGAAATTTGGGTGATTTCAACTTTGGCCATAATCTGCGTTTCTTTCTGTGCTAGGATGTTGAAATGAAAACATTATACAGGCACTTTTTTATATCAATCCAGTAGCGTAACCCAAGAGGTATCCTTGATGAGCTATAACATAAAGTTGTGTTTTTTCTTATGGAAACAATAGTTTGAAATGGCTTTAAAAGAATCGCAATTGTTTTCCCGTTTCAGACATATATCATACATCATACATCGCCCTCAGATTCATTCAGATATCATGAAAAATATAGTTTGTATGTGAAATTTGAATTATTGAGTATTAAGTAGGCTGAATCACAGAATAATATGTCTCTGTGCATATTATCATTTTGCTATTGAATGCTTAACTCAATTCTCCAAGGTTTGATCTCTGTTCAGAACAATTGTCAATTCGAAGTCATTATTGCCGCTAAGGTGAAACATTTTGAAATATCATATTTCTCGTAGTTTTCAAACATTTCTATATTGCAGGCAATAATGACTCGGAATTCTAATAATTGTTGTTCTGAATAGAGATCAAACCACGGAGAATTAAATCAAGTATTCAATGGCAAAATAATAATGACACCATGCGTAGAGACATATTATTCTGTGATTCAGCCTACTTAATACTCAATTATTAAAATTTCACCTAAAAACCATAATTTTCATGATATCTGAATGAATCATAGGGCGATGTATGATGTATGATATATTTCTGAAACGGGAAAAAAGGCGATTCTTTCTACGCCATTTCGAACTAAACTTTATGTTAAAGCTCAGCAAGCAAGAAAAAACAAAGTACGCTACTGGATTGCTCTGAAAAAAGTGCCTGTATAATGTTTTCATTTCAACATCCTAGCACGAACAGAAACGGAGATAATGGCCAAAGTTGAAATCGCCCAAATTTTAATTTTGTCCTATAACTCGAAAACAAAAGAAGACAGAGGAATTCAGCTGATGGCATCATCAATTTCTCTAAAAAAGACCACCGTGACGTCATTCAATTTTTTTCACGGTTAAAAGGTTGTAGTTCACGTATCACCAATTTTGCCCACCCTATACATTGGGACAGTAACATGGATCAGGCCAATCCTTTACATTGTGAAGTCTACATTTTTTTGATTGAACTTTTTGGTAGGTATTCACTCTTCAGATGCTCAAACGTGAAAACCAAGTGTGAGGAAAAACTTATGATTGCTGTTACTGGCTATCAATAAACGAATGTCAATTCATGCGTTATTTTCAATGAGCGAATGATAATCATAATTCTGGTGATAGTTTCTAATTTCTGGTTCTGAAATGATCTTTTGAATTAGTGTCATGAGAAAAATTGTACTGTCCTGAGATAGAATTGTTTGTACCTTAGGACAAAAGTTACTTTTTACTTCATTTTATTGAGTAATTATTTAATTTCACATTCATAAATGTAAGGGTATAAGCATTAATTGTTTCAAATCTTGAGATGAAGATAATTTATCAATATCTATTGACATATCCTGAGGTACAAAAACCTCTATCTTATAACTGTGAAAATTTGACCCATATATACATAGATTTTAAGGGGCGAATGGAAATGAAGCTTTCTGAAGTTGATTTAGAAAGGACTACTACAAAAAAAGGTTATTTTGAGGTTAACATTTTATTTTTGTCCACACGATAGTTCTAAAGTTTAATTATATTTAAAAAACTTGATTCAATTTATTTGAGACTGATTTTGGATGGTTCATCAGTCAGTAGTTGGAATTTCACATATAATTACAAAATGGTTGTTTTATTCAGGAAATAATCCTGACATTACAATATCAGTGGTGGCATACATGAAAAATGATAAGAGTTGTTTGCATATTTCGAAAAATGAAAACCATCATTTTCATAATATCACTCCAATTCATCTGAAGACTCCAAATTTTAACCCTGCCCACCCATATTATTTCAAGGAGTTGTCAATATTAAAGTATCCTCACCTCTGTGAGAATCCTTTAAAGTGTCAGAATTTAGAATAAAAACTAACAATTTTCTTTCGGAGGGTTTGTATGTAAAATTCTTCATCCGAAGGTACTTTTTGAACAATCCACTCTGAGAGGGAAAGAGAGATTTGCAACAGATTGGTATCGTGTTTCGTTCCCGTGTTGCGAAACGAGAATATCTGAGTACCGGTCCTGCAAACTGCGACTCGTGAACGCGATTAATCTGGGTTAAGTGGGGTCAAAAACCATAAGAATTCCTCAAAGTTATACCCTACGCAAAAAATTGCTTGTATTAAATAGATCTTTACTTAATTGTCCACGGGATAGATATTACGTCTTAACACAAGTATAAATCATGTATTAATATAATCATTCTGGAAATTCATTTTAACTATATTTAACTTGTTAATATTCCAGCCAATTACGCGTGCAATCCAAATCGCTACACTAACTCGCAGTTTAAAGTACGACACATCCTGATTTCATTAACAGATTCGTTTTACCGACTCGATCTTAAGGAGGGATCAACTAGTTGTTGCTTTATCTCTAGACCAACTAAGAATTGCACTTTACATACATGAGCTGTCAAGAAGGGTTTCTGATCATATGAAAAATTATAGCTTTCGGCTTTCTTCTGTATTACTATACCTCGTACTCACGAGAAGTTTGAGCCTTATTGGATTTGTTAAAACTGCACCTATTTTGTTTGTGTTTGATACAATCACGTTTGAAGAGCTGAATGGACTTATATTAATCGGAATCTTTTCTTTTTTCATGCCAATTATTTGATCTTGTTTCCGTGTAAGACTTCAGTGTTCATTCCCTATCCCGATGAGTCTAGGGTGGCTCGATATACTGAGAGCAACAATACGGATTTATTGATTCTGGGATAAAGATTAAGTCGAATCCGCCCGAGATGAGGATGACACGATAACTCTATCCGTCCATCACCGAAAGAACATCCCTCTGCAGTTCCGATGTTGGGTTTATGCGAGTTCTAACTAAATCTGTATGAGTCATAACTCCCCTAAGCCCCATATAAACAAGCGTTTGCGTGTAGGTTTTCGGTGCCGTTTTCTTAGTCCGGAATTAAATAGGAGCACGACTTTGCTCCTTAGATTGAGAATAAATCCGCAAATAATAAATATACAGAAAGCACACGGCACGCGCATTCATTATCATCCGTCCTGTGAACTTTCTAATTCCAGGGGAGTTTATCCGTATAAATTCCTGGCAACAGGATCCGGGATTTAAACATCACAATCATACCGGTTCAATTCAATACAAAGATATGTCTCCCATTCAATTATCACTGGGATACTACGTATTTCCAATCCTACGTTGTGGTAGGTTGCTCGGGTATACGTATTTCCCGATTTCTCTGACAATATTCCCAGCAAAAAGGCAGAACTACGAAGAGAAAGAACCATTGAGAAACATGGGAATTAAATAGATGAATATAATCGTGTACTCGGTGTCTGGTTTCCGAAAAAAATGCGAAAAAACGTGAACTTTGAAGACATTTTATATAGTTGCTTCCAATCAATTTTCATCATCACAATTATACCGATTTAATTCTATACCAAGATACGTCTCCCATTCAATTATCACGAGGATACTACGTATTTCCAATCCTACGTTGTGGTAGGTTGCTCGGGTATACGTATTTCCCGATTTCTCTGACAATATTCCCAGCAAAAAGGCAGAACTACGAAGAGAAAGAACAATTGAGGAACATGGGAATTAAATAGATGCATATATTTGTGTACTCGGTGTCTGGTTTCCCGAAAAAAAAGCGAAAAAAAACGTGAACTTTGAAGACATTTTATATAATTGCTTCCAATCAATTTTCATCATCACAATTATACCGATTTAATTCAATACCAAGATACGTCTCCCATTCAATTATCACGAGGATACTACGTATTTCCAATCCTACGTTTCAGAAAGGCAAAACTACGAGGATATAGAACTGTTGAGAAACATGGAGATTAAATAGATGCAAACATTTGTGTACTCGGTGTCTGGTTTCCCGAAAAGAAATTCGAAAAAACGTGAACTTTGGAGATATTTTCTATAGTTGCTTCCAATCAATTTTCATCATCACAATTATACCTATTTAATTCAATACCAAGATACGTCTCTCATTCAATTATCACGAGGATACTACGTTTTTCTAATCCTACGTTTCAGAATTGTGGTACGTAGCTCTGGTTTACGTTTTTTCCGATCTTCCTTGACAGTTTTCCCAGCAAAAAGGCAAAATTAAGAGGATAAAGAACTGTTGAGAAACATAGAGATTAAATAGATGCAAACATTTGTGTACTCGGTGTCTGGTTTCGCGAAAAAAAAATTCGAAAAAAACGTGAACTTTGGAGACATTTTCTATAGTTGCTTCCAATCAATTTTCATCATCACAATTATACCTATTTAATTCAATACCAAGATACGTCTCCCATAGAGTAGTATCCCAAGAGGATACTACGTATTTCCAATCCTACGTTTCAGAATTGTGGTATGTAGCACTGGTATACGTATTTCCTAATTTTCCTTGACAATTTTCCCAGCAAAAAGGCAAAACTACGAGTATAAAGAACTGTTGAGAAACATAGAGATTGAATAGATACAAACATTTGTGTACTCGGTGTCTGGTTTCCCGAAAAAATGCGAAAAAACGTAAACTTTGGAGACATTTTATAGAGTTGCTTCCAATCAATTTGTATCATCACAATTATACCGATTTAATTCAATACTATGGCAGATATACAAAGAGAAAGAACTGTTGAGAAACATGGAGATTAAATGGATGAATGGATTTGTGTACTCGGTGGTTGGTTTCTTGAAAAAATGTGAAAAAAACGTGAACTTTGGAAACATTTCATACAGTTGCTTCTAATCAATTTGTATCAATCCTGTGAGGGACATACAGCAACCCTGAGGTCTCAAATGGACAGAGGGGTTAAGTGACCCTTCCAAAATGACATAAACTTGACCTTTTTTGTTAGTATATCCAAAAAAGCAACAGTTGCATTCAAATATGAAAATAATGGAAAATTGAAATTGCAACAGCTGTCGTGTATTGATGATACGGAAGCCATGCACATAACTCCTACAGAAGCGCTTGAGGTCATACTTGATTTACCTCACTTGCATCTAAACGTGATAAAGTGTAACCTGCTGGAAGCTATAAGAATATCCCGCAACAGTCTCATAATTCAGATGGAGAGGATTTCTGTATGTATGCGTTATTGTCATGAGCAATTAAGTCATATTGTCAAATATTCAACAGGTGACTATTTAACTTAGACTGACTGTTTTAGGAATTGGAATGACAGGTATATCAAGGTACCTGCCCCATAAAATGTATATTTGTATAAGTGGGGTGTCTAAAGTCTAAATCAATTGCTCTGGATCCTCTTTGGTAACATCCTCCTTACCCTCCATAACCTCCCAAACGAAGTTTTTGGCCTCGTTTTCAAAGAGGAAAGCATCTGTTAAAATGGGCTCAACGGCCACTGACGAGTGCAGATTCTGTGGAGAGGAGAAAAAAAACTTGTAAGCCAAAGGAAACAATGCCTTGGTCAAGAAACTCGCTGAATCCTTCCCAGAGATTGGATTTCATTAGATCTCTGGAACTGTGAAGAGTGTGCTGAGAATAGCTTTGTCAAGGGGCAGAATAGACCATAGGGTTGTAGTGGACTAGTTGCAGAACCATACAATTTTGGATGTCATCAACCAGAGAGGAAGTTTGTGGGAATTTTGCGGGACAATCTGAAGTTTCACGGGTAGATTGTAGCTTTGAGTGGAAATGCATTTCACTGTGAAGTTGTTGTGATCTCTTTCGAAGCTGTTATCGCCACTGCAAAGTCCTGAGCTGGAGATTCATTGAGCTCCATCATCTGGGTAGGCTTCTAGGACTTAATATATCCTGCAAGGTTTTGCATTGTCGCCTCAGAAAGCATCTGTTGAAATGGGCTCAACGGCCACTGACGAGGGTATATTCCGTGGAGAGGAGAAAGAAACTTGTGAGCCAAAGAAAACAATGCCTTGGCCAAGAAACTCGCTGAAGCCTTCCCAGATATTGGATTTCATTAGATTTCTGGAACTGTATAAAGAGTGTGCTGAGAAAAGCTTTGTCAGGGGGCAGAATAACCCATAGGATTGCTGTTGACTAGTTGCAGAACCATACAATTTTGGATGTCATCAACCAGAGAGAAAGTTTGTGGGAATTTTGTTGGACAACCTGTAGCTTCACTGGGTAGATTGTAGCTTTGAGTGGAAATGCATTTCACTGTGAAATTGTTGTGGTCTCTTTTGAAGCTGTTTTCGCCACTACAAAGTCCTGAGCTGGAGATTCATCGAGCTGCATTATCTGGGTTGGCTTCTAGGACTTAATATATCCTGCAAGGTTTAGCATTGTCGCATCAGAAAGCATCTGTTAAAATGGGCTCAACGGCCACTGACGAGTGTAGATTCTGTGGAGAGGAGAAAGAAACTTGTAAGCCAAAGGAAACAATGCCTTGGTCAAGAAACTCGCTGAAGCCTTCCCAGATATTGGATTTCATTAGATCTCTGGAACTGTAAAGAGTGTGCTGAGAATAGCTCTGTCAGGGGCAGAATAACCCTTAGGATTGCAGAGGACTAGTTGCAGAACCATACAATTTTGGATGTCATTAACCAGAGAGGAAGTTTGCGGGAATTTTGTTGGACAACCTGGAGCTTCGCTGGGTAGATTGTAGCTTTGAGTGGGAGTGCATTTCACTGTGAAGTTGTTGTGCTCTCTTTCGAAGCTGTTTTCTCCACTACATAGTCCTGAGCTGGAGATTCATTGAGCTACGTGATCTGGGTTGGCTTGTAGGACTTAATACATTCTGCAAGGTTTTGGTACAATGGAAGGAGTGCTTGCTCCTGTTCAGGGACGTGTGCTTAGCTTCTTCATGCCAGGAGATGTTATAGAAATTCGACGTTAGTTCAGATCTTATGACTGTGAACGAGGTTTTCGAGTTTGTGGGAATTTTGTCAGACAACCTGAAGCTTCACTGGGTAGATTGTAGTTTTGACTGGAAATGCAATTCACTGTGAAGTTTCTGTGGTCTCTTTCGAAGCTGTTTTCGCCACTTCATAGTCCTGAGCTGGAGATTCATTGAGCTCCATCAGCTGGGTTGGCTTCTAGGACTTAATATATCGTGCAAGGTTTTGCTACAATGGAATAAGTGCTTGCTCCTGTTCAGGGAAGTTTGTTAGCTTCTTCATGCCAGGAGATATTATGGAAATTCAACATTGGTCCAGATCTTATGAGGTTTTCGAGGAGAATCGGGTTATGGTTCGAACTGCAAACGCTGGATGGTGTTGGCTCCATCTGAAAGGGATCACTTACATGTTTTTCCTTGCCGTTTGCGCTCTTTGGGCTTTTCCACCTGGCCTTTTTGTTGCCGCAAGTGGCTGTGTGGTTGTGCTCGTCGCAAACGACCCTGGTCACGCGATTCCGACCTCCGTAGGTGTAGAATTTCGCCCCGCACCGTCTGTTGCTGCATATCCACTTTTTCTCGCCGCTTTTCAGCGTGTAGTTTTTCGTGAAACGAAACCCGCCGCGCACTAAAACTTGCTTACCGCGCTCGCTGAACGACATGGCTAATCCGAAAATGCGTGCAGGCTAATCGGAAAACCCCGTGGGGGTGTTTTTCGCCCGCCGCGTGTGTGTGTGTATGTGTCGAAGCGGAATTTTCACTGGAGCGCCGCGTCGGACGCTAATGAAATGAACGAGAGGAAAATGTAAGCGTGTGCGGGGTTAGCGATCGTTACCTGGGGATTATCGTGCAAGTTCGAAGTTTCCGACGGGGGTTCGATGCCACTATGTAGGTCAGTGTTGCCGAAACGCGAAACGTTGTTTTGGTCCTCCGCAGGTGGATGAATACGCTCGTTTTTGATGGGCGCCGGTGGAAAACCGACGAATTACATTCAAGAGCGGTTAACGATCATAAGTAGCGCGTGGCGGCAATTATTTCTCTGATATATTCGCACAGGTAATTGGGGTCGGTATTTCGAACCTTCAAAATAATTGTGGCCACGTGGCTAACGCAGACTCCATCTACTCGTGTTCTCACCCTTCACGATCATACCCCGAGATGAAAACAACTGAAATAAACTTGAATTGGGGTCGACAATTTGGAAATATAAATTTTTTCAATGGACTTCTTGAGAAGATCTTGTAGAATTTCCAGAATGCTACATATTAGAAACGAAGAGATAAGAAGGAAAACTGGGCGAGTTATTACAACAGCAGAACGAGTGGAAACGAGACAATTAATATGGTATGGGCACGTTATGAGGATGGATGATACACGATGGCCGAGGAGGGTTTTGGAGTATATACCACAAAGCAGAAGAAGGAGAGGAAGACCAACAACCCAATGGAGAGAGGGAATTAGAAAGAGTATGAGAGATAGAGCGATTGATGAAGATGAATGGAATGATATGCTTATATTATTATTATGAAACAGGATCGATAATTTTTGAAATCAGAAAAGAAGTTGGATGAACCCATTGAAAAGAAAGAGAATATAACGAAAATGAAAGGAAAAAAGGTAACAGGCGTTCTGTTAAAAACGAAGTTGCAGATAATAAAAAGATCTACAACGTTTGTGAAAAACTTAGTTCACATAATTTCAAAAATAATGTGAGAAATTCAAATAACCCTGATTTAGATTCAAAATAACTTTTTTCATGTATTTGACGAAAACCGTTTTTGTGTCCAGAACATGCAGAAACTTTTGTGATTTTAAATGTTTATTTTTTCACGTTATTTTGATTGAATATCGAAAAAACAGCATAATTTCCAATCGAACAGTTCCACATGAATATGACTGCTTCTTCAAAATAGTTGGTAGGGCTTTTGTTGGTTGAAATATCTACTTTTAGGTGGAAAAAAAAAATCATTTCGGTAGCCACTTTTTGAATTGTTACATCCAGTTTCACAGCGTCAGCAGAGTTCTTCGCGTTTTCTGATACCATTTAAAATAGAAATTTTTTTACTCATACCTTCGGAATTGAAGAATCCAGGAACAAAAAGTATTCTGGAAGAGCAAAAATGAAGACGGGAGAATTTTTGATTGAAAGTAAGCCTCCTCTTATTCGATATTGAATCAATATATGTTGAAAAAATTAATATGTTGAATCATAAAAACCTTAGATTGCCTGTAATTAATTTTATATTTTCCTTGTTCTTGTTATATTCTCGGATTTTTGATATGGGTTTCACTCTCAAATTTATTTTTTTCGCTTTTTACCAATTGTAAACGCAGGAAGTAGTATCTTATGATAGCTCATTCGAAAATTGTATTCTGTTTTTCCTATTTTACCGTTGCAATTTTCTACATAGAGACTTGATATTTTTTTGAGTTGAAGGTGAAACATTTCTTGAGGGCCTTTCAATTTTTCATTTCGATAAATATTTTTTCACATGAAAAAATCGGGTTGAACTTGTGAGTCAAAAAAATTTACTACAGATTTGTTTTTCATATTTTGGAAGAATTCTCTTGGGATTTACCTCGATTCAATTTTTTGTGAGTTGCAAAAATTTTTATGTGAATTTAGAATGACTGAAACCTCAGATAACAATCTGAATTTTCAAAAGACTCTAGCATGGTATGATAACTCCTTCAGCTTTCTTGGAAAAAAAATCAAGTCTTTGAGTAAATGATGAATAACAATATTTTCGAGGGGATTTCATAGGTTTCTCTATCAGGGAGGAACAAAGTAGAAGAAAGTTTTTTCTGTAGTCAGCTGAAAATTCAAATATTACAATATGATAGATATTCTAAACTAAATCATTTTGTGCAATTCTTATGCTTGAAATCGACCGCTTCGTTGAAATGCATTGTCCAGATTGATATTTTCAACACAGTTCAACGAGATATTCAAAACATTTTCCCATTTTCTTCCGAGACAAGGAAAAAAAGTAGTTTTCTAGTCGTTGGGGTAAACATCGTGTATGGCGACCTTTAACCTTAATCGCGATAAGAAAACATCATGTGAGAAAGATTTCCTTCAACTTCTACCAGAACACTGACAACCACCGAGAAATATACTGGCTTTATAAATCTATCAGTATATTCTCAAGAGAAGCAATATTTTCGTTGATTTGATGACACATTTCGCAATCTTCTCAGTAAAAAAATTTCATCAATACACTAAATATATAAATTTTACGCCATTAATTACATTCCCCCTTAATAAGTATGCCACTGTCACTGACATTTTGTATAACACGTTAAAGAAATTTCAAATTGACAACAAAAAAACCTACGAACTATAGTGATTTTGTTATTCTGATAACGTTAGATGTAAAAGATCAGACTGCACATTCTCGAAATATGTGTAGTTATTCATTTAATCCTCACATTATAAATTCAAGGTGTGAACCCACCCAAATGTCAGACTGTGATTTTCTTCGAAATTAAAAGTTTTATTTTATGTTCATCTTCATTTTATATTGTATCGTTGACACAGCCTGTATAATGTTTTCATAGTCAATGCAATGGACTGGCATACCGTCAAACCTCATTCAACTAAGGTTGGCCCTAAAATTATTTTTTTTCAAACTTTTTGTTTTTTTTTTATTTAAGTGTTTTCTGTCTTGAAACATGTGGATCTGATTCGATAATATTCTAATAAAAGGTGTAATAAAAATTTCTGATTTACTAAAAAAAGGGTCTACATACCATTCCTGCCCATATTGGGTTATTTTGTGATCCTGATAATCTCAAATCCAAAGATTTCATTTGCACCGACCTTTCAAACATCTTCTATTAAAAAACACTAATTGACAAACTCAAAACCTCACAAAACTTCACAAATATTTCCGCTTTTTATATCCACTCCAACAGTGTTCGAGATCTTCTGCATAATACTATTGATTATCCTAACTAAACAAGAGTTTTTTGATGACTCAATTTTGTCGAAAGCAAATCTCTGTTAATTTTGCAAAGTGTTTCTTGGACGAATCGTGATTCCCAAAACTCGAATTTTCCGAGAAGCATGGGTTTATTCCACGCATCTGGGCATTTTAAGCGATTCTTAATATCGAGATTATGACTTTGGAATATCTGTAAATTGCTTTGAGATTTTAATGAATTCAAAGAATGGAGAACACGTTGCTAATATCCTATAGTTTATCTGTGTACTTCTTATTATATCTTCGACCCTTAGTCACTAATTATCATTAGTTCGGAGGAGATAGTAATTAAGTTGAAGATCACTGTAAGATATTAACGACGAAAAGTTACTTTGTTATTCATTGAGAGGTATTTAGGGCAAATTATCGTTTCGTACAAATCCTCCTGAGCGAACACAAATTCAATTCTATTATTCGTGAAAGACTACTCCAGAAAATATATAAAATACTTTGAAGTTATAAATTAATTATCGATTTCAAAGAAGTATTACTAGAACCTCCCCAGATATCGTGGATAAAGCAGGTGTTTATGAGGAACAGCCTGTAGAGTATCGGTAACGGATTGAGAAACATAATCCTGGCTGATACTTGGTCCAACTGTGAAGATAAGTGGATCACGAGATTTCATTAGTGTTAGCAGAATCTACCTGCCGTTTTCAGGTATCCCAAATCCCCGAGATTTATATATCGAACCCTAAATTCCAATCTGGACCTGTTACGTTACAAAGAACGGATTTCTCTAAAAAATTATATTTTAACAATTTAATGCTGAGGTATGAAATGAATGTCTAGACACGTTCCTATTAGTTCTCTCAAAATCGACAGAATCAGACGTAAATGCCTTCAGCGATAATCTATCTATAACTACAAAACACAATAAATCATGTTCAGGTAAGCGAACCCATAAAATGAACCATAAAGTCATTTGTCTTTTTTCAAATCCACCTAGCTCGTGTTTCGGATATTTCAGTCGTTTTGACGACATGGCAATACGATTTCGTTCCATACAGAAATCTAGGAATACGTACAATGAAATTACACTGCAGATTGCAGCAGGCATCATAAGATTAGCTGCTTTCAATCCAATGAATACCACGAAATAAAAAACAATATTTCACACTTTTCCATCACCCAAAATTTCTGGGCTTACGAATTTTTTGCGAGGCTCATGTGATATCTAATAAATAAAAGTGGGGAGAACTAAGCTTACACTAATAACACAAAGCTGATTTCGTTTATGTAAAATGTTAATTCAGTTCGAATTCGATAGAAATTTTGAGCCCATTCATTAAAATACGAATTACAATTCGTTCAGATAATCGAATGAAAAACACTCATTTGTATAATATACCAGGTCATTATTTATACATTCTCCTAGTTACTCATACATCCCTCCCATTAAATAAATGCATAGGTTCCAGGTTTTTTCCAAACATTTCGACTTCAGTTAAAATTTTCACTTGTTGATATTAGCCCAATTGAAAAGCTGTTTTCCCTGAATGAAGAATAACATAAACTGCAAGCATTTACCACTTCTGTATAAATCATTTTTTTATCTTCATTTTATATTATATCGTTGCCACAGCCTGTATAAGGCTTATATCTCAATGCTATCGTGTGGTAGACCTTCGGAACTTCTTATTGAATTCACGGGTTATCCTAAGATGTCATGTGTAACTCGAAGGTAGATACTCGAAACGTTTCGAATGTTTTTTTCGTTGAGAACATGTGACTTTGATCTGGTAATCTTCATTATTTGGAAACAATTCATTGTCAACTACCTAAGTAGGAGTCGTAAAACACTCTGTATTTGTACAGGGAGATTTGTTCTAATTTTGAACAGGCTCCTGCTCTTATATTTGTTTAGGTTTATGCGAAATATGTTAGACATATAATCAAGAGATTAGCCAATGGGCTGGATTAACTTTTTCGATGTTTGTTTTGTCTCATTTGTGTTATAGAAGAGATTGCTTTTGAAAATCTCCGTGACAATATTGATTGAAACAGGACATTTCTATGTCACTTATTTCGAAACAGGTTCATTTGAATGTATACTCCATTTAAGAATTATTGTCATCTCAACAGGCCTACAAAGTCGACTTAAATGACAAAAAGTGACTAACTGGGTCACAGAAAGTAAATATTGCCCAGAAAGTATTTATTATTTTTTTCAAAGAAAATCATGCGTCAAGCATTTGGAAACGGTCTCTAGAATTCTTGTACAGACATTTTCATTAGTTAATCACATTATTCAATATCTATTATCGAAGTAAAACTTTTCATTACAGTGTAAAAATACAATTTCAAATATTATTTAATCGGTTCAGAACATATAAAAGTGATTCATCAGACAAATTTCTGTGTGATTCATTCATCAATTCTAGCCATTTTTAATTGCACAAGACTGAAGAAATACAGAACAAATTGTCGGTTATTTGAACAACATAATATACAAAGAAATTCACGAAATTTCGAGGATTTAACTCAACTTAGAAACCTCAAAAATCATTGTTGATTCTCAACACCAACCTAAATTAGATAATTTTGATTTTGTACAGCCACTCAATCAAAAGAGAAAAATAAAATAAGTTTTATTTTACGAAAATTTGATTACCAAATACCCAAAATATAGCTTCTCAAATAATCCAAACATGGAATGAGATAATTATTTATGGCTTTTCGGTTTAATGCACACATTTTTTGTGGCTGCCTCATGTTCTTTTGGAAATCCCTACGATAATCGAGAAAAACTTCAACGTCTCTATTCAAGAAAAAATGGCTACAAACACTCGAGATAAACTGACAAAATGAAGCACTTCGAACTGAATTTCAGATAAGGCTGGAGCTTTTCGTGTGTTTTGAGGACAAAAGTAATTTCGACAATGTTCTCAAGCGATCAATCAAGATTGAATGCATGAAATGGAAGTAGATTAGAATATTTTCGTTTTTTCATTTCTGAATTGCATTCAATCGATTTATACGTTTAAAGGGATCAGAATTCGTAGTGACGGAGTTGCTGGAATACATTTCGGAACAGTGAAACTGAAAACAAACACAAATTCATACGTTTCGATGAGAAGACCAAACAGGATCGATAACACGAAATAGATTTCACAAGTAATACATTTTCCATTGTACATTAGGCTCTAATCCAGGCCCAATATTGCGTTACATGATGAAAATAAATCCACGCCAACGACGTCAGGATTATCCCACAATATATTATTATTTATTTTATGTGTAAATGCAAATAAAATTAATAACATAGGAAACAAATTAATTTTAATAATCGGCCGTATTATTTTAGAGGTTTCTGTGCAACAAAACCGGTAATTTTATAGATGATATTTCGTGTATTTCTATTATTCCCAGCCTCACATTTCGCAATTACATAGTTCGAATTTATCAACGGCTGCTCTGAAATGCGGTCTCCATTTTTTCGTCCAATGAAAATAATCTGTTTCAAATCAATTCGGTTCATTTCCGAACGAAAATTCCCACTTCCAAAGCCTTTGAGTCGTACATATATTTCAACAATAAATTCTTTAGTTCATGAGAAATACTTTTTTTATATGCCATGGTAAAGACAAGAATTTTTTTTCAATTCCGTTATAATATATGTAGGTACTCAAAGACTCACCCTGTAGAAAACATTTCTCCCCTACGAATTATTGTCTCATTACCTAAGTAGTCTCTTCAAGTTTCATTATGAATGTGAAACAAGATTCCCTTTGAAACTTTGAAATTCATATCTAAGACTGCTCCTCAGGTAAAATCTCATGAATCATCACTTCTGAATCAATTCACAATGGTATCTTCTTCGTAATTGAGGTGCATTCGTACAGCCTGTTAGCCACATGATGATCGTGATCCTGATTAGATTAATACCTGTCTTTTAAATTCGATCTGGTATAGAGTCTTTAATTGAACGGTCTCCACTATGTTCACAATGTACATGTTATTTTCGATAGATCGTCATTATATTCAATGTCATGGTGTCTTTGGAACATAACTTCCTGACATGCATATTCGAATTTTCTATCCAGAACCACGTGTAATAAATTTCAGTTCTTTTTGAGGACGTTTTTTTTTTAAGTCTGATTGATCGAAAATCTCTCATGAACGAGACGACAATAATTGTTATTGAGTTATCTATTAGAGCGAATGTGACAGAAAAAAGGCTTGTTCAATTATCGTACAAAGTTTGAAACCATCCTTCAATTCCAGATCTGCCTGAGAAAAATGATAAACAGCTTCAATTAAGTTGCATTTTTCCCGTGTTTAATGTCGTCTCACAACAGGAAATACAAGAGCAATGTAACGAATGAAGGGTAGAGCTAGATGAATCAAATTGTTCATTGAAATGAGGGGAAAAAAGTTAATTAGCTTAAAATAAATCTTAATGAACTCATTTATTGATTGGGACGAAGTTCTCAGTTTTTATTATTCAAGAAGATACGGAAAACATAGCATATTGCATATAATTTTCCGAGTTTCCATCTTTGCACGAGTTTATTTTTTTGAATAGTTTTCCTGGAAGAAAGTTGGGATTGAGTTCGTTATTTTTATATAAAAGCAGCGAGCTAGTTAGCATAATTTGAATATGCGGAGTCGTCGTTTTGATGTTGTTGATATTGTATTTAAAATTCTGATATAAATAATCATGGCAGATTAATATTCTTTCTGCCTGAACCATTACAGATGGTTTCAGAGTCTACTTCTAACTCGAAAATAGGTGATGATAATTAGCAACTTATTGAGCGCTGTTATGCAAATAGGATGGACGTAAAAACGTTCAACAATGTCTTATCTATTCATCTTTCGGTGATTCGGTTGAATTTTAATATTTTCAGAACCGTAATGAAATTAGGAATATCTTAATCTAGGTTTAGTTCAAGGATTATATTAACATTATTCGTATGATTTTCATTACGAAATTGAAGAAATGTATATATTTAATTCTCTTTTATGAATATGAAACAGTTATTGTATCGTCGGTATAGGAATAAAACTCGGTTCACATGGAATATGAACTGTGTGAAAAACTAAAAAAAATTAAAACAACCATATTTCGAGAGCCACTGTGGTAAACGCATGCTTTTCCAGAGAAAATTGGGATCTCTTTTCCAACACGATGCCATATTTTCTGAAAATTTTAAGGTTTTTATTCCCAGTCTTGAAAAAAAATCAATACTTAATAATAGTGGAAATGAGAAAATTGTCGCCTCAATAAAAACTTCGAACTATCAAATACGTAAAGTTTGGTAGTCTGATATCAAATGAGTCGAGATTTACACTGAAGGAACAAAACCATCGAATGAGAAACAATAATTTTGTTTACAACGTTTTCTCCTGTATTTGTGGAAAAACTTATATAGATGAGACATCAGGACCTTTAGAGCTAAGGAAGTGTGAAAATGAAAAACAAATTAAGAATGGAGAAATTAATAGATCACAGATGTATTGGAAAAACAAAAAGATTGAATGAAAGAGTCCACTTATATTTTGTTAGATTATGATTTCAATGTCGCATTTTTATCACAAAATTGTTGGCTGTCCATATTGTTTGAAAAATGATTGAAATTATTTGTGCTTGATTCATAATGATTAGGAATTAATTCTCTTCTCTATTAAAATTGTTCTTTTCCCGAAAATGGCGATATAGGAAAAAATTCGGCCACCAAATCGATACCAGCTGTGATTGGAATATTAACGTTATGAGAATTTTACTATTCATTTGATTGTCCTTCGTACTCGGAATTCAAGCTTTTATTCGCACCGCATCGAAATTGAAACCTGTTGAAACTAATGGATTGGTGTAAATTCTTCTTTTCTGTTAACATATGAATGAATCAACCGATATGTTTTATAATTATTATTGGAGCAACAAATTATCAATAATTAACCACGGACTGAACTTTGCATTTTGTTCAGCCCAATACTTTTTTCGCAGTTATGTTAGAGTGAAATCGAATATTTCTCCGATTTCATTCTGTATGGAAATGTATGCACAATTAAATCGGTCAGTTTCAGAACAGTTCAAGTCCGAAATGGAAGGAATACCCATATTTTTATTATTTGTCGTATGTCTTCTATTTGAGATCGTACAACAAACACGGTAGTGAGGATGAATGAATAACATATATAATGGAATTCATAATGAAAATTGAGGTGCACTGAAATGAAAACCGATCAGACATGAAAAATCAAACAAAACATGAGATGTAAAATGCATGTGTTAAAGTGAAAAAACTGTGATTAAATATGGGTACAGACAAACTTAAACATACCGGTTTTAAGGTTGCTAACCTGGAATTGGAGTAATCTATGATTATTATAATCCTTTGTACAGAGGTAAATCTACAAGAAATAAACAGACGCAGCCCACATTCGCATTATACTTAATAAAATTAAGACTTCTTTGCATATATTTCCATTTTAATTCAATAATACCCAAGTATCAGCCTTGCCTTTTATCCTCCTAAATCCGATATATCTTATTCAATATGTCTAAATCCACCAGAATGAAAACTTGGGTTATAACTTGTCAGTTCACTTATTACTTGACAAGATAATAACCCCTCGATATTTATCGTATTTTGAGGTCACTTCAATAGTTCGCTGACGAAACAATACGAACAAAATGATTCAGTTTTCAATTATAATTTTCTGTCTTCCTTCTATTCATTGGGTCATCAGAAGAACGAGTAAAACTAAATGAACACCTGCGAATTGTAGAATTAAAAGCTTCATAATTGTATGGGAAAATCAACAAATCGATGGCATAAACAACCCCAATGTTTCAACATCCACCACAGGTGTCAAAGTTGTCCGGATATCGTTCCACATGACATAATGTACCGGTCTTTTTCAACAAACGACTCCAAGTGAAGTAAACGACTTTTTATTCTCTTCTATTGAAGGGACAGATGAGATTTGGTTGTTTATTCCTTCTACAAAATCAAAAATTGATACATAACAAAAATTGAAAAATGTTCAACGTTTAAGTTTTCCATCCACAAATATTTGACAGGTTCTTTCATGTCAAAATGGATTAAAAGATCTCGAGTTTCAGTTGATTGTTTTTAAGCATAAGAAAGAATTTTTAAGTTTGTCTGTACATATAATTCAACGGGAGATTGCTGAGATCAAAATAAACAAAAACTGTTCGCGTTTACCATTTTTTCCGATTCGTCTTTGCTGTTTCCGAAAATATCTCGTGAATTATTTCATCGAATGAAATGATTCTTCGAACATAGGTTTTCAATGATGTGGGTAATCTTCTACAAACGTAAAATTTCATTAAGATATTTTGGTTTTTTCATTATGGCCATTATATTTAATAATTATATCAGAAATTAAAGAAACCTAACTCTAATCTATACATATATTGCCTCTTTCTTCAACTGAAATTCTTGAACACTTCAAAATTGAGCAGCGTCTATTGAATGTCTCTTGTATCTGTATACGGTTTTTTAACCTATATCAACCAACAAAACTGATAGCTTTAATTTTTTATCATTGATTCTGAATGCAACAAAGACTATGTTCAAATTTGTCTGTATTAAGTATTCTTTTCAAATAAATGCTTTTCGTGCCATATACAGGGCGAATCTTTGACTTGTACATGTATTCAAATGCATAAAATTCCTGTAGTCAAGAAAAACGCTTTTTTTCCTGAAATTTTTCACTTATTCGGTTCGATTGAAAAGATACAGACTGTTGAAAATGAATGAAGAATGTAATTTTTGAGCATATTTAGTAAATGATTCAATGAAATGAACTGATTTTCGGAATTCAAGTTTTCATTGATGTATTGAATCTTAAAAAACACGAAATTTCATTCATATGTTTTATTTTTTCATTATGACCATTAGATTCAATGATTAAACTAGGGATTATGCAAGGGACCCAACTCTTAAAAGTAATTTTCTGCTACAGTTTTTCGATGTTCGAAAAATATTAATTTTTCATAGGATTTTCTTTCGATGAAGTTTGTGAAAATCAAATAACATAATACAACAAGAAAATCAAGGAAAATGTAAATTGAACCTGCCAATGTGTAAGTGTATTTCATTCCATGATGGATTAGTTTAATTCAAGAAAGTAAGTCAGCAGTCGAAACCATCGTTTGAGTATCCAATTTACCCACAAGAATGATGCCACTGTACTTACTACTGAAAAAAAAGTTTTTGACAAAAAGTTTCAGAAACTCGATTTCGATTGAAATATATTATGGGAGGTTTCTGCATTTCTCTGAAAGTCTTTTTAGGCTCTCTGGGGAAGAAAACTCTAAAAAATTTTAAGAAAAAAAATTTCGATTTGCATTTCAGTCTAGGAAATGTATGTGTGAGAAAATCTCGAATGACTAATAAAGTCAAGGATTTCGACTTCTCTTCTTCATCAATCGATGCGAAATTTCGAACGGCGGTGGACAGAAGCACGATACTATTGAACAAGTCGGTTAGATTTCAATAAAACGTCGATTCCGAAAACGATTAAATTAAATCGTATTTAAATACGTTGAGAACATCAAATCTCGTTCGAATTTATTCAAATGAAACGAATAGATATCGGGATGATCTATGTTGCTACAGAATTTTGACGAAAGTCTGCTATTTGGAACTATCTCCGATAATATATAACGTTCCTCTCGACATTTGAATAACATTTTCAGAACCGGTAAGTTGTGCATTAAAAACCGATGAATGATGATGGTATCTTGGAAATGGCTATCGCTGAATATCGTCGGATAATCCAAGAACGCTAATAACTTCTTGAAAGTTGCTGGTCTATCGGACGACAAAACGTTCTTGTTCCAAATCGGTTTTACCTGGCCGAATTCTTCCGAAATTCATCATCATTGGATATTCCCCTTCGCGGAACCACTAAGCAATATTCACCTTTTCCAGAGTTATTTCCGTTCTCTGAGTATAATTAGCAAAATGGTTATCCTACCCTACCAAGAAAAGTTGAAGATCCATTCAAACATAGTAGTTTTCAGTGATCAAACGTTTTTCATTGAATTCAAATTCAACAGCCACACAAAATTTCAACGACTGATAGTATGTATTTTCAAGCCATTGTCGTATAACAATAGATTTTTGAAGACAATGGAAATACTTTTTTCGTATATCATTTTTTCTGATTCAACCTAAAGAAAGAAATGAAACAATTTTAAACTTTCATTTTGGGCTATGTCTCCCTTGGAAAAATTCATTTAAGTTTTTCGGACATTGAAATCTAAGAACTGAAACTTTCAAAAACTTGACCAGAAATTTAGTTCTGTGAATCTATTGAACCGAGTTGCAATAAGCCTAAGTAACCAATTCTTTTAATTTCGCTGATATAGATTTCTTCACTAAATTTCACTAATACTTTCATTCCTAAAATAGCTAGATAATCATTAAATAATATTCAACTTTTAAGAGTTGGGGCCCTTGAATGTCTAGTACAATTATGGAATCTAATGGTCATAATGAAAAAAATAAAACATATTAGTGAAATTTCGTGTTCGTACAAAATTCAATACATCAATGAAAACTTATATTTCGAAAATCATTTCATTTCACAAAATCATTTACAGGATATATTCGAAAACATTTTTCATGGATTTTTCAATCGAGCCGAATCAGAAAAAAATTTGGGAAAAAAAGTGTTTTTCTTGACCACAGGAATTTTATGTTTTTAAATACATGTGCAAGTCAAAGATTCGCCCTGTTTATGGTACGAATAGCATTTATTTGAATATATTCTTCTTAAAACTACAGACAAATTTGAACATATTTGTTGAATTCAGATTCATTGATCAGAAATCAAAGCTATCAGTTTTTTGGTTGACATAGGTAGATAGATACGAGAGTTTTCTAATTCAAGCATCCGTAGGCTCTGCTCAATTCTACAGTTTTCAAGAATTACATTCAAAGAAAGAGGCAATATTTGTATAGATTAGAGTTGGGTCACTTGAATTTCTGGTGTAATTATTAAATATAATGGTCATTATGAAAAAACTAAAACATCTGAGTGGAATTTCATGTTCCTAGAAGATTAACTACATCAATGAAAACCTACATTCCAAAAATCATTTCATTCGAAGAAATCATTTTCGAGATATGTATTTTCGAAAATTTCATTTTTTCATTGATTTTGAACAGCCTGTATCTATTCAGCAAGGACCAATCGAAAAAAAGGTAAACGCAAACGTTTATTATGTTCTCAGGAATATTCTGTTCAAATATTTCTGAAAGTCAAGAACTCACCTTGTATAGAAAGGCGGAGAAAAGGCTGTACTTTCCCTTGCTTCTTTTTCTTGCGATGAAGATTAAAGGAAAAACTAAAGTAATCTGAGGCATTATGGAAAATGGTTGAGAGCATTTTCGCAGTAACCAACGAGGAAATCATTTTATCCATTATATTAAAACCGCAAAAGGACTCATGCATATAAAAATTTGGTGCAAGTTAATTTAAGCCCTTCATCATTTAACTCCTGATACAATATAAAAGGGAATATTGAAAAAAAAAAATTAGATGTAAAGTGCGAATGCGTTTCTGTAGTGGTAAGAGTCTGAGAAATCAAATTATTACCTATAATAATAATGGCTTTTATTTCAGTCATAGGTAGTCGATGAGAAAATGAAAAGAAATTATAATAATTCAGTGCACTGTTCATCTAAAAATGTGTAAGTAAGGGTTGTTTGTTGTAGTGGATGATTAACTGAAACTTATAGTTCAGGGAACAAACGTGAAAGCCGAATAAGGAAATACTTTGAGGAGATGGGCTGATGAGTTGTATGGGATGACCTCGAGAAAAATATGAAAAAATATTCAAACTAAAATAATGAAAACATTGTCGAATCGTATCCGCGTGCATCAACTGAAAATGAATAGAAATTCCAGCTAATATATTCAATAATTCCGTTGAATTCGAATTGTTCTTCATATAGTCCATAAAATAACATAACGCGTCAGAAAATTATCGGAAAATTGTAAACAATTATTCGGATTTAGTGTCGTGTTGTCCAGTTTATCTTTATTCCTGAATTGTAATTGAGGAAAATTGTGCCTGAAGTGATTAAACGAGAGAATGAATTACTTTCGATTCAATTATTGGCAAGTTGACGCGTTAGAAATCGCTGTTTGATCGGTCGTTGTGCTATGGCCCACACAGATTTTTCGCCGAATATTCCAGTGGCAGGTCGAATTAAAACTAATTTAACGCGAATTTATCGTACAAGAGCATTTTTCCGTCGAGAAATCGAACAATTCGAGATGACATGGGAAATCTTCCCGATTCCATTGTTTCTCATCAACAATTTTACGTCGAATATTTTTCTAGATTGAGGAAAAATTAATCTCGATATCGTTTCTACAGAAATAATAATTCATGGTGAATATTTCGAGCGAGGACGAAAAATCATTAAATGATTTAAGTTCTTTGTTTGTCCTAGTTTCAAACAGATACAGGGCGAGTCTTTGACGTGTACACACATATTTTAATTTTCCAGTATACCATTTTTTTTATTCAGTCAAGATATACCTAGACAAAGTTACAAATTTTTTTGATGAATTACTCGAAAAATGCGGATTTAAATTCACGAAGAATACTTTTATTTTCCGAAATATTCATTAAATAGCATTCAAATTACGTTTAAATTGGGTCCCTTGAATTTCTGATGAGTTTCTCATGAATTTTGAAACGTCTCTATCTTTTCAGAAAAAAATTTGCGAAAAATATTTTTTTTGATCTAAGGAATTTTATATTTATAAATATATAAATACATTGTATAATCATTGAATCTTATGGTCATAATGAAAAAATATCACATATGAGTGAAATTTTTGTTTATACAAGATTCAATACATCAATGAAAAAGTAAATTCCGAAAATCATTACATTTCATGTAATCATTTACAAGATATATTCGAAAATTACATTTTTCATGGATTTTCAACAGGTTGTTTTCAATCGAGCCGAATCAGAAAAAATTTCGGGGAAAAAAGTGTTTTTCTTGACCACGGGAATTTTATGTATTCAAATACATGTACAAGTCAGAGATTCGCCCTGTATTTGGTGCGAAAAGCATTTATTTGAATAGATTCTTTTAAAACTACGTCTTTTATTCGGAAATATATTGTGACAAAATCCAGACAAATTTGAACACAGTCTTCGTTAATTTCAGTTTACAGAAATCAGAGCTATCAGTTTTTTTGGCTGCTATAAGTTTAAAAAAGCAATGGATAGACGCTGCTCAATTTTGAAGTTTTAAAGAAAGTATGAATTAGAGGTGGTTCTCTTGAATTTGTGGTATAACTCAGGAATGTTATGGTCATAAAGAAAAAAATTAAACATTTGAGTGGAAATTTGCGTCCGCAGAAGATTCACCATATCAATGATAGACTATATTCCGAAAATCATTTCATTCGATGAAATCATTCACGAGATTTATCCGAAAATTGCATTTTTGATATATAGATTCTCAACGAACTGTATCTTTTTAACTGAGCCGAATCGGAAAAAATTGTGAGGACAAAAAGTTTTTCTTTCAACTTAGGAATGTCCTGTTCAAATATATGTATATTCAGGGAAACACATGTCACAATAAGGTTCCTCACTACAGTTTCTGTTTATAAACAAAGTGCAACCCTTTAGAATGATTTCGATCAGTTGGAATGACTGGATAATTGAATGAAATGGGAAAAAGCTATGTTCACTTGGGCCTGTCACCTTGTGGTTTGGTTCGATTGAAAAAATGTTGTAGGGCAGAAAAAGTGTAGATTGATTTTACCTGCGATGAAATGTCTGAAATCGAGTGGCCTTTGGCAGCTACCCATGCTTCGGCGAATGTTTCCATAGCACTCTGAAAGTCCATGTTTCGAAAATTGAAAACTAGCCGCGAGCGAAGTCAATGCAGCATTTTCGGGTACGTGAACGTGAACAACGTGACTGAGGCTGAGCACAGAGGAGCGTCACAGTCCCTGCCACAGCACGGACGCGCTTTGAACTGACGCCGAGCCGAGCGAATCTCGTCGCGGCGACATTGCGCCACCCCCTCATGCGCTGATCGCGCCAAACTCTCTTCGGGACTTTTAAAAACCATCATCTGCACACTTTTTCTTAATGAGTTTGGCCAGCCCACTGGCCAACCAGATCTGCACCGAATCTTGCTCATCAATATTTCGGAATAAATCTAACCCGGCCAAACTCATCGACGGCCACCCCTTCTGCCCCCGGCATCGATCCCCGCCGCTGGATCTCGGAGAGCGATCCGTAAAATCTACTTTTTTCGCTATATAGGTCAATTATTTCGGGGCTCCCGAGGATTTCTTAAAAGTTTAAGTTATTTAGGCGCTTGCGCTCGCCGGACGGAGACGTCTGGACGTTCAAATGAATTGAACTGGAGGCGGAGCCCCGGCGTCTTTATAGGCGTTACTCCTGTCGGTATGTCCCACGCAGAACAAAGGGTTCAAGAAAATTATTCATCCCCACAGATTTCCGAATAAACTGAAATAACCGTTCCAACAAAAACGTGTTAACTTGACATTCGCATCCAGATATTTTTCTTAAAGAGATGCTGTCATTTCATCTGATTCAACCTTCATTTATCAGATCGATACAGCTGCTTCTTCTGTATTTCCATCATTTACCCTTCTTAACAAGCTTTCAGCAGACAAAATCTGTTAAACGAGAGATATGATTAAATTTGTTGCCATTTCGTTCGACATGGTCAGCGTTAGGTCGTCCTCAAAAACCAACTTTTTCCATGTCTTTCGAGCCAATCTGAAGAACCATCCCACCCAGCAAAAAAGGTTCCAGAAAAACTATGCATCCCCACAGATTTATTTCCCAATAAAATGAAATGACTGTTTCTACGAAAACGTGTTAACTAAACATTGACATCCAGATATTTTCATTTCCTCTGAATCAATCACCATTTATCAGATCGATATAGCTTCTTCTCCTCTATTTCCATCATTTACCCCTCCGAACAAGATTTCAACAGACAAAAATAAGTTAAATGAGAGATTAATATCAATTAATTCGTTGCCATATCGTTTGACATAGATATCATTAGATCATCCTCAAAAAACAACGTTTTCTATTAATTTTGAGCCCATCAGAAGAACCATACCAACCCAGCATAAAGGATTCAAGTAAATTATGCATCCCTATAGATTTTCTAATAAAATGAGATCACTGTTTCTACAAAAAAGTGTTAACTTGGCATTTACATCCAGATATTTTTCTTAAAGAGATGCTGTCATTTCATCTGATTCAACCTTCCTTCATCAGATCGATACAGCTTCTTCTCCTGTATTTCCATCATTTACCCTTCTTAACAAGCTTTCAACAGACAAAATCTGTTGAACGAGAGATATGATTAAATTTGTTGCCATTTCGTTTGACATGGTCAACGTTAGATTGTCTTCAAAAAACGTTTTCTTTAAATTTCGAGCCCATCAGAAGAACCATCTCACCCAGCATCAAGGGTTCAAGAGAATTATGCATCCCCACAGATTTCCCAATAAAATGAAATAACTGTTTCTACAAAAACGTGTTAACTTGACATTCACATCCAGATATTTTTCTAAAAGAGATGCTGTCATTTTCTCTGATTCAACCACCATTTATCAGATCGATACAGCTTCTATCGCCATCATTTATCCCTTCCGAACAAGCTTTCAACATACAAAATCTGTTAAACGAGAGATATGATTAAATGTGTTGCCATTCCGTTCGACATAGTCAGCTTTAGATTGTCTTCAAAAAACAACGTTTTCTACGAATTTCGAGCCGATCTGAAGAATCATCTAACCCAACATGAAGAGTTCAAGAAAATTATGCATCCCCACAGATTTCCAATAAAATTAAATAACTGTTTCTACGAAAAATGTGTTAACTTGACATTCACATCCAGATATTTTTCTTGAAGAGATGCTGTCATTTCTTCTGATTCAACCTTCCTTCATCAGATCGATACAGCTTCTTCTCCTGTATTTCCATCATTTACCCCTTCTTAACAAGCTTTCAACAGACAAAATCTGTTAAACAAGAGATATGATTAAATTTGTTGCCATTTCGTTCGACATGGTCAGCGTTAGATTGTCTTCAGAAAACAACGTTTTCTTTTAATTTCGAGCCCATCACAAGAACCATCTCACCCAACATGAAGGGTTCAAGAAAATTATGCATCCCCACAGATTTCCCAATAATTAAATAACTGTTTCTACGAAAACGTGTTAACTTGACATTCACATCCAGATATTTTTCTTGAAGAGATGCTGTCATTTCCTCTGATTCAACCTTCCTTCGTCAGATCGATACAGCTTCTTCTCCTGTATTTCCATCATTTACCCCTTCTTAACAAGCTTTCAACAGACAAAATCTGTTGAACGAGAGATATGATTAAATTTGTTGCCATTTCATTTGACATGGTCAGCATTAGATCATCCTCAAAAAACAACGTTTTCTATGAATTTCGAGCCCATCAGAAGAACCATCTCACCCAGCATCAAGGGTTCAAGAAAATTATGCATCCCCACAGATTTCCCAATAAAAAGAAATAACTGTTTCTACGAAAACGTGTTATCTTGACATTCACATCCAGATATTTTTCTTAAAGAGATGCTGTCATTTCCTTTGATTCAACCACCATTTATCAGATCGATACAGCTTCTTCTCCTCTATCTCCATCATTTACCCCTTCCGAACAAGCTTTCAACAGACAAAATCTGTTAAATGAAAGATTATATTAGTTCGTAAATGTTTTTATTCTGTTGCTGAATATTTTTCTGATTTTTGTGAGTAGTTTTCTAATTTTGATTTTGTTTCTCCTCTGACATATCCTATACATGTATTGTCTGACAGGATCAATAAAGTATTATTATTATTATTATTCCCAATTAATTTGTTGCCATATCGTTTGACATGGTCAGCATTAGATCGTCCTCAAAAAACAACGTTTTCTATGAATTTCGAGCCCATCAGAAGAAAGTGAAATAACTGTTCCTACAAAAACGTGTTAACTTGACATTCACATCCAGATATTTTTCTAAAAGAGATGCTGTCATTTTCTTTGATTCAACCACCATTTATCAGATCGATACAGCTTCTATCTCCATCATTTACCCCTTCTTAACAAGCTTTCAACATACAAAATCTGATAAATGAGAGATTAATCACAATTAATTTGTTTCTATATCGTTTGACGTGGTCAGCGTTAGATCATCCTCAAAAAACAACGTTTTCTGTGAATTTCGAGCCCATCAGAAGAACCATCTCACCCAGCATAAAGGATTCAAGAAAATTATGCATCCCCACAGATTTCCGAAAAAAGTGAAATAACTTTTCCGACAAAAACGTGTTAACTTGACATTCACATCCGGATATTTTTCTTAAGAAGATGCTGTCATTTCATCTGATTCAACCTTCATTTATCAGATCGATACAGCTTCTCCTCCTTTATCTCTATCATTTACCCCTTCTTAACAAGCTTTCAACAGATAAAATCTGCTAAATGAGAGATATTGATTAATTTGTTGTATCATCTCACATGGACAGCTTTAACTTCGTCCTCAGCAAATATTGTTTTCTTTGATCTTCGGGCCTGCCAATAGATCCAGCATCATCAGAATGTAGCGACATTTCGGATATTGAGAGCCTTGAAGAATAGAAGGCTCACTTTATTTTTTCAACTGCAGTTTTAGAAGAAGACAAATGTTTTCTGCTGAAGCTTTTTTCACTAAACTTTCCTTCCATACGCCGAATTGTACTAGGTTTCTCTTCAAGCTCTTCTTATACTATCATCTAGATGCTGTAGATATTGCTTGGATTTTAATTTGTATATGATGTTATATTTTGCTTTGTACTGACAATAGATATAACATTGTTTTTGAAGACGTTATAATTGTTAAATATCGATTATTTCGAAGGAATTGAATCGATTATTTTTATACGTTATTCGAGAAATAATTCATGAAGTATCTTTGTTCCAGAGTACAGTATGGCCCCTAAAAATCCATCCATCAACAACTCATCAAAGAAACACCAAGGTGAGTACTTTGTTGCTCAAAATCCTATACTAATTCGTACTTGCATCACATATTTTGTTAAATATTGGGAATCGTTCTTAAAACGATGCTGTCATTTCCTCTAATTCAAGCATCATTTATCAAATCGATACAGCATCTTCTCCTCTATCACCATCATTTACACCTTCTCAACAAGGTATTCCCTGTCTTCAACCTCTGCTATTACTATCATCCAGATGCTGTTGATATTGTTTGGATTTCAAATTGTGAATGTAGTAATGTATTTATAATTTTGTCAAATTCAGTAACATACATTAAATTTTTTTCTGATGAGGTTTCTTTATTAAATATCGATTTCATCCAATTTCCAGAGTACAAGATGACCTCTGATAATCCATCCATTGACAACGCTCCAAAAACTCCAAGGTGAGTACACATTTTCCCCAGTTTTGAATTTTATATCATTTATGGATTTCTGCTGCGACAGATAGATTCTTGACATTCTCGAACATAAATTTTGGAGAAAATGATAACAAAATCGGAGAATACCAAACGATTCATCTATACCGAAAAAAATTGCCCATTCATACCAGAATCAATATCTGAATAGAATGACGAAGCTTATCCAGAATAGTTTCTGCAACCGATAACCGAAGAATTTTCCACATAAACGACTCAAAAGTAATTCGCCGAAATCGATTTCGCACTCATTATTTCCTTTCTCAAAAAAAAAAACGGAAATCGCTGCCAGGTGTAGTACGAAGATAAATGTTGGTGAACCTTTTATCGTACCAAACAGGACAATTGCAGTTCATTCAGTAAATTGTACAGAGATTCGATATTCAGCGGAATTTTTCCTAAGAAACCCGTGGATAATGTAAGAATGGAAGAATATGGAATATATGTTTGAGCAATTCTTTGAATTAAGAGAATCCCTGTCTAGATCAGGGCTGCAATTTTTGAAAATGGTTGAGTGAAAAAAAATAAAAGTGAGATGAAACCAATTGTAAAATGAAGAAAATTGGACGGATTTGAAAGAAAACATAAATTAGGGGCAAAGGGAAAGAAGGTGAGCGTTCAAGGGTGAAAAACGAATTATTCTGATTTCCCACAAAACTACAAGACCAATAGAAAAAAATATTATGTGACAAATATATGTGAAAACTTTTTGGTTTTTTAATTTAATTGTTAAAAACAAGATTTTGTGGGAACTTTTTTATTTATATCAGAACCACATGTTTTTTTTATGTGAAGTATCTGTATTTTCAAAAGAGTTTGTGAGATTTTTTGTTCGTTGAGATCTCTACTTTCAGATCCTGGTATAAAAATATTTACACAAATAAAGGTGAATATTCACAGAACTGCTGTGAAACTGACAGTAGTTGTTCAAAATGAGAAAATTCTAGCTCAAATTGTCATGGTTCTTCAAAACAAAAACGCTTCGATGTGTAAAAAAACCTACAAATCAATAGAAATAGCGATTTGTGCGAACAAAAAGCCTACCAAATTAAAAAAAAAGCAGGTTCCTTTGATGTTTCTTATATTTTCCTCCTTTTCCAATAGGTTTCATAATAATATAAATTTTTTGTTTCAAAAATTACCAACCCTAATCTACTGGGACAGTTAATTAAAAAAAAGTAGCTGGGATTTTCATGTGAAGTCTCTCTTCGCAAAACATGATACGAATCTGTTGTAAATCTATCTAGTCGAAACAAAGCACCGGATTAACACATCATATTCATACTCTATGTGGGATTAGACCCAAGTCACTACTTTTCGGAAAAAATATCGTATTATATTATTTCATTCTTAGCGTAATCAACGCTCAAACATCGCAAAACAATAGAAATCCGCTCTAAATGATCCCGTTTTTAAACAATCAAGCGAACGTTTATTCCATTATGTCCTCAACGGTAAGCGATATTACCAAAATAAATATTTGTGGCGTTTATCCATCTCTCAATTGAATAATAATTGTATTCAGATCGGAATTTAACGCCGTGATTTCAGATTATTTCCTTTGATCTGTCCCGTATCGTATCTCTTGGTTCGAGGGCTAAGCTGACGATTTGCATTAAAAATATCCGAAAGATTGGATTCAGCCACAATGGCTTCGAGAGATTTATCGCTAATTTGCAGATAATTGCAGATGATAAAGATCGAGATCCTCAGTATTGTCTCATGATTGTTTTTAATGGGTTGATTAGCTGTTTTCCGATAATCCATGAAACTTTCGTCGTATTTTATTTAATCTTCAAATCCAGAAGATGCAATGGTGCATATTGGCCAAATATTGAGAAATTCTACATCGCTCATTCCCCTACCATAATCTAATACCGAAAAATTTATATAATAATGTAGCCAGTGTGGAAATGATCTTATTATATCGGTTACTATGAATTTTCATTCAATTGATCATCGCAAAAATCAAAATATAAAGAAAAATAATATGATTGAAAATATTTATTATAATATTTCCTGGAATACTCTCAGATCTCATTACAATAATACTTAAATTATTCACGTCAAGATGTGATTTTGAAAAAACTTTACAACCAAAAAGTTCATTGACCATATACAGGGTGGCCGGACGATCGAAGTCAAAAAAAAAAAACCAGGTCCCTCATGTCATGGGGTATTCGAATCACCCCCATGTATGTTATCCGATTTTTCACGGTTTCCGAGTTATGAAATTTGAGAATTTTCAACTTGTACATCTTCAAAATTTTTTTTTTCCAAAAGTAAAAGATTTTTCTGATATTTCTTCGTTGTAGATAGATCGCCAGAAATTGTACTTTTATACATAAAATAACCAGCATCGAAACTCTGATAAAAATTATGAAAATGTTGGTCTCAAGTGAGAAAGTTACGTATTTTGGATCATGATCTAAATTTTCAAATTTAAATTAAAAATGTAAACGGGTTTTTTCATGGTTTTTCAGTAGGCTTAAAAACTGCGCTCAACACTCAGCTTTCAGAATCTTTAATAAAAAATGGTACTCAACGGTCTACTTTTGCTAGAATTAGCCTTCAAAGTCAGCGAGGTGGGAAAAATCAAAGAACTAGACGTTTACTCAAAAATTATTTTTTGCCGTTTTAAGATTTTTCTGATCAAGCCATGATAGAAAATGCTGAAAATCAATGAAAATTAGCTTTAACAGAAAAGTTTTAGATAAGAAAAAAAAAAGGTATGACAATAAATCACACATCTTGTAGATAAAAAGAAATTTATTTATAAAATTTACAATAGGTTTTATGCGACTGAAAGAAAATTTTTTGCGAAGGTGTAGAATGTGTATTGAGGCTCGAGGTGGCTACTTTGAAAACCTATTGTAAATTTTATAAATAAATTTTTTTTTATCTACATGATGTGTGATTTATTGCCATAACTTTTTCTTTTCCTTATCTGAAACTTTTCTTATAAAGCTAATTTTCATTGATATTCAGCATTTTCTATCATAGCTTGATCAGAAAAATCTTAAAACGGCAAAAAATAATTTTTGAGTAAACGTCTAGTTTTTTGATTTTTTCCACCTCGTTGACTTTGAAGCCTAATTCTAGCAAAAGTAGACCGTTGAGTACCATTTTTTATTGAAGATTCTGAAAGCTGAGTGTTGAGCGCAGTTTTTAAGCCTACTAAGAAACCATGAAGTAACCTGTCTACATTTTTAATGTAAATTTGAAAATTTAGATCATGATCCAAAATACGTAACTTTCTCACTTGAGACCAACATTTTCATAATTTTTATCAGAGTAACGATGCTGGTTAGTTTATGTATAAAAGTACAATTCCTGGCGATCTATCTACAACAAAAAAATATCAGAAAAGTCTTGTACTTTTAGAAAAAAAAATTTTGAAGATGTTCAAGTTGAAAATTCTCAAATTTCATGAAAAAATTCATAACTCGGAAACCGTGAAAAATCGGATAACATACATGGGGGTGATTCGAATACCCCATGACATGAGGGACCTGTTTTTTTTTTTGACGTCAATCGTCCGGCCACCCTGTATGATTTCACTTAGAAAACATGAATAAAGAATTTTTGAAATGGTAAGAATATCTCGAAACGAAAATGAAACTAACTCTGAGAAAAGACGTTTCTATCTCAATTTTATATTTTTCTGAAGGTTTTTTAGGGTTTTCTCTCCCAGACTCCGAAACAAAAATTAATAATAAACATTTTTTGAATAATAGAAGAAAGGCTCCTGTGTAAAACTTGTGCAATCATTTGTTATGGGCCAAATCCTTTCAAAAAATTTTTACCTAACCATGGAAAGGGAAACACCTCTTTCGAACTTTGTAACGTTTCGTAGTCTAATCATAAAATTTTTTAAAATCCTGAAACTCTTCGGAATTTTGAGAATTTTTGGTATATCAATTGATAAATTAGTGCACAAGTTTTACGGAGGGGACTATCTTCTATAATTAAAAAAAATCCAATTGATTTTTGTTCCATTAGAGACTGTGAAAGAGAGCTACTTTCAGAAAAGTGCAATAACCTCCTTCAAAATGTTTCAATAAATTTGATATATCATATGAATTGGATAAGGGAGTTTTTTCAGTTCTTTCTGCAGAGTTATGTATAAAAACCTAAAGTCTGATCATTCTGGTTACTATCAAGCTTGATCACAATTTCTCACATGCTATCACAACTCATTCACACAAAAAAATTGCATTTTTCTTCAAATTAATCATTTAATATGAGAACAACAGGAGAATATTGATAGTATGGATGTTTTCACATTTCGATCGATGATTTCAGGAGAAGATACAGATTATACACTCGATCATATAAATGGCACAATTATTTCTGATTAATGCTATTCGAAATATCGACGACCGTACTGGGAAGTATCTTCTTTATTATCAAGCGAAAGATTGTGTTACCTTCACAATTATCCAACTAGTATTGCAAACAGAGATTATCAAATTGTCGGCATATCGATAATCTTCATAGGGAATTCGATACACAATCGGGTAAACAACTGGATATAGTAGTAGTTCAATAATTAAGGTAATCATGAAATCATGTTGTTCAGCTTCGATAATATTCAGAATGAAGATAAAGTTTTTTTCTGATTTGTACTCCTGATTTAGTACCACACTGAATTGTAGTTTCGTGTTATTCTACCAAACGTCGTGTAGAATCAGAAGACTATAAGAAAAATTAATTTTTGGCAATATGAGTTCAGGAATCATGAATCAATTTGAGAAATATTTTTTCAAGATAAAACTAGGAAGAATTATTTCATCTATTGGATTCCTTCATCAGGAAAGAAGTTACATTCAGCCCCATGTCAAAAATTAAAAACAACACGTCTGACAGAATTCAAGAAGCTGTAAAAAAACAGTCCATTGGTCAAAATAACATCCAAGACTTTTGTCAAGTGTTCAAGCTTTATTTTATTAAATTCAAAAATTGAATGAGCTTAAGTGTGAAATTCAGAACTAATCGTCGATAATTTGATGAATTATCAAATATTGATTTGATATCCGATAATCTATTGAGATAGTAAGAAGGCGACAATTGAAAAAAATGGAAAAACATACAATTCGTAAAAAAAAATTTTTTTGAGTATATAGATTAAGTTCGCTACCTCAATGTGGAGATTGATTGCAAGAGGAGAAGCCAGAAGCTCCGGAAGGGTATATTATATTCTAGATCTCGGAAACTGCCCCCAACTGTCAGCGAGAAGTGAAGATTCAAGTCAACCCTTCTTAAAATCCATTAGCCCTCAATAATAATGTCCAAGTCTCACAAAGAGCGATTCGAACCTTCTAAGAGCTATAGCGGGACTTATTATCGTTATATGCTATGCAACAATTAGTTTCGAAAGCTAAGTATATTACTCACTACTTACCTTAGAGCTTTAACTCTAAACTCAATTTGCGTATCCTGGTTCGAAACTTCGACCTGCCCTCTGCACGGACAATTTACGTTTTTCTTATCGACTATGCAGTTCATAACGCAGGATGGGAACACTTCAGAACATCGTGGAAATTTTTCCTGATGATCCATTGAGGATCCCACCCAATTAATCAAATTGAGGAATAAAATAGAATCACATTTATTGACAATACAAGAGTATTTTCTCTTTTTCAGTATCGTAATGAATTCATTACAGTACTAAAAGTAGTTCTGTAATGAAACTCATTACAGCATTGTTTTCAGTTATATTTTTCGTTTTCTGATTGTCAGTACCGACCTCCGATCGAGTCAAGTTTCAAATCAAATCAATTCAAAATCCATGATCTGTCAAATTTCGTATGTCACACCAACTGCCAAGATACAAAACAAAAGTCACTAATCTGAATTTTCATTTGAATTTCGGGAGTATTTCAGAAAAATTTACTGAAATAGAGAAAATACCGTCTAATACTCGTTGCAGAAGGCAATTCCAACACTCATGCTTGTTTTAGAATATACTATTCTAAAACAAGTTGCAGAATGAGCTCCTATTCCAACACGAATGCGAAATTCGAAGGCATGTGTGTTGGAATTTTCGTAAATGCATTGAAAGTATGCCACGTCGTATGGTAGAACTGATGAGAAAGCGAGGTGGAAAAACACGCTATTAATTTTCAGATGTTTGTTTATGTTTACTAGTCGATAAGGTATTGTAATGTTTTAAATTGTTATAAAAATTGAAAAAATGCAACACTTTTTTGGAAATGTGTATATTTTTTTCTAAGCAGATCCTGACGTAAATCAAAAAACATTTTGAGAAAGATCACACTTCAAATTAGAACTGAATGATATCACATTTTCTGCCTCAAATTCCCCACAGGGTGTTTAGAAATGAAGGGTTTGAAACAAGGTTTTATTTCACCCTGTATAACGGATGAACTACAGGTGTTTTCGCAAAGTAATATAACAGGTTAATATAACAAGACCCAATACTATACCTGGTGAAAATTTCAACAAAATCGGAAAACTACGAAAAAAGATACAGGGTGTTGAATTTAACAAAAATTTCGCCTGTCCGGAATTTATTGACGGGGAGTAAATATTCAGACTATCATTAATGAATGACTCCTTCATGTATTTCTGAAAATTTTTTTATAATGCAAGATCTAGAAATAAATCTTCATGTTATACTTCTATGGTCAGAGGAAATCGGACTCATCATCGGTCTATCCGAAATTTGAAATGAAAACCACAAAAGCAGGAAAAACCAATTATTATTATGAAATAAAATGTTTTCATATTGAACATCCACTCCAGTAATGTATTCGTAACTTCATCCATTCAAATTCGAAACTACCTCAAAATTTATAGATAGGACAACTATTCATAACATGTTCTTTTGTCTTCTCAACTACCTCACAAACACAACTTAGGCTTTCAATCTAATTCTATCTCAAAAGCATCCTGTTAAAATTTACGTTCTAATACGATTTAGAACAGATCACATTATTCTCTGGAAAGTCAAAACCAGGAATGCCGATGGAAGAATCAGTAATAAGATCTTTGTTGAAAAAATTGCATGCATTCCATTCAGATTGCCAAATTTCCTTGTCGCTTCTATTCATATCGATTGAAAAATATGACCAAAATGGACTTCAATCTGAGGACCTCATCATCTGGAATATAGGAAATGAATTTGGAAAGTAATTAAGTTTGTTCCAAAAGTTCAAAGAAGTTGTTGTCTCTCTGCTAATAGGGGAGGTTCGAAAAGTATCAGTTCTTGTCAATATTTTATATAAGAGATTTTTGGTATAATGTATCATTGTGATGAATTCTGTTACCTGATAAAATTTCCAAATTTTAAATACCCTGTGCGATGAAGTTTGGCACGAATAGATCTGCATAAGGATTGAGGTGCATATCGATTGGCAGAGAAGTAGAGACGAAAATAGGACTTCTTATCGCGGACATTGGGAATGAAGGGGAAACTTAATGAAAGAATTTGCGGGCGGAATATTTCGAGTATCTGTGGACAAGAAGAGAGTATAGCCAGTTCGTGGAGCAGATTCTGCATTAGCATTCAATTATGTGGCGTTCATAACGCTCGAAACGCTCATGAGGTTTGACAGTTATATTTACTCAAGCCATTAGGCAGTCAGTATATCAGACGATAAGGCTGTTGCATCTGAAAACGAGATATACACAGATCTGCAGGGACATTTGCGAAAGCAAACTTAATTAGACGAAGGAGTATACTTGTCTTGAGTAAATAGGCCGTTAGGATTTGGAAAACGGCAATTTTATTGATTTATGTCTTACAAAGAAGCGAATCGATGTTTGGTTATGTTTGTGTGTTTAAGGATATCGCAGCCCCTTCTGCTTTTCATCATACGGCTTGGCATCCCCCGAATGTGATTCAATTAGCCCAAATTGATATTGACCATATCTCTCTGCGTCCAGGTGCGTGAATCAGGACGCTTCTCAGATGCTTTTAGCGCTCTAATTAATAACCTGAAACTTTCGGCAATTCTGTCAATAAAATTACAAAACCGAAACACTATTTCACAGTAGCGTACACTTCCTAACCCCTAACTCATTCTTATTCAGTCCAAGTGGCCACTGATCATGATGAGGATTATAGTATTTCATCATCAAGCAGAGCTAGTCAAAAATTGGTTTTGGTTTTTGATCGACATTCCATGTGTGAAGAAAAAAATTCACTTGGTCAATATTTGAATATTATAAATCAAAAAAGGACGATTTTATAATCTCAATCAAATATTATGAAACACGTCGAACTTAATTTTTTAAGTGTTATTAAACCCCTTTTGAAATATAGTAGCAAAGAAAAAATTCTTCCCCTTACGTCTATTTTTGTATTGAATTGTGGTTTATACCTCTATGACAATGAGGAAAAACTACTGGAAAATAACACATATAATACTAGCAGTACAAAATCGACTAGAGTGGAGAAGAATAGTAAATGCGGCCAAGACTCACCTTGAGTTGAAAAGCCATTGATGATGATGATGATGATGAATAAAAATACCTTTTGAATTGTAGCTTAACAGATGAACGTAAAGTATCTGGCTATAAAAGTGTTCAACAAACTGAACTAAAGGAAACTCAAAAGTGAACTGAAATTTATTCTTTCTAAGAATGCCCACTACAGAATAGAGGAAAAAATGGAGGGTACCTTTTAGAGTCCTTGATGTTTATTATTTGTGAATTTTAATGTAATCAAATTCATACAATTTTTGTTTAGATTTCATGGCATATTGTCATAATAGACAACATGCCACGAATAATAAAAAATTACTTAATGATTGTCATAATTGACAACCATTTTTTTTCGACACCCCATGTAAACCTTTAATGCATTTCGAGAAATTGTACAGACAATTTTGTTCAAGTTGAAATAAAAAAAAAACGAAAGCTCCCCCAATTTTCAAAAGAGGGGGTATCGGTTATCTGTAGAAAGTTCCCATCATACTTTATTCAGAAATCCTACCATTTTCATGTTTATTGCATGAATCAAAATATGAAATAATAAAATTATGCGATACCGGAATTCAATGTAACATTATAACAGTAATACTAATCTTAATAACCTTCAACATGTGAAAGAAGGAACATGAAGAAAACCATAAAATTGTGGTTTCTAAATGACAACATAAAAACTATGTAAAACACTTCACCCATTAGTTTCCCTTTCATTTAAATTTACGTGTTTCGGGATGTTTCATGAATATGTATGTACAGGATGATTGTTCATATTTTACTCAATAGCTATCTCAGTTAATATTGCTCGTACAAAAACGTTTGAATTGGCAAATTTGAAGTATTTTTTATGGACATTCAGGATTCATAAAGGCATCGAAAACCTGAAAATTTCTAATGAACTGTTGTTTTTAAATTGGTACACCCTGTATTTTATATTTCTAATCGGTAGAGCTCTTTCTTCTGATTCCAAATATATACTTTATTGAGGTTAATTTCGGTAGTTCTCGAAAAATATGTATACTTAGTTTCTTCTAATTCTGAGGCAGCTGTGAAATTCCACACGATAACGATGCGATTTCTTCAAATCAAAGAAAACGTGGATAAAAAACAATTTATATATTAACTAAAAGTTGAATTAAGTGTTCAAATGACACACAGTCGATATCTTTTAATTTATTTTTTTAGGATTTTTCTTTACCCTTTATGGAATTTATTGAGGTTTTCAATTATTTTTTCCTCTATTCTTAAATTATTCTCCTTAACATTTTGCGGAGGGGCCATATACGCACTTTATATTTCGAATTTCCCCATAAAAAATTGTCCAAGGAAGTTGAGTAGGGACTATCAGGAGGCCATAGAAACGAACTTCGATATGAAGAAATCACAGCATTCTCGAGTGGCCTTACACAGCTGCCTTAGATTACGACGAAAAAACCTATAGTTTTCAAACACTGCCGAAATAAACCTCAATAAAATAAATATATTTGAAATCAGAAGAAAGAGCTCTACCGATTAGAAAAATAAAATTCAGGGAGGACCATTTAAAAAACAATAGTCACAAGAAATTTTCAGGTTTTCGATGCCTTTATGAATTTCTTAGTACTGAATTCTGAATACCCATGAAAAATACTTCAAATTTGCTTATTCAAACGTTTTTGAGAGACCAATATTAACTGAGATAGCTATTGAGTAAAATATAAACGAGCACCCTGTACAGTAACCAAAATAATGAATTCTTCGATTCAACACTGACTGATCTTATGTCAGGAAAGCAAATAGGTCACATGTCTCGAATCCTAAACGTTGAATTGCACTGAAGACCTTACAATTTTAGTTAAAAATTTTGTATAAGATTTATAAAGTGAAAAAGCATTTATGAAATAATTCATTGTATCGAATTCATGTACCTCACATCAATCACAAAAAAATATCTCTTGAACAGATGAGGATTATGAAATAAACAATGTTTGTTGGTGAAAAGTTTCTTCACTTTTCAAGAAAGCTTATGAATGTTGAAATTATAATTATCACCCTAGAAATGTCTACACTAAAATCTTCTACATCGTTGGTTCAGATTTTCATGATATGACTGCTCACTTCACGAAATTTTTCAATTTGAAGCTAGCACATAAACACGTCCTTCGAATTCAATTTAATAAAATGAGTGAATGAGATCGAAGAAATGTTTTCAATAAATGGAAGGCAATAAGATGAAACCGGCGCATACGCCATTTTGTAACTAATACTTTTATTTTAGACACGCTATACTTATACTCATTAAATTATATGTATACGTTTTCTTCTAACTGACTTGAGTGGATTGTGGTTGTGCACAAGGTCTTGTCTAGTCCTACCCAGTGGGACGCCTATGGCGAACGTTTCCCTAACCCTTCAAAAAACATCCCCGCACGGTCTCAAACCAACCGCCTCTTACTTCTTTGATATACTGACAAATCCATTATATTAATTTGCCGAAAAGTTTATTCACCATACGACTAATGCAATTATCCGTCCCAAAAAATAAACACACGGCTAGGTTCTCACTCGATAAATCAATTATTTTAAAAAGCCTTAACACATCCAACTCCATACGGAACAGGGAAGAAAAGACGGAGATACATAATAACGAATTTTCACTCAGTGAATGCACCCGTTCGGCGAGACTGGAATGTCATTTACGGCGGCGCTGTACAGGGGTGGCCTAAAATCAGTACCAATACTGAGATTTTTCATCCCCCTATGAGATCGAACAAAATTTGAAAACAAATTACACATAGATACAGAAGTTCTGCTTCACGTTCTCCTGTGAAGGAATTTTTGAATGTCACAAATACCCTTTTTTTGGAAGAATAGATTTTTCATGTTTATTATTATTATTACGATTATTTCGTTAGCAAAAGCAGCTGAATTACAAGGGCTATCAACGTAGAACATTCGTCAGAATATTTCTAAGGAGAATTCAAAACGTTGATTGAAATATACTTAAATCAACGTTCAAAATGAACACATGAAATTTCATAATTGGAAAATTTTTCAATCATATAAATAATAAAGAACCTACAAATTTACAATGCAATTGAAACAAAATAATGCACTTTAATTCTTAGATGTTTCGATAAGGAAATTTCCAAATCATTTTGAAACAAGTTTGTTCAGGAAAAGGACACACAAGAATCGATATCTTAATTTTTATTCTAATCATCAAATGAGTGTTAAAAGAGGTATTATTATTCATTTCATCGACAACTGAAATACGAAATGACGAAATCAATATCATTAAAGAAATTCTCGAGAATAATCAATATTCAATTTCATAGAAAGAACTATTTCGAATTTACAGAGAACAGTTTTGCGTCAGAACGATAATAACAACAACAAACCGTCAAGAACAACCAATTTTAATAAATTTCGTTCCTTATGTTCATGGACTTTCAGAAGAAATTTGAAGAATTGGTTTTAAATTCAACATAAAAACTGTTTTCAAAACAAAAAATGATTTACGATTTCTATTAACAAAAACTAAACCTTTGAATGAGAACCAAAAATCAAGAAATTGTATTTACAATATTCCCTCTATTTGTGGAAAATCTTATACAGGAGAAACATCAAGACCATTAAAAATTAGAAAACGTGAACATAAGAATAACATGAAAAATAGAGATATTGGTAGATCGCAGATAGTAGATCAGGTGTGTTCCAATACCGGCAATCACATGATGGATTGGAATGGCACAAAAATTCTAATGACGGAACCTGATAATTATCACAGAAAAATCAAGGAGTCAGCTTGTATTTTGTTGGATGAGGCTGATAATCTCGCCAATTGTTCAGTAGGAATAGATCGAATTCGGATTGATTTATTGAAAAAAGGACTGGTTTCAGGGAATTTTGAAATTAAATAACGATATCAACATCTAGTTATCAAAATTTATCTATTTTCAACATGTATTGACAAATGTCAATAAAAAAATCAAAATATTGTCACGATTCTACAAAGTTGTATGAAAACTAGAAATTGTCTGACGAAGGAGTCTGATTTGGACTCCGAAACGTTACGCTTCAGAGTTCAATGTGTTTACTTTTTGTTCATTGTTAGGTAACAATTTCTTTTTGTAAAGTTTTGGCCCCTGACAAATTATTGCTCAAATTTTAAAGCAGGGGCCTTTCTTCTATTACTTAAAAAATTTCTTGTTTCAGAGACTGGGAGAGAAAACCCAAATTAAGTTTTCAAGAATAATTGAACTTAACAAAAATAACCTCTTCTAACAAGGAGAAGTTGATTTTTTTCATATTTCTTTGACTCCTTTGAATGATAGCAACTTTCGTTGAATTCTACATTTGTTTAACGTGTTACTTACATTTGATCTCAAAAAAATCCTGAGAAATCTGAAAAAACACTTAAAATTTTCTCAAATAGGCCTTCATTCCGATATTAATAACCCGTACATTTTTGCATCGAAATTCCCAATTTTCAACTAATGCTCCTCCTTCGTCAATTAAAAATTCAACTGAACATTCAGGGAGATTCTATTTCAATGCCAAAGTCAGTCACTACAAAAACCTCAAAACATTTTTGCCCAATGAATAACAAATTTTTTTTTATTGCTCAGCTAGTATCAACATCAAATAAGTCGTACCAGTAGTTTGATTTTCATCTACGAAATATTAACATTGGAATGAAGTCCTTTTTGAGAGAATTTAATGAGAATGATATACAAATGGAACATTAAAATAAAATAGAATTCAATTGATTTTTCTCTAGAACACACTTTTCTTGTAGCTGTAGACCACATAATGGTGAGAACAGCTGATAAAGGGCACATCTACAAGAGAGGTTCGGAAAAAGACTTGGGAAAGAAGCATTCGAATTCTTCATTCTCGTTGAACGGCTAGTTTGAGCTAGACTTGTAAATTTTTTCAATATTCTCGTTCATTTTTTAAATGCCCCGCTTCGTATGAGCAGTAAATAAAGCAAGTAGCTGGTGTAGAATTAGATCAATTGAGATTCAATGTGTACTTGCAGGAGCCATAACCATATTTCAAACATTTAGCAATACGCGGAGTAAGATTATGTAGGATCCGAATGATTTGTTGGTTCGTTGTGTTATTGCTTTTCTTAGATAGAAGATCCGGTACCCTTGGGCCCAATTTCGTCAGTCCCATTTACATTTTATTATATTTTGTCTGTTGAACACGCGAGTACACAAGAAGCATATGCACTGTCACCTTCCCCCCATATCTGGAGGAAATAAAGGGGTCGTAATTCATTTGGGTGGGAGTTCTATAGTTCCAAACAATATCGAAACGTAACTGGAGCAAAGCAGACGCCATTACAAGAAAAATTATTGTATTATTCGTTTTTATTCGCAGAGAGACAACAACTTTGAGTTTTTGGAACAGATTTAATTCCTTCCCAAATTGATTTACCATTCTCTCCCATATTCCCGATAAAGACTTCCCCAGGTTGAAGTCGCTCAAACCATTTTGATCAAATTTCTTTAACAATATAAATGAAAGCGACAAGAAAACTTGGCAATCTGAATGTAATTCATGCCATGTGTTCAACAGAGATCTTATTCTGATCCTTCCATCAGAGTTCCTGGATTTGACCGTTCCTGAAGAATATGGTCTGTTCTAAATCGTATATGAACAGGTCATGGATGTTGTAACAGCATACTCTTCAGATGGGATTCAGTTCAGAGCTCTAGTTGTGAGGGTGAGGAAGTTTAGGAGACATTAAAACATCTTCAAATAGTTGTTCCATTTATAAACTTCCAGATGGTTTCGAGGCATTTTCGAATGCATTTCTGAAATGGTAGTTCATTTGAAATCAATTTAATTCATTATAGACAATTGCTTTTCTGCTTTTGTCTCTTTTATTTCTTATTAAGAAGTTGATTGGTGAATACTCAGTTTTTCACTGTCTACAGAAAATTACATAGAGATGTACTTCGATATCAAAGTCTATCAGTACTTCCATTGAATATAATAGGTCTAAGACTTAGATAAAGCTAAAAAACGTTTTTCAGGGCTTTCTGCTGTGAAACCTTACTAATTTCGAAATGGATTTCATCATCGTATAGATGAGCATGTAAATCTCTTAATTCCTAATAAATTTTGCAGAAATACACTGCGCGAAAAAATTAATACACATTATAGAAATCTCGAATTTATTCTAGAAATGAAGGTGTTCTCAATGATAATTATTTTTATCAGAATTATGCATGCATATGTTATCCACTTTCAACGTTTTTCTTCAATACAGATGTTTTTTCATAGCAGGAATAAAAAAGATGATATTATCAGATTGAATATTAACTCCATTCTAAAATCAGTTGTTCCCAATCAATTCTAGTGATCAATAGTTTTTCTTTCGTATGATTATCTACACTCGATCGCTATGCAACGCAGAACACGCAATTTCACCCAAGAGGAATGTGCCCAAGCGGTAGTTTTGCGAGAAGAAGGGTGGACATACACAAGAATTGCAGGAAGGTTTGGAGCAGGACAGGGTAGACCACGGGTAACAACTGCCATTCAAGAACGTTACTTGAGAGTTTCTTCGTTGAGACAACGGTTTGCAACCGCTCGCCTCCTTCAAAATCAGCTTGAGCAAACTCATTGGGTGCAAATTAGCACTCAGACAATAAGAAATCGCCTCAGAGAATATGATTTAAGGCCTCATGTCGAGGCAAGAGGCCCAGCTCTTACCCCAGCCCATCGAAGGGCGCGTATGGATTTTGCGAGAGAGCATATCCATTGGGAAGAGGACGATTGGCACAGATGAGTCTAGATTCTGCCTCTACCATAGTGATCGACGTTCCTTTGTATACAGACGTCCACATGAAAGATATGCTCAGTGCAATTTCCTGAATACTCTTGGTTTAGGGGGAGGATCGATTATGGTATAGGGTAGAATATCTTTGACTGCTCGCACAGACCTAGTGGTCCTTGATAATGGAGCTGTGAATGCTGATGAGTATATAAGGAACATTCTTGAAGAGCATGTAGTGCCATTTGCCCCAGACATTGGTGAAAATTTCATTTTTATGGACGATAATGCTAGACGTCATCGTTCGCGCATCGTTCAGGAGTACCTTGAAGAGATTGAAGTCTCTCGAATGGAATGGCCAGCAAGGAGTCCAGATGTCAATCCGATTGAGCAGGTTTGGGACAACCTCAATAGAAGGCTGAGAAGTTCAGAAAATCATCCAGCTACTATTAATGACTTGGGAATCCAACTCGGAGAAATCTGGGAAGGATTAGATCAGAACATTTTAATATCACTCATTTTGAGTATGAACCGTCGTTGCCGAGCTGTAATTAATGCAAGGGGCGGAAATACCACTTATCAGCATTTCAGTATTTCGAAAATTATTCATTTCTCTTCTTTTACATAAGATTAGGTGAAATCCTGAATTTTTCTTCAATTCAATGTGTCTTGTTTCGTTCAAAACCGTCCCGAGAGAACATACAAAATTTAATTAAAATTGAGATTTTCAGAATGTGCATTGATTTTTTGCGCAGTGTAATTCCGAACAATTCTCATATGTCTCTCAGAACATCTGCACCTAAAGGTTTAAATATCCAAGCTCAGACATTAAACATTCAATTATTTAAGAATTCAACGAGTACAAGTATTTCTTCTGTATCTATTTTGCAATTCAATATTTCATAAAATAATGAACCAAGATAATTGTTTTGTTCTGATGAGTTACAATTTATTAATTGTCCAATGTGTGTCTGAATTCCCCAATTCATTTAACTTTCTTACTTTGAGCTCACAGTGACATTGAAGTCGAATTAATGTTGGAATGGGGATGAGTTAACTCCACTAATCGACTGTGGATTTTTTATGCACAATAAGAGCGAAAACTTCCAGTGACATATTTTTCATTCAAACCAACGTGTTATCGAGGAAGGTTATGACCTACTAGACAATTTCTTCTGTCTTCAGATGAGAAACAGAGGTTTCTAATGAACGGTAGAAGCTCTAGAAGAACCAACGGGGCTGATGTTGTAAAAAGACATTGATGAGTTCTGAAAATGTGGCCTGTTCGAGAGGTCTTCCTTTGTGACACACCTAATTAAGAAATGGAGACTGGTATCCCGAGAATTTTCATTTCGCTGCGGTTTTACTTTCGCCATATTTTATTAAGCTAAGCTTCGGAAGCGACCGAGGTGAATGGAGAGGGAGGGTGATCAGGGAATTCTTTGTGAAGATCAAATGGGTAATTACTCATTATAGAAATGTATCGGAAGATTAGGGCTTCTTTCAAGGTATGAATATATTTTTTCAAGTAAATCGGATTTGTTATAATGCGAATTAGAAATGCTAAATGGCGAGAAGCACTGAACTGAAATCTTAGCAATTAGTTCTTTGAAGAGAATTCCGTTCACGCTTTGTGAGTGCGCGCAGCGTTGCCGGATTTTTCTGATTCGCAGGCAAATCATTAGTAAGGTTTATCGGTGATTATTTATGACGCTCCGAACTTCTGAGGAACGCATTATGCAGCTGTGAAGCTTCGCCGGCTAGGATCATGTTGCAAGATCTAAGAAATGTCGAAATACTGCCTCAGCGCAATTAATACGTGTGCACGAGGATCCACATCAAAAAGCGGAATTTATTTCGCGGTATTTCGTGTTTGCGCGAACCTTTCTATGTTCCTCGATTATTAAAAAGGAAGATCCGTTGAAAGATGTCGAATAACGACGCGAAGGTTTATGCTAAATTTTCTCAGCATCGAATCACTCGAAGAATATAAAAAATTCTTCCATAATTCTTTCATATTTACCGTTTCATTCGGTTTTTGTTAAGTTTCAAGAGGACCCTTCGGCCTCCTTTATAACCACGCCTCTGTGTTGCCTCAACTACAAAATCGTCGGAAGTAGAATTCATATCAAGTAGTATCACCTGCTATATTCAATTGACATTATACAGCAATATACAGGGTTTTTCACGAATATGGCTCTATACAATATTTTTGGGAAAGACACAAGATTTAGGATTGAAATTCTAATGGTGAGCTTCAAGTAAGAAGACGACTTCTCGTATATTTTTTGAAAGTTCTAGGACATAAACTTTAGTTTTTCAAATGTGAAGACCCATTTTTCATTGCATAAATAGATTCTCCATTGAATTCTGATTCTTTTTGATTCCAAAAGTTTGAATTCTCCCGAGAAAATCCTCTTCAAATGAGGAGATACGAAAGAAAACATCTCAAAATTGAGCTCTGTTGAAACACCTTCTTTTAATTAAAAATTCTCGTTTTTGAGAATCTCCGAGAAGAAAGGCTGATGCTTCTTTTCCGATAGCGTGATTTTCAGAATATGTAACAGGAGCTCACAAATTCCTTGTCAGAGTTAGAAGTGACGAAACATCAAAAAATCGTTTTTTTCAAATTGTGAGCCCATTTTGTCGAAGCATTTTCGCAATCTTCTTCAAAAAATAATAGGAGCATACGTCCAAGACTTTTATTCCAAAATGAATATTTTTCGAGATATTCAAGTAAAACGATTTTTTCTTCAATTTTCAATCTCATTCCGAATGTGTTTCTTTACTGGAAAATAATAAGCGGTCAAGTTTTTCTTCATTTTTTCAAAGCTTAGGATTTGATATCATTTCCGCAAGTTCTTAATTCTGGAGAATTTCTTTTTTGTCATGGTAGGGAAATTTGAATTTTCATTAGTGAAATTACTACATGTTCTGTATACATTCTTTTGATATTGAGCAAAGCACAATATAACACAAAAATAAATAACCAAACAGTAAAGCATATATTTCAGAAAGAGTTAGCATAGATTAGTGATAGCACCTCAGAATGTCTGAATGGTTTTCATAAACCGTAAATTCGTCTTAAAAAGGAGCAGAAATATGTATGTATGTATGTATGTATGTATGTATGTATATCACATATAACTTGAAAATAGAAGGAGCAAAACCCGATTCTTTTGGAAGACGCTTATTCAAAGTTTTGAAATTAATTTTATCGTTATCAGCAAACTCGAAATCTTCTTTCCTATATGATATTATCTAAAGACGTTTTTCAACTCTGACAAGAGAAATCTGTACTTCATTCAATCCTGAAACCCTCGTTTTGAATGATTTCTTCAAAGTTTATTGGTAATTGAGAAACTTATTCTGATGTTGAACCGGTGATCATCTATTCTATGAAATCCATTTGATATAAGTAGGGTAATCTGAGTGATAGACCTATTATTTTAAATGGAAGAACTCATAGGCGTACTACAAGTTTTGATCTTGAAGGATATCCTCAAGTAATTTTTTTTTAACTCAGAAGAACTCAGTTGAACACCAATCTACCTGAAATTCTCAATCTGAAATAAAAAAAGACGAAAGCAGAAAAAATAATTAAATTAACCACCCATTTCAGAAATTCATTCAATTTCAGAATATTAATAATATTAATGGGAAATTAATTTGAGGAGAAATTAAATCTGTTATAACGTTTTTCTGCAAATATGGGGTGGCACAATATTAAAAAGGACTCGTTACCAATACAAGGAGTATGTGAAGATCTGGTAGTACCAGTGATAAGCCTCATGGGGGCAGCAATTTTCAAAATAAGTCATGATTGTGGTTCTCACAAATATTCCTTATTTCCTTTGTGTTACAAGCGTCTTTGTTTATCTATGGGAGACAATTTCTTTTCATAAGGGTTCTGCAGCGGTCCTAGAACATGTGAAGAAAACTTCTGATCAGAGAGAAAGACTTTCAATGATGACTTTGTTAAGGTATAGCTTCTGCCGGATTTCTTTGAACACCATGAATTTAGAGTGTAATAAATGTAGGTGAACTTCATGTTGTATAATGCACTTTTTTACTTTTATTCATGACTTTGATTGATTGAGTTCATAGTACGTTGTATTATGCCATTCTCTTAACTTTCCCGACGTGGTTTAGGAGTTATTGAAGAAGTGGAAAAGTTAGAGGAGATCTGATAACGGCGCAAGCGACAAGGGGAGCAAAACAACGGCCAGCAGTGTAATTTATTAAATCGCGCGTATGAAAGATTCCGGCATCTCCAGAGCGGAGTATGGCTCAACTGTTAAGACCTCCGACTTAAATATTGCAGCAATTATTCTAAATACGGCTTTAAAACCATCAAGATGGTTATTCTTTCCAGGCCACGGCCCCGGTAATGCCGTATTTCTGTTTGGAAATAAGGCGAGTACAAAAGATCTGCCAGACGACACGGAAAGAACTCTTGTGATGAGGATGAACGCAAAGTCCTCGCTCCAAACAGGTGGTGATTTCGAGCGACTCCCGCTTTGCATAACAATCGCCGGTTAAGTAGAGTCGATCAACGTCAACCCCGCTTCTTTTTGGCTATTTACGCGAGAATATTAGAAAGCACTAAAACTGTCACAATGGAACGACTTTTTAATCTCTCGCCGCACGGTTCTCGGCTCGGGATTAATCTGGCTGCGGACGCAAAATAAATGAATTTTAAGAATGACTTTCTCCTTCTCCCGTCGAAACCCTCCCGTTCTGCACGCCGCAAACTTCGGCCTTAGAATAAAGCCGAATGAGGACTAAGGCCGGGAAAAGCAACCCTCGAATTTCCACGGCCTCCTCACTCCCATTTCAAATTCGCGCTCTCCAAACCTACACAAAAAATCACATTACCAGCTGAAAAGTTTCATACACAATTTTTTTTCGATTCTCAGGAAGTTCCAACCTTAATCTGCTACCTATCAAACTTTCATCATATTTCAATCATTCGTCCACAAGTTACAGCTCAAGAAAGGACGATACTTCTGAGATATTCAAAACATTCGAGAGAAAAATTTGATTTTTGATGGAACAAAATACCGGCTAAGTGTAAACATGGCTCAGTCGGAAATCAACCGACATGGTATGCAGATATCAAGACCCGGTACACATTAGGCGTTTTGCTACTTCGCCATTCGAAACAATGATACTGTTACACATGCAAACGCGTGTTTTAGATCCAGCAAACGCGCGTTATTCTGTGTACGTAATCATTCTAGCTCTTGTGATTTGAAACGAGCGTTTTGAAACGCCTAAGTCCAGTCTTAAAGCGGGTACACATTAGGCGTTTGGTAACGCGCGTTTCAAAAGACAAAAGCTCCAATGATTCCGTACACACGCAAACGCGCGTTTGTATGATATTATTTGAGCACTTGTGTTAGAAAAACTTAAGACATAAGGCGTTTGAAAACGCGCCATTTTCTAACGCGCTTTTCGAAATACAGGTACCCTAATGATACCGTACACAAACATTTCAGATCCAGCAAACGCGCTTTTGCATATATATAGAATCATTGGAGCTGTTGTGTTTTAAAACATGTGTTTCCAAACATCTAAAGTGTACCCGATCTATATATATTCTTTTGAATTAGAGAGCTAAAATAATACAATAAATGTTGAAACAAAAAGTACCTATGCTGAGGTAAAAAAAGAACGAGGTACCATAACATTCTTCGTATGATACTATGATATCATACGATACTATCATCACTAGTATCATACGATACTATACAGCCAGGGAAAAAAACCTCAGCTGAAAAAACCTGTCTCCCTGTAAAAAAAATATATAGAAGGACATCACGATTATCAGACCTGCTCTTCGGAGGAAGGATTTCCAAACACAAACTCCAACCTGAAAATAAAAATAACAGAACAGCAAGATAATTCAATTTATACTTCATCAAATTGATCTGAATTTTCAACCCATTGCAAAAATGAATTTGATACATTGTGTATGGCTCTGATGCCTTCTTGAAATTTATGAATCGAACAATTATTAATTAGGTGTTCAACTGTTTCCTCTGATTCACCACATTCACAATTAGGTCTATAAGTCCGGTGAACGAAGGTCTGTAATCACTTTTTTGCGGAAAGAGCCGCATTAACGATATAATGATTGTGACTAGAGTAGGAACTTATGGTCAAAAATGCAGGTTCCTAAATTTTCAGGAACCTTGGAAAATTCGTGAAAATGTCGAAAAAAATACGTTTTATCAAAAAACGTTTCAATTAAAAGTGGTAGAACGGAAAATTCTAATAATAATAATGGCTTTCCGAATTCTCGTAGTGTTCATATTAACTAATTAGAGGTGCATTTATGTAATGACGTCCTCAGTTGCTAACTTCATTACGTTCGGATAGAATATCCATTGAATACTTGATTCAACTCTCCGCGGTTGATCCCTGTTAAAAAAAATTTTAAATTATTAGAATTCGAAAACAACGAGAAATATGATATGTTAAAATGTTTCATTTTAGCGGCAATAATGACTTCGAATGGACAGTTGTTTTGAACAGAGATCAAACCACGAAGTATTGAATCAAGTATTCAATGGCAAAATAATAATGACACCATGCGTAGAGACATCTCATTCTGTGATTCAGCCTTCTTAATACTCAATAATTCAAATTTCATATACAAACTATATTTTTCATGATATCGGAGTGAATCTGAGGGCGATGTATGATATATGATAAATTTCAGAAACGGAAAAAAAATGCGATGCTTTCTAAGCCATTTCAAACTATTGTATCAGTAAGAAAAAACACAACTTCATGTTATAGCTCAGCAAGGAAACCTCTTGGGATAAAACAAAGTACGCTCCTGGATTGCTATGAAAAAGGTGCCTGGATAATATTTTCATTTCAACATCCTAGCACAAACAGAAACGGAGATAATGGCGAGGTTATACTGATCGTGTCACTCTAGAAAGGAACTATATTAATGAATAAAATGATTTTCTTAAAAAAAATGGGTTCTTTTTGCTAGACCGAGAACTGTGAATCAAAAGTTTCAGATGAAGAATCTGTATTCGGAGCAAGAACTTATCATCAAAACTCGTTTCTCTCGTAGGTCTACACCCATCTTTGATTGGACTTTATTGCAATCGTGAAAAATGAAATTATTATCTTCCTCCTTTACCCCAAGCGCCTGCTGGGTATCATCCAATAATATAACTGCATAAATTCTAAAATTTTCGTCCAGAACACGAAAACTTTTTATTTACACGTGTGAATAAAGCCTCACGAAGTTATGTACGAGGAACGAGTCGAAAACTTTATCCCTCTCAGATAATCAACTTTTTATCGGTTACTGCAATGAAGATTGAGGACAATTTCCATTACAGGATAACTTTCAACAGCAAATCTTTCCCACAAATCCTTCGAGTCTGAAAAGGGATGTAGAATTCATCGTGTGTATCCTATCGCACGAATATTAAGAAATTCCATTTTTATCATCATGTGTACTTCGATTAAAATATGAGGGTACATAAAAAAACAGGTTGAGGTAATATTCAAGTTTTATCTGATTGATTTGATTCTGTGATATGGTGTGAACATTTTCTGAGTTTGTTGTCGATTTCATTTCAGATTAGAGGTCCTAGAGTCCAGTTTGGATAGCATGTCAATTAATAAAAAGGATCAACAATAACTGAATCTACTTCTCATATCTCAAAAGGACTGCTCGAATACGGCTAGTATTAAAGAATTGTCACAAAGGGTTTTCAACTTTGAAGAGCTTTTTTTGTCAAGAATTATGGACTTATTCTGCAGATAATTTCCAAAACTTCTTCGTCTCTTTAGCTTTTCAAAAAAGTACAACACTTGCTATTGAGTAGGCAAAACATTGACTAAATTAGAGTTAAGTTCTTAGATTTTAAGTTTGTGGTGAAAATAGCTGAAATACGTCAATAAAACAAGAAGAAGCTAAATAGCTGAAAGTAGCTATAGAGACCAGAAAGATTTTAAAGATATCTGCTGAAGAGGTTCCATAAATCTTTAGCAAAAAAATCTCTTCATCTGTTGAGAATGGGCTTATCGGACACTGACGAGTGTAGATTCTGAAAGAGGAAGAAACTATTCACCTAGTAACGGAATGCTTTGCCATTGTAAGTCCTCCTACAAGTCCTTGGTCAAGAAACTTGTAGGAGTGAGGAAATGGAAAGCGAGCTGTAAAGGGTGTGGTGAGAACAGCTTTGGAAGGGGGCATAATATACCTTACGATCACAGTTTACTGTAACCCCTTCTAAACTAAACTAAACCTTTGTCGAGCAGTTCTTTCAAGATATCGGTAGCAGGATCAATTTCAAGTTAATTATTTTCATTAATTGACAAGTCTTCTGACTAGAAACATGAAAAAACCGTACACTGAGAGGGGCCCACAACAGTTAACTTTCAGACAACATATAATATAATCAAATCCATCAGAAAGAACAGAGCAAAGCTTAAAAAATTTTTTTCGTCCGGTACCGTTAATGGTTGGCAAATTCTGATACGTAATTGCACGGAGAAAAAGGAGACTTCGATCGGAGTTGAAAATGTATCGACAAGCCAACCAGATATTTGAATAATCGATACCCTCGAAATATTTTTCAGTGAGAGCCCGATAAAATTATACTTTCCATTGTCCAGGTGTACCTCGCGAATTGGTGAATAGGTTTCAAGCTCAATACTCCTCGTTCCCGGTGGGACGCTTTGTGCTTTGAGGGGATTATTTAATTTCTGAAACACTTAATACGATAGTTAGACATGCGGCATAAAGGATCCTCTCCTACCCTTATTTTGAACCCATTAACATCTAATATTTCCTCACCAGACAGCTATTTGATGTTCGATTCCTCACTGAACTATTCCAATTCCGCATCTTAATTTTAATACACTCCAAGACAATTCAATCGTTATCCCCTTTATACGAGACCTCAAAAATTCTAGGATTTCGACCATTATGTGCAAATGTGCACCCAAGGAGAATCGAGATTCATCAGAAAAAACGACCTGATACCATTCCACATTCCAATGTTTCACCAAAAAAAAATTTAATTTAAATAGCTCCTTCTGTGTGTTACAGTTTCTTTGTCAGTTAGTATATATCGCGTATTACATTGAGTAGGTAGAAGAGATCCCTGCCTTGAATGTTTTCATTGCTTATTTCTTGTTACACGGATGATCTGATAGTTTGAGTACATGGGGGATTGTATAAACCGCACATATTTCAACGATATCTATATAAGAATAATGTCCGCAACCCTAGTTTTATCACTCGTCAACTGACAGATGCTGATTTACTGGAAAAGTATATTCTAACTTCATCCCTATTTCAATATTATCGCATAATATTCGTGGTAGATTTATGGAAGCTGAATTTTAGCTGAAGTTATTAGGCAGTTAGGTTTTTGGCATCTGACATCGAAACCCCTCTGAATTTATCCACTGGAAATAGATGAACTGAAGTGTACATCTTCATTAATTCATGAAATATATGATAAAAAACAGAAAAGCATACAATATATGTATGTTTGAAAAACTTTTGATTAAAACTTCCAGTGTCTAATTGCACATTTCTTTCTTTTCAGGAGAGAGACATCACTACAACTCTCGCTGCTGCAGAATTAAGGACAAAGCGATTTTTTTAATACCGAACAACTAATTATTACTGAAATTTGTTTCTTTTTATTTATTGAATCACCTCATTGTGAAATGAAATTGTCAATCGATGTATGTCATTCTTGCTACAATAAAACTTATTCAAGAACTCATTGTTGATTCATTTGAAATTCCCTCATTCAAGATCCCATACAAGATTTCACCAAAAATGCGATATTTTCGTCCCGAAAATTTTTCGGTATCAGGATCACAGAAGGGCGAGGAGGTATCCGAGATATCCGGCGCAAGGGAAATTTCATGCAACCCGTCGATCGTTCTTTGTGTATTGTGGGTTGCCTGATTCGAAAATTTCCCTGCTCCGGGTATTCGATCGTATACCTCCTCGCCCTCCTATGATCCTGATACCAGGAAATTTTTCGGATCGAAAATGTCCATCGAAATGAAAAATTTTGGCAAAAATGAACGTTTCAAGCGATGTTTTCGTCCCGAAAATTTTTCGGTATTAGGATCACAGGAGGGTGAGGAGGTATCCGAAATATCCGGAGCAGGAGAAATTTCAGGCAACCCGTGAATCGTTCTTTGTGTATGTGGGTTGCCTGATTCGAAAATTTCCCTGCTCCGGGTATTCGATCGTATACCTCCTCGCCCTCCTATGATCCTGATACCAGGAAATTTTTCGGATCGAAAATGTCCATCGAAATGAAAAATTTTGGCAAAAATGAACGTTTCAAGCGATGTTTTCGTCCCGAAAATTTTTCGGTATTAGGATCACAGGAGGGTGAGGAGGTATCCGTGATATCCGGAGCAGGAGAAATTTCAGGCAACCCGTGAATCGTTCTTTGTGTATTGTGGGTTGCCTGATTCGAAAATTTCCCTGCTCCGGGTATTCGATCGTATACCTCCTCGACTTCCTATGATCCTGATACCAGGAAATTTTTCGGATCGAAAATGTCCATCGAAATGAAAAATTTTGGCAAAAATGAACGTTTCAAGCGATGTTTTCGTCCCGAAAATTTTTCGGTATTAGGATCACAGGAGGGTGAGGAGGTATCCGTGATATCCGGAGCAGGAGAAATTTCAGGCAACCCGTGAATCGTTCTTTGTGTATTGTGGGTTGCCTGATTCGAAAATTTCCCTGCTCCGGGTATTCGATCGTATACCTCCTCGACTTCCTATGATCCTGATACCAGGAAATTTTTCGGATCGAAAATGTCCATCGAAATGAAAAATTTTGGCAAAAATGAACGTTTCAAGCGATGTTTTCGTCCCGAAAATTTTTCGGTATTAGGATCACAGGAGGGTGAGGAGGTATCCGTGATATCCGGAGCAGGAGAAATTTCAGGCAACCCGTGAATCGTTCTTTGTGTATTGTGGGTTGCCTGATTCGAAAATTTCCCTGCTCCGGGTATTCGATCGTATACCTCCTCGACTTCCTATGATCCTGATACCAGGAATAATTTTTCGGATCGAAAATGTCCATCGAAATGAAAAATTTTGGCAAAAATGAACGTTTCAAGCGATGTTTTCGTCCCGAAAATTTTTCGGTATTAGGATCACAGGAGGGTGAGGAGGTATCCGTGATATCCGGAGCAGGAGAAATTTCAGGCAACCCGTGAATCGTTCTTTGTGTATTGTGGGTTGCCTGATTCGAAAATTTCCCTGCTCCGGGTATTCGATCGTATACCTCCTCGACTTCCTATGATCCTGATACCAGGAAATTTTTCGGATCGAAAATGTCCATCGAAATGAAAAATTTTGGCAAAAATGAACGTTTCAAGCGATGTTTTCGTCCCGAAAATTTTTCGGTATTAGGATCACAGGAGGGTGAGGAGGTATCCGTGATATCCGGAGCAGGAGGAATTTCAGGCAACCCGTCGATCGTTCTTGGTGTATTGTGGGTTGCCTGATTCGAAAATTCCCCTGCTCCTGGTATTCGATCGTATACCTCCTCGCCCTCCTATGATCCTGATACCAGGAAATTTTTCGGATCGAAAATGTCCATCGAAATGAAAAATTTTGGCAAAAATGAACGTTTCAAGCGATGTTTTCGTCCCGAAAATTTTTCGGTATTAGGATCACAGGAGGGTGAGGAGGTATCCGTGATATCCGGAGCAGGAGAAATTTCAGGCAACCCGTGAATCGTTCTTTGTGTATTGTGGGTTGCCTGATTCGAAAATTTCCCTGCTCCGGGTATTCGATCGTATACCTCCTCGACTTCCTATGATCCTGATACCAGGAAATTTTTCGGATCGAAAATGTCCATCGAAATGAAAAATTTTGGCAAAAATGAACGTTTCAAGCGATGTTTTCGTCCCGAAAATTTTTCGGTATTAGGATCACAGGAGGGTGAGGAGGTATCCGAAATATCCGGAGCAGGAGAAATTTCAGGCAACCCGTGAATCGTTCTTTGTGTATTGTGGGTTGCCTGATTCGAAAATTTCCCTGCTCCGGGTATTCGATCGTATACCTCCTCGACTTCCTATGATCCTGATACCAGGAAATTTTTCGGATCGAAAATGTCCATCGAAATGAAAAATTTTTGCAAAAATGAACGTTTCAAGCGATGTTTTCGTCCCGAAAATTTTTCGGTATTAGGATCACAGGAGGGTGAGGAGGTATCCGAAATATCCGGAGCAGGAGAAATTTCAGGCAACCCGTGAATCGTTCTTTGTGTATTGTGGGTTGCCTGATTCGAAAATTTCCCTGCTCCGGGTATTCGATCGTATACCTCCTCGACTTCCTATGATCCTGATACCAGGAAATTTTTCGGATCGAAAATGTCCATCGAAATGAAAAATTTTGGCAAAAATGAACGTTTCAAGCGATGTTTTCGTCCCGAAAATTTTTCGGTATTAGGATCACAGGAGGGTGAGGAGGTATCCGTGATATCCGGAGCAGGAGAAATTTCAGGCAACCCGTGAATCGTTCTTTGTGTATTGTGGGTTGCCTGATTCGAAAATTTCCCTGCTCCGGGTATTCGATCGTATACCTCCTCGACTTCCTATGATCCTGATACCAGGAAATTTTTCGGATCGAAAATGTCCATCGAAATGAAAAATTTTGGCAAAAATGAACGTTTCAAGCGATGTTTTCGTCCCGAAAATTTTTCGGTATTAGGATCACAGGAGGGTGAGGAGGTATCCGTGATATCCGGAGCAGGAGAAATTTCAGGCAACCCGTGAATCGTTCTTTGTGTATTGTGGGTTGCCTGATTCGAAAATTTCCCTGCTCCGGGTATTCGATCGTATACCTCCTCGACTTCCTATGATCCTGATACCAGGAAATTTTTCGGATCGAAAATGTCCATCGAAATGAAAAATTTTGGCAAAAATGAACGTTTCAAGCGATGTTTTCGTCCCGAAAATTTTTCGGTATTAGGATCACAGGAGGGTGAGGAGGTATCCGAAATATCCGGAGCAGGAGAAATTTCAGGCAACCCGTGAATCGTTCTTTGTGTATTGTGGGTTGCCTGATTCGAAAATTTCCCTGCTCCGGGTATTCGATCGTATACCTCCTCGACTTCCTATGATCCTGATACCAGGAAATTTTTCGGATCGAAAATGTCCATCGAAATGAAAAATTTTGGCAAAAATGAACGTTTCAAGCGATGTTTTCGTCCCGAAAATTTTTCGGTATTAGGATCACAGGAGGGTGAGGAGGTATCCGTGATATCCGGAGCAGGAGAAATTTCAGGCAACCCGTGAATCGTTCTTTGTGTATTGTGGGTTGCCTGATTCGAAAATTTCCCTGCTCCGGGTATTCGATCGTATACCTCCTCGACTTCCTATGATCCTGATACCAGGAAATTTTTCGGATCGAAAATGTCCATCGAAATGAAAAATTTTGGCAAAAATGAACGTTTCAAGCGATGTTTTCGTCCCGAAAATTTTTCGGTATTAGGATCACAGGAGGGTGAGGAGGTATCCGTGATATCCGGAGCAGGAGAAATTTCAGGCAACCCGTGAATCGTTCTTTGTGTATTGTGGGTTGCCTGATTCGAAAATTTCCCTGCTCCGGGTATTCGATCGTATACCTCCTCGACTTCCTATGATCCTGATACCAGGAAATTTTTCGGATCGAAAATGTCCATCGAAATGAAAAATTTTGGCAAAAATGAACGTTTCAAGCGATGTTTTCGTCCCGAAAATTTTTCGGTATTAGGATCACAGGAGGGTGAGGAGGTATCCGAAATATCCGGAGCAGGAGAAATTTCAGGCAACCCGTGAATCGTTCTTTGTGTATTGTGGGTTGCCTGATTCGAAAATTTCCCTGCTCCGGGTATTCGATCGTATACCTCCTCGACTTCCTATGATCCTGATACCAGGAAATTTTTCGGATCGAAAATGTCCATCGAAATGAAAAATTTTTGCAAAAATGAACGTTTCAAGCGATGTTTTCGTCCCGAAAATTTTTCGGTATTAGGATCACAGGAGGGTGAGGAGGTATCCGAAATATCCGGAGCAGGAGAAATTTCAGGCAACCCGTGAATCGTTCTTTGTGTATTGTGGGTTGCCTGATTCGAAAATTTCCCTGCTCCGGGTATTCGATCGTATACCTCCTCGACTTCCTATGATCCTGATACCAGGAAATTTTTCGGATCGAAAATGTCCATCGAAATGAAAAATTTTGGCAAAAATGAACGTTTCAAGCGATGTTTTCGTCCCGAAAATTTTTCGGTATTAGGATCACAGGAGGGTGAGGAGGTATCCGTGATATCCGGAGCAGGAGAAATTTCAGGCAACCCGTGAATCGTTCTTTGTGTATTGTGGGTTGCCTGATTCGAAAATTTCCCTGCTCCGGGTATTCGATCGTATACCTCCTCGACTTCCTATGATCCTGATACCAGGAAATTTTTCGGATCGAAAATGTCCATCGAAATGAAAAATTTTGGCAAAAATGAACGTTTCAAGCGATGTTTTCGTCCCGAAAATTTTTCGGTATTAGGATCACAGGAGGGTGAGGAGGTATCCGTGATATCCGGAGCAGGAGAAATTTCAGGCAACCCGTGAATCGTTCTTTGTGTATTGTGGGTTGCCTGATTCGAAAATTTCCCTGCTCCGGGTATTCGATCGTATACCTCCTCGACTTCCTATGATCCTGATACCAGGAAATTTTTCGGATCGAAAATGTCCATCGAAATGAAAAATTTTGGCAAAAATGAACGTTTCAAGCGATGTTTTCGTCCCGAAAATTTTTCGGTATTAGGATCACAGGAGGGTGAGGAGGTATCCGTGATATCCGGAGCAGGAGAAATTTCAGGCAACCCGTGAATCGTTCTTTGTGTATTGTGGGTTGCCTGATTCGAAAATTTCCCTGCTCCGGGTATTCGATCGTATACCTCCTCGACTTCCTATGATCCTGATACCAGGAAATTTTTCGGATCGAAAATGTCCATCGAAATGAAAAATTTTGGCAAAAATGAACGTTTCAAGCGATGTTTTCGTCCCGAAAATTTTTCGGTATTAGGATCACAGGAGGGTGAGGAGGTATCCGTGATATCCGGAGCAGGAGAAATTTCAGGCAACCCGTGAATCGTTCTTTGTGTATTGTGGGTTGCCTGATTCGAAAATTTCCCTGCTCCGGGTATTCGATCGTATACCTCCTCGACTTCCTATGATCCTGATACCAGGAAATTTTTCGGATCGAAAATGTCCATCGAAATGAAAAATTTTGGCAAAAATGAACGTTTCAAGCGATGTTTTCGTCCCGAAAATTTTTCGGTATTAGGATCACAGGAGGGTGAGGAGGTATCCGAAATATCCGGAGCAGGAGAAATTTCAGGCAACCCGTGAATCGTTCTTTGTGTATTGTGGGTTGCCTGATTCGAAAATTTCCCTGCTCCGGGTATTCGATCGTATACCTCCTCGACTTCCTATGATCCTGATACCAGGAAATTTTTCGGATCGAAAATGTCCATCGAAATGAAAAATTTTTGCAAAAATGAACGTTTCAAGCGATGTTTTCGTCCCGAAAATTTTTCGGTATTAGGATCACAGGAGGGTGAGGAGGTATCCGAAATATCCGGAGCAGGAGAAATTTCAGGCAACCCGTGAATCGTTCTTTGTGTATTGTGGGTTGCCTGATTCGAAAATTTCCCTGCTCCGGGTATTCGATCGTATACCTCCTCGACTTCCTATGATCCTGATACCAGGAAATTTTTCGGATCGAAAATGTCCATCGAAATGAAAAATTTTGGCAAAAATGAACGTTTCAAGCGATGTTTTCGTCCCGAAAATTTTTCGGTATTAGGATCACAGGAGGGTGAGGAGGTATCCGTGATATCCGGAGCAGGAGAAATTTCAGGCAACCCGTGAATCGTTCTTTGTGTATTGTGGGTTGCCTGATTCGAAAATTTCCCTGCTCCGGGTATTCGATCGTATACCTCCTCGACTTCCTATGATCCTGATACCAGGAAATTTTTCGGATCGAAAATGTCCATCGAAATGAAAAATTTTGGCAAAAATGAACGTTTCAAGCGATGTTTTCGTCCCGAAAATTTTTCGGTATTAGGATCACAGGAGGGTGAGGAGGTATCCGTGATATCCGGAGCAGGAGAAATTTCAGGCAACCCGTGAATCGTTCTTTGTGTATTGTGGGTTGCCTGATTCGAAAATTTCCCTGCTCCGGGTATTCGATCGTATACCTCCTCGACTTCCTATGATCCTGATACCAGGAAATTTTTCGGATCGAAAATGTCCATCGAAATGAAAAATTTTGGCAAAAATGAACGTTTCAAGCGATGTTTTCGTCCCGAAAATTTTTCGGTATTAGGATCACAGGAGGGTGAGGAGGTATCCGAAATATCCGGAGCAGGAGAAATTTCAGGCAACCCGTGAATCGTTCTTTGTGTATTGTGGGTTGCCTGATTCGAAAATTTCCCTGCTCCGGGTATTCGATCGTATACCTCCTCGACTTCCTATGATCCTGATACCAGGAAATTTTTCGGATCGAAAATGTCCATCGAAATGAAAAATTTTGGCAAAAATGAACGTTTCAAGCGATGTTTTCGTCCCGAAAATTTTTCGGTATTAGGATCACAGGAGGGTGAGGAGGTATCCGTGATATCCGGAGCAGGAGAAATTTCAGGCAACCCGTGAATCGTTCTTTGTGTATTGTGGGTTGCCTGATTCGAAAATTTCCCTGCTCCGGGTATTCGATCGTATACCTCCTCGACTTCCTATGATCCTGATACCAGGAAATTTTTCGGATCGAAAATGTCCATCGAAATGAAAAATTTTGGCAAAAATGAACGTTTCAAGCGATGTTTTCGTCCCGAAAATTTTTCGGTATTAGGATCACAGGAGGGTGAGGAGGTATCCGTGATATCCGGAGCAGGAGAAATTTCAGGCAACCCGTGAATCGTTCTTTGTGTATTGTGGGTTGCCTGATTCGAAAATTTCCCTGCTCCGGGTATTCGATCGTATACCTCCTCGACTTCCTATGATCCTGATACCAGGAAATTTTTCGGATCGAAAATGTCCATCGAAATGAAAAATTTTGGCAAAAATGAACGTTTCAAGCGATGTTTTCGTCCCGAAAATTTTTCGGTATTAGGATCACAGGAGGGTGAGGAGGTATCCGAAATATCCGGAGCAGGAGAAATTTCAGGCAACCCGTGAATCGTTCTTTGTGTATTGTGGGTTGCCTGATTCGAAAATTTCCCTGCTCCGGGTATTCGATCGTATACCTCCTCGACTTCCTATGATCCTGATACCAGGAAATTTTTCGGATCGAAAATGTCCATCGAAATGAAAAATTTTTGCAAAAATGAACGTTTCAAGCGATGTTTTCGTCCCGAAAATTTTTCGGTATTAGGATCACAGGAGGGTGAGGAGGTATCCGAAATATCCGGAGCAGGAGAAATTTCAGGCAACCCGTGAATCGTTCTTTGTGTATTGTGGGTTGCCTGATTCGAAAATTTCCCTGCTCCGGGTATTCGATCGTATACCTCCTCGACTTCCTATGATCCTGATACCAGGAAATTTTTCGGATCGAAAATGTCCATCGAAATGAAAAATTTTGGCAAAAATGAACGTTTCAAGCGATGTTTTCGTCCCGAAAATTTTTCGGTATTAGGATCACAGGAGGGTGAGGAGGTATCCGTGATATCCGGAGCAGGAGAAATTTCAGGCAACCCGTGAATCGTTCTTTGTGTATTGTGGGTTGCCTGATTCGAAAATTTCCCTGCTCCGGGTATTCGATCGTATACCTCCTCGACTTCCTATGATCCTGATACCAGGAAATTTTTCGGATCGAAAATGTCCATCGAAATGAAAAATTTTGGCAAAAATGAACGTTTCAAGCGATGTTTTCGTCCCGAAAATTTTTCGGTATTAGGATCACAGGAGGGTGAGGAGGTATCCGTGATATCCGGAGCAGGAGAAATTTCAGGCAACCCGTGAATCGTTCTTTGTGTATTGTGGGTTGCCTGATTCGAAAATTTCCCTGCTCCGGGTATTCGATCGTATACCTCCTCGACTTCCTATGATCCTGATACCAGGAAATTTTTCGGATCGAAAATGTCCATCGAAATGAAAAATTTTGGCAAAAATGAACGTTTCAAGCGATGTTTTCGTCCCGAAAATTTTTCGGTATTAGGATCACAGGAGGGTGAGGAGGTATCCGAAATATCCGGAGCAGGAGAAATTTCAGGCAACCCGTGAATCGTTCTTTGTGTATTGTGGGTTGCCTGATTCGAAAATTTCCCTGCTCCGGGTATTCGATCGTATACCTCCTCGACTTCCTATGATCCTGATACCAGGAAATTTTTCGGATCGAAAATGTCCATCGAAATGAAAAATTTTGGCAAAAATGAACGTTTCAAGCGATGTTTTCGTCCCGAAAATTTTTCGGTATTAGGATCACAGGAGGGTGAGGAGGTATCCGTGATATCCGGAGCAGGAGAAATTTCAGGCAACCCGTGAATCGTTCTTTGTGTATTGTGGGTTGCCTGATTCGAAAATTTCCCTGCTCCGGGTATTCGATCGTATACCTCCTCGACTTCCTATGATCCTGATACCAGGAAATTTTTCGGATCGAAAATGTCCATCGAAATGAAAAATTTTGGCAAAAATGAACGTTTCAAGCGATGTTTTCGTCCCGAAAATTTTTCGGTATTAGGATCACAGGAGGGTGAGGAGGTATCCGTGATATCCGGAGCAGGAGAAATTTCAGGCAACCCGTGAATCGTTCTTTGTGTATTGTGGGTTGCCTGATTCGAAAATTTCCCTGCTCCGGGTATTCGATCGTATACCTCCTCGACTTCCTATGATCCTGATACCAGGAAATTTTTCGGATCGAAAATGTCCATCGAAATGAAAAATTTTGGCAAAAATGAACGTTTCAAGCGATGTTTTCGTCCCGAAAATTTTTCGGTATTAGGATCACAGGAGGGTGAGGAGGTATCCGAAATATCCGGAGCAGGAGAAATTTCAGGCAACCCGTGAATCGTTCTTTGTGTATTGTGGGTTGCCTGATTCGAAAATTTCCCTGCTCCGGGTATTCGATCGTATACCTCCTCGACTTCCTATGATCCTGATACCAGGAAATTTTTCGGATCGAAAATGTCCATCGAAATGAAAAATTTTGGCAAAAATGAACGTTTCAAGCGATGTTTTCGTCCCGAAAATTTTTCGGTATTAGGATCACAGGAGGGTGAGGAGGTATCCGAAATATCCGGAGCAGGAGAAATTTCAGGCAACCCGTGAATCGTTCTTTGTGTATTGTGGGTTGCCTGATTCGAAAATTTCCCTGCTCCGGGTATTCGATCGTATACCTCCTCGACTTCCTATGATCCTGATACCAGGAAATTTTTCGGATCGAAAATGTCCATCGAAATGAAAAATTTTGGCAAAAATGAACGTTTCAAGCGATGTTTTCGTCCCGAAAATTTTTCGGTATTAGGATCACAGGAGGGTGAGGAGGTATCCGAAATATCCGGAGCAGGAGAAATTTCAGGCAACCCGTGAATCGTTCTTTGTGTATTGTGGGTTGCCTGATTCGAAAATTTCCCTGCTCCGGGTATGCGATCGTATACCTCCTCGCCCTCCTATGATCCTGATACCAGGAAATTTTTCGGATCGAAAATGTCCATCGAAATGAAAAATTTTGGCAAAAATGAACGTTTCAAGCGATGTTTTTGTAACGAAAATTTTTCGGTATCAGGATCACAGGAGGGTGAGGAGGTATCCGTGATATCCGGAGCAGGAGAAATTTCAGGCAACCCGTGAATCGTTCTTTGTGTATTGTGGGTTGCCTGATTCGAAAATTTCCCTGCTCCGGGTATTCGATCGTATACCTCCTCGCCCTCCTATGATCCTGATACCAGGAAATTTTTCGGATCGAAAATGTCCATCGAAATGAAAAATTTTGGCAAAAATGAACGTTTCAAGCGATGTTTTCGTCCCGAAAATTTTTCGGTATTAGGATCACAGGAGGGTGAGGAGGTATCCGTGATATCCGGAGCAGGAGAAATTTCAGGCAACCCGTGAATCGTTCTTTGTGTATTGTGGGTTGCCTGATTCGAAAATTTCCCTGCTCCGGGTATTCGATCGTATACCTTCTCGCCCTCCTATGATCCTGATACCAGGAAATTTTTCGGATCGAAAATGTCCATCGAAATGAAAAATTTTGGCAAAAATGAACGTTTCAAGCGATGTTTTTGTAACGAAAATTTTTCGGTATCAGGATCACAGGAGGGTGAGGAGGTATCCGTGATATCCGGAGCAGGAGAAATTTCAGGCAACCCGTGAATCGTTCTTTGTGTATTGTGGGTTGCCTGATTCGAAAATTTCCCTGCTCCGGGTATTCGATCGTATACCTCCTCGCCCTCCTATGATCCTGATACCAGGAAATTTTTCGGATCGAAAATGTCCATCGAAATGAAAAATTTTGGCAAAAATGAACGTTTCAAGCGATGTTTTCGTCCCGAAAATTTTTCGGTATTAGGATCACAGGAGGGTGAGGAGGTATCCGTGATATCCGGAGCAGGAGAAATTTCAGGCAACCCGTGAATCGTTCTTTGTGTATTGTGGGTTGCCTGATTCGAAAATTTCCCTGCTCCGGGTATTCGATCGTATACCTTCTCGCCCTCCTATGATCCTGATACCAGGAAATTTTTCGGATCGAAAACGTCCATCGAAATGGAAAATTTTGGAAAAAATGGATATTTCATGCGATATTTTCGTCCCGAAAATTTTTCGGTATTAGGATCACAGGAGGGTGAGGAGGTATCCGAAATATCCGGAGCAGGAGAAATTTCAGGCAACCCGTGAATCGTTCTTTGTGTATTGTGGGTTGCCTGATTCGAAAATTCCCCTGCTCCTGGTATTCGATCGTATACCTCCTCGCCCTCCTATGATCCTGATACCAGGAAATTTTTCGGATCGAAAATGTCCATCGAAATGAAAAATTTTGGCAAAAATGAATGTTTCAAGCGATTTTTTCGTCCCGAAAATTTTTCGGTATTAGGATCACAGGAGGGTGAGGAGGTATCCTTGATATCCGGAGCAGGAGAAATTTCAGGCAACCCGTCGATCGTTCATGGTGTATTGTGGGTTGCCTATTTATAATATTCCGCTGATCTGGGTATTCAATCTTATACCTCTTTGTTCATGTGAAGAGGGTAAGATCACAAGTGGTTGAGGAGTTAATTCTTGTGAAGCTGACATTTTTCTATTCATAGACAATTTGAAAACGAAATAAAACATTTTTTTTTTCGCGAACTTTTTATTGCAAAATACAAAATATTTGGATTTGAAAACAAAATGTGCTGTTCAATATCTTCAACGAGTATTAGACCATTTCTGGGTATAAATATTGAATTTTTCGCCCTCCACACTTCTCTTCAGTTCATGAGACCCTTGTGGACATCCCTCCCTATCAAGATGAGCTCTTGTTAGAATGGAGATTCCTCCTGCAAATCAAAAAAGATATCATTATTGTCAAAAGTCGTCCAAGAAAGAGAAAAAAGGTAATCAGAAGTAAAAAATCCTTGCCAATATCTATTGAAATATTGTCTGGGAGGTCTTTGCATTTTCCTAAAAACTTAATATGGGTTTTCTCTCCACATCTCTGAAACAAGAAACAATAAGAAAAAAATTTTAATGATATAAGAAAGGCCCTTGCGTGAAAATTTGAGCACTAATTTGTCAGGGGCCAAAACAAGAAGAAATTGTTGCCTAACAATGAACAAAAACAAAACACTTTGAACTCTGAAGCATAACGTTTCGGAGTCTAAATCAGACTCCTTCGTCAGACAATAACTAATTTCCATTCAACTTTGTCACGAGTCTGATTTAGACGTTACGCTCAAGATTTCAAAACATGGGTTATGCAACAATTTCTTCTCGTAAAGTTTTGACCCCTGACAAATTAGTGCTAAAATTTTTACGCAAGGGCCTTTCTTATATTATAAAATTTTTTTTCTAAGTGTTTCTTGTTTCAGAGACTGGGAGAGAAAACTCATATTAAGTTTTCAGAAAAATTCTTGCTGTTTTTTTTAGGGATTCCAATGACTATTATGAATATGGCTAGGACTAAATTAGAAATTTCCATTTAATGTTACTGACTCTTCTACGAGAACTGAAAGAGAACAAGTAGAAAGTTATCTTAAGCGTTCAGATTTTACTAGAAAATGCACCTAAACTCCAATGTTGGCAGCGAACAATTAATGATTGAGGGTTAAAATGAGTAAAAACACTCTCATATATATGATCCTAATCTTCCAGTCTAATATCATTTTCCCTTTCAACAAACAACTTTGAAGTTGGTAAATTTTCTTCCAAAAGATATGTTACAGACTGGTTTGCTATAAACGTATTCACACATAAGGAGTTTAAAGCATATAAAAATTAATATTTTTTTGGCTCCACATTCAGTTGAAAAAATTTAAAAACATCCTCGAAAAATGTTCTCATAGTTTTTGATAGAAAGATTATGGCGGAGGCGACTTACGATTCGCGATATTTCCTCCTCAAAGACGAAGTTCTCAGCTCTGCAAGGTTGAGTGGGAGTGCTTCAAAATTAAGCGGCATACAATGGCTGGGCCACAGTTCGACCTGATCTGCATCCATCCGATAATCCGCTTGTGGCATCCGCTGAACCGCTTCCTAAGACGCAGGACGACACGCAAGGAAGTGGGTTAAGACATTCCTCCTCTTCCAGGCAAGGTATGATCATGCTAATGCTTTTGCTCTGCTCCCGCACCGCAAGGAGGCTAGAATTAATGCAGCTGAGCTGCGTATTATGTGTAATATGCGAAAACACATTTGGCTTATTCCAGAAAGACATGCGATATCAGCAAAGACGTAGACAACGGGGATACAGTAATGCGAAGGGTAATCAAACCTTCCCCTATCTACCCCCAATTCACTATTCGCACTTTTATGATTACTGTCAGATATATTCCACCCCTGCAAGGTTCGAGCTGCAGATAGATTCATCCATCAGCTAGAATAACATTCTCTCCAAGATCAGTTAATGCCGACCCGATTATCTCGACTTCATTCTCTCACGAAATTAACGATTTTGTTATTATGCGTAGAAAACTTCATATAGCGCATCCACCATTTTATTTAAGAAATTATTGAATCTGATGAAAATTTCAAGAACTTTTTTGAAAAAAGTTGCATAAATAAGTGGGATACAGAGCTCTGCAGAAAAAATTCTGGAGAACGAAGAATTAAGATGAGCTTCTCGAAGAATTCTTTAAAAAAGTTTGATTGTCCCCAATTCAAGAGCTGTTTTTATGGGTTGCCTCCGCCAGTTAAAATCTGCAATTTACTGAACTACTTTATTAATTTTGATCCACTTACTCCCACAATTCATAGCCAAAAAAGAAAGAGACAGGTGAACCAAAAGGTTGTAATTTTTATACCGAGCATAGGTACGGAAAAACTTATGTTCACTCAGATCGGCGCTACTGATAATTTTCTGCCCGCGTTGGATTTTCCGGGTGCGAGAAAAGCGTCTGACTATTAAATTAAAACACTCGTCTGTTCTGCTTTATACGTAAATGTTCTTAGAGCGAAGAATTCACCATCAAAGTGAGCGAATTAAAGCACAAGAATTGCATTACGCTAAGCTAATAAGAACAGAATAATTTGCAATTTATATGCTCAGGTTTTATTGATACCCATACGAGAACAGTAACGATGTTACGGAGACGAATGAGAAAAAAACATCTTATGTATCATATTGTTCGATGAATTTTGGAATAATTTGTCTTAATGAATGGAAATTATCTTTCAAAGCCCGAAATTTATTTCAAATGGTGGCTTTCCTTTTCAATTCCCTGAGTGAATGTTGAGAAATGCTTTCCTAATCAACAATATAACTAATGAGGATAATCTGAGTAATTATGTAAAATTTTTCTCTACTGAGAATATCAATTTTTACCGGATTGAAAATTTCGGTACATCGTCTGTTAGAACAGTAATCTTGTCTTGGGATCGATTCCCTAACAACTCCAGAAATTCCTACAATATATTCGAAAAAATTACATGATTAAAAGTATAGGAAAGAGTATAATATAAGCACGAACGAACTAAACAACATAAATTTGCAGTAGTTATCAAAGATACGATTGATTTGTTTACTTTTGGAGATTGAAACCTTCCAGTTTCCTTCTGAGTTTCTCTACAAGACGATCTGGTAACGACTCCAGAGGAATGGAAACCCGAACAGGACGACAACGTCTAATGGGTGAGACAGTTGTCACTTCATCGGAAGAAACAATTTCTTCTTCGTCTGTAAATTGAAACAACAATACACAATAATGAGTTCAAAAACTAATGGGATTCAATTTCAATTTTCTTCGAAAAAATGTGAAAGTAAAATGATATCATCTAAAAGTCAGTTTAATCTGAAAATAGTCCCGAGAAAAATAAAGAATTCGAGTCGAGGAGTTGAATATTTGCTCACCTTCTCCACAAGAAGATTTATCTGGCTTAGGCTCTTCAACTTCTTCCTTGAATATAACTTGTTTGTGTTGATTACGTCTCTCCAACCAAGATGACTTTCTTGGTGCTTCAAGATTTTGTTCTTCAACTTCCCATTCGTCGTGAGAAGCAGATTCCTCATTTTTCACATTCTTCCCCTTCTTGGTCTTCCAAACCCCTTGCTTACGTTTAGGATACAATCTAGTTGTTGGCAATCTTCGTTTCATCTCGATTGGAAGTATGAACGAACGTTTGGATTAAATTGAATGGGTTTTGTTACATATAATCACGTTTTTCTTGAGTACTACCACGAAAGACATTAAGTTATTCAACAAACGATACAGGTCAATATCGAAGAATCAACATTTTGAGGTTGGACAGACACATGCATGAACTGTCCTCGCCAAAATGAATCTTTTACATATGGTTTTGTTGATAAGAGTTGAAGAATTTCTCTCAGTCTGATTGAAAATATTCGAATATGTGGATGTTGGCAGTTTTAGGTATACAGTCTGAACGAATGCAGTCGACCGACTCAGCTATAAAAACGCCAAAACATCTGCTCCTTCATATTGAGCTGTCTTCACAGACGTGAATATCAAGAAATTTCGAATGATATTTATTAATTTTTTATATAACTTTATGAATAAATACAGCACAAAGTGTGTTCGAGCCTTACATAGTAATTAGGTGTGATATTAATGTAAAAGTTGCATATTTTCTACAGAAAATTTGTTTGAAATCTGAAAAAACCTTTAAATTTTTTTGAGGAAGGGACCCATTCCAATGTTAATAACTTTGAGATTTTCGCATAAAATTTCCTAGCTCCTATCAGAGGACATAACATAATGCTTCAGCGTGAATTAGAAAGTCAACTGAACATACAGGATGTTTCGAATTCAATGTCAAAGTCAGATATGACGAAAAACTCATCTTTATCAAACGAGAACTCATTTTCTTATTGGTAGGTGGAATTTACGTAGAAAAAAAGTGGATAATTTTAATACAAACCACTGCTCTAAAATGCTTATTTCCCGACATATAGGGCGAAATTTACATGTTCCATCGTTTTAATTTTTTTTTTGCACCCCTAATCTTGGAGAGATCAGAGAATTTCCCAAAAATTCACAGTCCACCTATTAATTTTTTTTACGTAAATTCCTCCTGATCAAAGAACTTTATATGTTTCAGTGAATTTCTAATTGAAGCTGGAGAAGCATTGGTGTTAGCTTACCCTTTATACAAGTGATATTTTGAAGCAAGGTACCTAGAACTAAGTTCCTAAAATTGATGATTTAATCAAAAAGTTAGGGCTAAATGAAAAATGAAGCATTCTCCAAATTAGTTTCGTGCATATATCATGATATTTTCATAAATTTTTTTCGGAAGTTGACGGAGATAAATGGAAATTATATAGTTTTTCCAGATTTTTTAAAGTACTGCTGACTAGACGAAATTGTAAAGTTTACCGAAAGTTTAATGTAGGGAACATCATATCCTTCAACTTAGATAAAAAATAAAGTCTGCTGAAAAAATACGAGCGTAAAGGATGATTTAGTAAATGTAGTTCTCGAAGAGATATTAGTTGTAGCACTTTCCCTCAACCATACCTGATAATACCGAATAAAAATTTTTGGTTATTCCCAGATTCTCAACATAATACATATGAGTTTTCTCATTATTCTGATCATACTAGACATTTTGAACACTACAACTTTTCACCGTACATGTATAACCATCTTTCCCTATCCAAGATCGTAGGAACATATATTATGGCCACAATTAAAAAAATGGTTCCCACAAAATAAAAGTCAAAAAGAGTACCTAATCATTCGTCGAAATCAATTCAAATTAAAACGTTCTTGTATTCCAGACGCACGTGGGTAGCGTGCCAAACTAAAACCAATAAAAGAAGCCAAATAAGCGTAAAGTCGTATAAAATCTATCATAAAATAACGAGGAAAACTCCCTGTGGAAATCACTTAAAACTTGAAAAATTTGAACGAAACATGTACCTATTTCCATGGTTCGCAAGGATTATCAGAATTGAACACAGGAATCAGAAATATGAATATCGTAGATTGAAAAGCATCACTCATTTCTTGAATATCCAATAGTTGGTAAATCTCGATGTTTTCGAAACTATGTACCCATTTTCTTTCGAAAGATATCCTGTCTAGATCCAGACAAATTTGAATTCTGATTCAAGTTCTCAAGTTTTGTTGTTGTTATAATTAAAAGAAAAACAACCAAAGATACGAAGGTTTTCTAATTCAGACATTAAAAAGGCACTGGTCAATTTTAAAGAGTTTCAGGTGGAGAAAGAGGCAATATTTGTAAAATAACGAGGAAAACTCCCTGTGGAAATCACTTTAAACTCGAAAAATTTGAACGAAACATGTACATAATTCCATGGTTCGCAAGCATTATCAGAATTGAACACAGGAGTCAGAAATATGAATATCGTAGATTGAAAAGCATAACTCATTTCTTGGATATACAATAGTTGGTAAATCTCGATATTTTCGAAACTACCTATTTTCTTTCGAAAGATATTCTGACTAGATCCACACAAATTTGAATTCAGGTTCAAGTTATCAATTTTTGTTGTTGTTATAATTAAAAAAAAAACAACCAAAGATACGAAGGTTTTCCAATTCAGACATTAAAAAGGCACTCGTCAGTTTTAAAGAATTTCAGGTGGAGAAAGGGGCAATATTTGTAAAATAACAAGAAAAACTAGCTATGGAAATCACTTAAAACTTGAAAAATTTGAACAAAACATGTACCTATTTTCATAAATCGCGAGAATTATCAGAATTGAACACAGGAGTCAGAAATATGAATGTCGTAGATTGAAAAGCATCACTCATTTCTTGGATATCCAATAGTTGGTAAGTCTCGATATTTTCGAAACTATATACCTATTTTCTTTCGAAAGATATGCTGACCAGATCTAGACAAATTCGAATTCAGATTCAAGTTTTCAATTTTTGTTGTTGTTATAATAAAAAAAAAATAACCAAAGATACGAAGGTTTTCTAATTCAGACATTAAAAAGGCACTCGTCAATTTTAAAGAGTTTCAGGTGGAGAAAGGGGCAATATTTGTAAAATAACAAGAAAAACTCTCTGTGGAAATCACTTTAAACTTGAAAAATTTGAACAGAACATATACCTATTTTCATGGTTCGCAAGAATTATCAGAATTGAACACAGGAGTCAGAAATATGAATGTCGTAGATTGAAAAGCATAACTAATTTCTTGTACTATGTACCTATTTTCTTTCGAAAGGAAGAGTTGACTTTAGATTCATTGATTAGAATTCAAAGTTATCAATTTTTGTTGTTATAATTAAAAAACAAACATAAGAAAGATAGGAAGGTTTTCTAATTCAGGCATTCGTCAATTTTGAAGAGTATCAATTGGAGAAAGGGGCAATATTTGTATAGATTAGAAAACTTCAAGCTTGACTTTTCGGGAGCAAATGATTCGGGAATTTTCTTGGAATTTTCCTGCCTTTTCATCCGGAAACCCGCTGTCAGTGGTTTTCCGCGCTATAAATATCAATTCGGAATTTCGGCCAGACTGGATGGGGCAGAAGACGTTTTCTGAGTTCATCTAGAGAGACCTCATTAGAAGGTCGTCTTACCTTTTGGAAACGAACTACCATCCTTCATTACGTGCCGAGATCAAGAGGTGCACGTGATCAGATTTCCTCTGAGTCGGTACGGTGGCCAAATGGGGTGGGCCAGCGGCATTCTGCAGCTATTTCACCCCCATTATAATTTTTAAGCCCCAATCTACACCATTATACATTTAGCTTTAGTTTCTGAATCGCAATTTTTACCGTGAGAGCACGTCTTAGCAGGCTCAATATCTGGGGAATGCTTAAATCAACACGAAAAATAAGTTATTCAAATTAAAAATGTAATTTCGACGTTATTACATTTTAATCCTCGACCCCTGATTCGTCGTCTAAATGCGAGCCTGTTAAAAATACTAAGCAACCGGAACTAATCGGGCCACCAAGAAAATACTCCCTGAATACATTAGACGATCCAGAAGGAGAAAGAGTTGCCAGATCCCGGCCTTCGGTAGAATTATACAACCATTATACGAGGATTACGCCAAATCACGGAGCATCCTTTCCGTTCTTTTGCTCTCCGCATTGTCTCGGACAGAATCGTTCAGAAAAACAAATAAATATAACAGACACCAGCCTCCAGGACCCTCTCTTTGCGTCTTACCCTTTCTCCTCCCTCTCTCCAGACTTAATCGCCCGTTTTTATTTCATTTGCTCTAAGCCGGGTCTGAATTTATGATTACATTCGCCTCTGACTCGGATCTCCTTGCAATCCTTCTTCATGAATCTGATGAGACGTCATATCGCCATATTCATTCCAAGATCACATAGGTTGATCAAAATACTAATTAAGACTTTCTAGGGGAAACATATTGCACCCTCGCTACAAAAAAGACACAACTCAAAATTTAGTTTTTTCGATTTATGTTATAAACTACACTTCGCAAAAAAGTTAACGCACATTATGGAAATCGCAAATTTATTCTACAACTGAAGGTGTTCCCAATGATATTACTTTCATCAGAATTATGCATGCATATGTTATCCACTTTCAACATTTTTCTTCAATACAGATGTTCTTCCCAGCAGGAATAAAAAAAAGATGATATTATCAGATTTTGAATGTATTGGCTCCATTCTAAAATCAGTTTTCTCGATCAATTCTAGTGATCAATAGTTTTTCTTTCGTTTGATTTTCTACACTCGATCGCTATGCAACGCGAAACACGCAATTTGACCCAAAAGGAATGTGCCCAAGCGGTAGTTTTGCGAGAAGATGGATGGACATACACAAGAATTGCAGAAAGGTTTGGAGTTTCCCATACAGTGTGTCCAGGATGTTGCAGCGATTCAGGGAGACAGGCATGAATGTCCGAAGACCAGGACAGGGTAGACCACGGGTAACAACTACTATTTCTTTACTTGAGAGTTTCTTCGTTGGGACAACGGTTTGCAACCGCTCGCCTCCTTCAAAATCAGCTTGAGCAAACTCATGGAGTGCAAATTAGCACTCAGACAATAAGAAATCGCCTCAGAAAATATGATTTAAGGCGTCGTGTCGCGAAAAGAGGCCCAGCTCTTACCCCAGCCCATCGAAGGGCGCGTTTGGATTTTGCGAGAGAGCATATCCATTGAGAAGAGGCCGATTGGGAAAGAGGTCCCCTCACAGATGAGTCTAGATTCTGCCTCCACTATTATGATCGACGTTCCCTTGTATGCAGACGTCCACATGAAAGATATGCTCAGTTCACAAAATCATCCAGCTACTCTTAATGACTTAGGATCCATCTTGAAGAAATCTGGGAAGGATTAGATCAGAACATTTTAAGATCACTCATTTTGAGTATGAACCGTCGTTGCCGAGCTGTAACTAACGCACGGGGTGGAAATACCAAGTATTAAATCACTTATCAGCATTTCAGTATTTTGAAAATTGTTCATTTCTCTTCTTTCACATAAGATTCAGTGAAATCCTGAATGTTTCTTCCATTCAATGTGTCTTGTTTCGTTCAAAACCTTCTCGAGAGATCATGAAAAATAAGTTATAAAGTCAATGTAGAGTTAACTTTCATTAAAATTGAGATTTTCAGAATGTTCATTGGCTTATTTCGAAACGCAATCTTGTCCTTCGAAATTCCTGCAATATTCAAATTAAAAACTCTCAAACTCTGATCGTGAGGGTTTTTCAAACTAGGTACGACCATCCAGGTGATGATTTTCCAGATCTTAATGCTTGAAGACCGCTACAGGATCCTGATCAAGGGATAGATGAATCAAACATCTTATAACAGAAAAAAAAAATCCGAATATATGTCGGGACCAAAAATTACGACGTGTCAAAATGACAATCTGAGATCTTTAAACATTCGTAAAATTATTACAGTAATCTCATCTTGATTTTGTATTGTGAAAGATGTTGCATTTCTTCTAATCAAATATGTTTAGCAAAGCGAAGCATGCAATTATTCGCAGAGAATCTTTTTTGGTCGAATATCCGGTAATTTAAATCAATACCAGCGAATTCAATTCAAGTAATGAGCACTACCTTAAACTAGTCCCGTCCATTCTCCATATCGCATTCCTGGAAACATCTCAATTTCCATAAACTCAATTCCAGAAAACGATGTTGTTGAATACCGTCAAAACCGCTATACACCGAGAAAAACCTCCAATCTCTTGTAATCTTACTGGTTGAACGTGAAAGTTTCCATTTATTTTTAATTCCATTCCTTTATTGAAAACTCCCGAGTCTCTTCCTCATTTCTCACGTTCCATCAATGTACAGATCTGCAGCGCACATTTTATCTGAACAGTAAAGAATTAGATGTACGTCCGATTGAAATTCATTCAGACTCGAAAAATATGTGAAATTTTCTTCGCGTTCTCACCGGTACCATTTTTGCAATCTAACCATCTATGCATTTTTCGGGAAAATGAAACGTTGGATGAAAAAATCTTCTAATCGGTTACTGATATTCGAAATTCACTACAAGTCTGTCGATTAAATCGAAACAATGTGAAAAATATTATGACATGAATGTTGCCACCAAAAAGAATTAACACATCGAAGCTCATTTTCAAAGATGAGACTCCAAAACGGCCGCATTAAGGTCCTTTTCTTGATTTTTGTCAACATCAGAGTCATGATCGTCTCCCAGAGAATCAAAATCGCTATAATTAACCATATGTTGACTTTCGCTAGTGTCAGTATCGAAATTCTGGAAAGATGCAGGCCTCTTCGAAGAAATATCGCTATGTTTTCTAACCTTCTTCTTCCTTATAGGTTTCTCCAATTCCTTCATATTTGTGGAAAGCAAAAGCATTTCTGTTATGGTTCCTAGAAGCATCAACACGATAGTAACATTCGAGAGGAACGAGCTCAGTTGCGGGGAGTATATTCTGCATTTCCCTTGGTACCAATGCTTGCAGAGCTTCTCTAGAAATGAAATTCGAAATTAATAATCCCAAAAAAAAAAAATAAACGGGATTTACCAGCAACAATCTGATACCCAGCTTTAACTGGAATAAACGGTATCAAACTCAGAAGTGCCATCTCCAATCCAAGGGTAACCGATTTGTCAACTCCCCTCACCATACTCAATACAATAACAATATTTGTTACAGTACTGGTAGCTAAAAGACCTCGGATAACCACATTATTCACTTGTGATATCTGATACACAAATCTGCATTTATCCAAATGACAGGAACCTTCAGTAGCTGTTCCTTCGAAAGATGCACAAGTGCAATTTTTATAAATCTGAAATAAAAGACCAGCGTACGAAATTTGGAAATAAAAAATTGCTTTTACTACCTGATACTCCTTCATCTTCTCCATACTCCTACAGCCAGCATGGCAAGGCGAATAAAATGTCCTCCCCATCAGGCAAACTGGATTGAAAGTTTCATCCAAAGAACAACCACAATCAATACTGCATGAAGGGACCAATTGGGTCATATCTTCGTACTCGCATTTACTGAACAAATTTCCAGTGAACAGTATAGTGGCAACTGAATATACTGCGATGTTCCATAGGATCAAATATTTAATCTTCATCTTTGCACGAGACATCGTCAAACCAGCTACAACTAAGCACAATATTGTGAAAGGTTGTTCCATCATATTAGTGACGAAATTAAGGGAAAAAGAACTGTTGAATCCAAAGTCGTCGAAGTTGTCAGAGATGAAGTACCTAGATTGCTTGAAGTAATTTTCAAAAATATCGAAATTTATCAGAGCTGATTCCATAGCTACCGCTGATATTACGCTCAGTACTATAATCTTCTTCTCCACTATTCTTTTCATGATAACCAAAAATGCTAAAAGAACACAATTCATCAAAAAAAAAAAACCGACAATACCAACGCCCTTACCATCAGCTTCAATCTCCACCACATCACTGGTTGTAATACCACTCGCTATTTCTAACAAAGACGCTGCTAATTTTTTTATTAACAGTGACGGAAGAACTTTTGGAAACATCGCTATTCCTACTGTTAACATAACGTAGACGAAACAATTGGCTTGCCACACTGAAACAAGTTTTTCGAGCATTTCTCCTACAAAAAATCTATGCAATTCTCACCAAAACTCCTGAACAAATAAGAATCGTTTAACCAATTTGGTATCCAAGATGCGTAAATACCAAACTGTTGTCCCAACAACCTGGATGCTAAAGCAATTGCTGAAACAAAAACTCATTATCATTCTTCAACTTCTTGAAAAATCAATTGGTAATTGTATTCACCTAAAATTGTGGGTTTGTTTCTCAAAGTATTATCGTCCATATAGACCAATCCGAGAGAGTAAAAGGCAACAGATGCTGCAGCACCAAGGAGCTGGTAGATGATAATATAAATAAATGCTCCTGTGTTCGCATCATTGCTAATTTTCAGAAAGTTTTCTCCACAAAGTGACACTAAAAGTCAACAACAATTTCTTTCTGATTTTAATTAAGTTGAATCTTTATTTACCTGTTGAATTTGGAAGAGATGTTTTAGTAGCGAAAAGCCTTTCTGGGATGAACATGGACATAGAAAATATACCATGAGCAATACAAATTATGGAAATCCATCTAATCTTGTGCGTTACAGAGGCCCAATAGGAAATTGGTAAAGCTATCAAACCAACAAAAAATTCATTCACGTATATTATCCATTCTGAAAACAAACATCGATTTCCATGAGAAATAGAAAAAAAAATATGTACGAGAAAATATTTCGGGACCAAATAAAATTTAATCGAAAAAACCTGCTCTGGTTCCATACTTGGTGGAAATATTTGTTTTTCAACTGACAACAAGGATTGTGTGATACCTCATTTTGAGAGTATTTAAATTCTCTATTCAACGCTTCTATTGTTTAAAAAATTAGTTTTGGGCATTCTAACTCTATTATTTAAGGCCCCTGGCATAAAACGATAAGACTGTTAATTTTAACAATTCATTTCAATGAACTGTTATAGTTTATGTTGTCTATTCCTATCCTATGCTCGCATTTGAGAATTCATTTCTAACTTTTAATGAAATTTCTGTACACTTACGTCTTGTTACTGTATAGTTCTCTTAATGGGCCACCCTATATTTTAGTTCACCTTTAAATAGCCATTTTTTTCTAATGAAATGATGTATAACACTTGGTATCTACAAATAACCTCGATAACTAATATTTGAATTTGAAGTAAATCAATCAAAGGAACTGCGACAATTATTAAAATTATGACATTGACAGAAGTCAGTAATCTTCTTTATCCAAGAATATTTCAAAGTTATTCCATTTGTGAATCTGAGAAAACGAAATTTAATCTAAATTCTTAGTGTTGTATATAATTTCAATCAGAAAATATTAATAATGCAATGGTGAAATAGGCGTTCCAATATAAAAATATAAGTTTTAAGCACGATAATCCAGAAAAATTTTCAAAATACCGAAATTAATTCTACGTGAAAATATCTATCAAAGACAGTTCTCATCTTAAAAATATTATCCCGAACAAGTAATTATTTCAATCTAACCCTGTCTTTTTCAAAATTCACCAAAACAATTAAAGCATCTTGAAGTTTGTCATGAAAAAGTAGTACATCTGCAAGAGAAAAACCTGAAATTTCTCACCTGCGGTTCCTTTAGAAATGCCATATTGCTTGGACCATACTTCTGAGGTATTCCTGAAATAAAACAGCAAAAATCCTTGGACGAATCCAATCAGGGATAATATGGCTGTGAACACAGACGGTTTGCCGAAAGTTTTCCAATTAAACAGTTTAGCCAAACAGGGGAAAATATATATACCCCAATCATTATCACTTTGTCCTTGCAAATTTAGTGGTGCAGTAAACTGCTTTGATCGTGAATCAGATCTCAACAAATCGCTAGGGTGGATCATTAAGGGAAATGGAAACGCATGTCTAAACAGAATCAATCACTTTGTTTATATCTTCTTTGCGAGAATGAAGGATTCAGGTTACTAGATTGAATAAAGAACTATCGGACTTGTATCTTGGGAAAATGACTAATATGCGATAAGCTGATATGATTAGATTATTTCAAGTTGCATCATCTGAACCTTAATCACAATAGAGATTTGGCAAAGGTTTTCCATCAGAAATTGATGCCTTTTTACACAGTTGAATGATAATTGGGAATCCACCCAACTGAATAAAAGTTGAAATGTTTTTTCCAAGCCCATAAATACCTTGAATCATTTTTATTGTTCTCGAATTTTTTTCTGTTGAAAAAATATAATGTCAAGAACACAGTAAGAACAAACTAGGATTTGGTGATTTTTCAAAAAAAAAATTAGCTACGAACGTCCTTACATTTAAATTCGTTATTCATTTATCCATTCAGAGATGGCGCCAAACAGATATTAAAGGAATATAAAAACGCTTTAGGATCGTACAAGCTATCAGCAATAGATGTCGCCATATTCTAGTACTTTATATAGAATATTTATTACGTAATTTGCGGATTTTCAATTTTTTTAATAGCTCCACAAGATTATTATTGTAACAATGGATGTAAAAAGGAAAAATGCCAATTAAATTAGATATCGTTGGATTCAAACTAATGTTCCGTTTTATTCTATCATGAAAATATTTTCATTCTTTCATATTATTAAAAAAAAAAGAATCATCAACTGTTATTAGATTAACTGTAATACCCCAGTCTTCATTCAATTCATTAAGAAAAAACAAATTTGAATTCCTAGAAAAAATTTTCAATCCACTTACAAACTACATAATGAGGAGTGGAACCAAATACTTTGATTACTTTTCATCATTCGAAATTATTTAATTGATTTATTTTCAGGTAATTGAAATGAAAACCCAAAAATGTCTTTGAAATTGCAGAATTCCTTCAGAATGAATTTCAATCGATTTCTAAAATCTAGAGGATCCTAGAAAATCATGAAGATCCCAAAAATATATATATGGAAACTTACCATAGTCATTTCAGCTTTCATGAGTTTGCTCATAGGCAGAAATACTGAATAATATAAATGCTGATCACTTTCTCACTATTTTCTTAAGCTTTTTGAGGTTTCTCTGTAACAAATTCAATTGAAAAATTTCAAATAATGAAAATGCTGCAAAGTTAATTCTTGCACTAATTCGTCAGGAGCAGATAACTAAAAAGAAGTTATTGTCTAACAATAAACGAACAATAAAAAATTTTCAATTTGCCATTTGAGAACATCATTGAAAATATCAGAAAAAATCATACACAAAAAACCACATCCCTCTATTTGAACTTGTGAAAAACAAGTGTGTTATAGAATTTCTGACATTTCAGTAGCGTATTCAGTAATAGCGAAGGTATTTATGAATAAAACATCTCAATGAATAAAAAAAAAATATGTTCTCGTCTGAGAATTTCGTCATTTCACATTTCTCTGAAATGGAAATTACTGAAACATGCAGGTCCTATTAGATAAAGCCACCATGCTCTCGTCACTTTCTATTTTTTCAATGAGTTCTTGTTGGAGCTACACTGACTTTAGTTTCATCCTAGTGCTCGCAATGAAAAATTTGAGCGTTTTTGTTAATTATACTCAAGGAGGTTCTTTCAATAATTGTGAGTATACATGCAATAATATCAAGAATCATCGATTAAATGAAACTATTTTCCCATTTATCCTATAGACAAGAGTCATTCATCGGATATAGTTTTTTTCCTACCAATTTTCATTATTATTCAAAAAAATCAAGTTTTATTTTTTTATTTTAGCCATTTACATATTCTTTTTCAATCTTGCTTGAAATTGATACTCCTGGTCAAGCATCGGTTTTTATCGGCAGTATTTGAATGCACATCCATCATCATATGAAGATTCGTTTGACCAACAAATACAAATTTAATTTCAGTTAATCCTGGGCCTCTCGAATATGGACATCGTCAGGGTCGTACTTATGGGCCCCTTATAAGTTTCCTTTTAGCAACATTCTTAACAAAGGCTGTTGCCAAATACGCAGCTTCAAGTTTTTTTCCAACATCCCACCAACCTTGGATCACTAATAAACCAGTGAACTACCTCTCGTTCAACCAAGTCCAACAACCAGATTCGTTCTGGAGACCAGCCAGTCCATACCTTCATGGACTCACGGCATTCGGTGCTGAGAGTTATCATGATCATTTTTCCCCGCCTGATCCCTTTCAACCAGATTCTTATCACTCGACTGAATCTCCAAGGACTACCAATTCATATATAAGAAACTACGATGCAGTGGATACAACAATTGATATACCAGATATTTCCGATCAAATTTCGTCCCAGTCACAACACAGTTACCGAAGACAACTTCCTCCGAAAAGATGGAACTACTACCCAAGAAGAAATTACCCACCACAAAGAAGAGAAAATGAGGATAGGTTCATCAACGGTGATTGGAATAGGCCATACCAGAACCGTTTCAGAACTACAACACCCCATTATGACTACTATGATTATTACGATGATTTAACAACCAGGCAACCACCCTATAGAACAAGAAGGCCACCTCCGATCAGAAGAAGACCTATCACAGAAAACTTCGAGGATCTTTATGCTAATTCAGAATATGACGATTCCTCATATGAGGATTATTTCGAGAGGACCACTAAGTATTACGAAAAAACAACTAAACCAAATAGAAGACGAAGAAAACCCACAAAAAAAACTAAAATAAAGAAGAGAACTGATAACAGTGAAGAAAGCATAGAAAGTGAAGAATCTGTTGAGGATTTTGATGCAGTAAGTACAAGAGAAAAGGAAACTCCTAGTGAAAAAGAACCTAAACCTCAGCAAAGACAGCAGATTACCACTACAGAATCTTCCACTACTACAGAAACTACAGAATCAACTACAACCGAAGCATCCACTACAACTACCAGTACAACTCAATCTACTCAAAATGTCACAAAACCCACAGGTTATGGACAAGGGGGAAATTATGACCATATTAGTTTCACTTATGGACCACCTGTAGACCACCAAGAATACTGGCCTCCACACAATGGATATGGACCATCCAACGGTAACGAAAGAATAAGCATCACTCAAAGTCCTCCAACTTTCCCCTTGTTCTACCATAACTTTCCATATGCCAATTTATTTCCCCAAGAGCTCACCAAAAATGCTATAGTTCGAAAGGTACAAGATATTGTAGGATATGAACATGATTTCGTTCACACGACATAGGTTGATTAGAATCTGAAAAACATCTAAAAGGGTTATTTTAATATATAAGTCCAAGATCCCAGCTGTATGACGTAACTTATTTTCACATGGCTGATTTTTATATATGTTTTGTAGAATATTATTTCCAAAATAGTATCATAAGTGTCAGACACTTTCTATGGGCCAAATTATTGTCAGACGCTTTAAAGCTCCGAAAAAAATTAATGAACTCATTTTCACATTTCTGATTTTTTAATATGTAATTAACGTAACTATCAAATTATATTTCATAAGTTGGACAAATTATAGAGACTAAACATCCCTAAACACAAAAAACTATTCAGCTGAATAATATTTGTGTTTAGGGGATGTTTAGTCACTACAATTTGTCCAACTTATGAAATATAATTTGATAGTTACCTCAATAACATATTTAAAAATCAGAAATGTGAAAATAAGTTCATTCGTTTTTTTGGAGCTTTAAAACGTCTGATAAAAGTTTTGGCCCAGGGAAAGTGTCTGACACTTATGATACTATTTTAGGAAAAATATTCTCCAAAACATATATGAAAATCAGCCATGTGAAAATAAGTTATGTCATACAGCTCTGGGATCTTGGACCTTGGAATATATAGTTTCAGTAAGAGATTTTTTTGTAAGATCTTGTATTTATTTAAGGAAGAAAAATATTCAAGGTAACTTTTGACAAATCTTGTTGTGAACCAATTCGTGATTGAATTCCTTTTATCTGTGTGCGTAATGTGGACATGGAAAAATTATCTTGGCAACTTTATGTCTTAAATAAATGGTTGCCAAGTGTTGATATAAATATTGTAGCTTCGAAGGTATTCGAGTTCAAACTCTATTTCTGTCAATTGTCATATACAACAGGATGTAATCGTAGTCGAACATTTCAACAGCCCTATACATTAATTTCAGAATAAGTCGAATGTTCAGAATCCTTAGTTGTTATTTAAAGGTAGGGTACATATAATGGTGTATGTTCAAAAAGATAAAACCTAGAGTTTCATGTTGTTTTTCTTCGTTCCCAAATACATCCTCATTATTTTGAGTATTATCTATCTGTTCCATCTTGCCAAGAGCACGGAAGAACAGAAACCACGTACATATTTATGAATTGTATTGTTTTCGTAATTTGTATCTTCTGGTGGAAAAAATTCAGTACATACTTCAATCGAAATTTCAGAAATGAAATATTATGGAAGGCTTTTTCTCTGAATTTGTAAGTACTGCAGGCAGATTTTCAGATGCAGTATCATAGCCAAAAGAGGTAAAGGTAACAATGAATTTATCACAATGATTTTCTGAATACATACATGTGGTCTGGTTCTCGTTTACATTATTCATTATATACAGAAAAATGAGTTTTTACTACAAGCCTTATTACTTTTGAGAGTCGAATAACTTCTCATTCTGGAATAGTGTTAACTTTCTACCTCAAGAATGTGTGCAATTAAAAGTGTCGCTCTGTATGAGTTGAGTGACTTTCGATTAGGCGTTCGAAATGATTGGAAGTGTGTTCAAAAGGTTTAATTGCATCGATTTTTGTTTTCTTAGCGAACAATGTGACAGCTTTCTCTAATAAATTCGACTTTATTTTTGAGCACAAGAAATTTTCTTATAGTGCTTCTTTCCAATGTTGATAAGTTGGAGATTTTTGGATGAAATTTCTTATTTTCTAGCTTTTATCAGATGACATACCAATGCAGCTCCTCCATTAATTGAATTGAAAATGCAGGGTGTTTTTATGTCAGTCATGTCAAAGTCAATCAAGACAAAAAACTAAAAATTCATTTTTAATCTAGGTTGGAGAAGAAAAAAAACAAAATATTTCAACAACCTATACTTCATTTGGAATTTCAATAATGAAATATTATGGACGGCATTTTCTCTGAATTTGTAAGTACTGCAGGCATATTTTCAGATGCAGTTAGTAACATAGCCAAAAGAGGTAAAGGTACCAATGAATTTATTACAATGATTTTCTGAATACATACAGGGTGGTCTGGTTCTCGTTTACATTATTGAATTTTCATCCATTCTTCCATAATTTAAAATAAATCGATCGCCAATAGATTAAATACAGAATAGTGTGTTTTTACTACCAGCCTTATTACTTTTGAGAGTCGAATATCTTGTCATTCTGGCATAGTGTTAACTTTCAACCTCAGAATTGTGTGTAATTAAAAGAGTCGCCCTGTATGTGTTGAGTGACTTTCGATTAGGCGTTCGAAATGATTGGAAGTGTGTTCAAAAGGTTTAATTGCATCGATTTTTGTTTTCTTTGCGAACAATGTGACAGCTGGCTCTAATAAATTCGACTTTATTTTTAAGCACAGGAAATTTTCTTATAGTGCTTCTTTCCAATGTTGATAAGTTGGAGATTTTTGGATGAAATTTCTTATTTTCTAGCTTTTATCAGATTACATACCAATGCAGCTCCTCCATTAATTGAATTGAAAATGCAGGGTGTTTTTATGTCAGTCATGTCAAAGTCAATCAAGACAAAAAACTAAAAATTCATTTTTAATCTAGGTTGGAGAAGAAAAAAAAACAAAATATTTCAACAACCTATACTTCATTTGGAATTTCAATAATGAAATATTATGGACGGCATTTTCTCTGAATTTGTAAGTACTGCAGGCATATTTTCAGATGCAGTTAGTAACATAGCCAAAAAAGGTAAAGGTACCAATGAATTTATTACAATGATTTTCTGAATACATACAGGGTGGTCTGGTTCTCGTTTACATTATTGAATTTTCATCCATTCTTCCATAATTTAAATTAAATCGATCGCCAATAGATTAAATACAGAATAGTGTGTTTTTACTACCAGCCTTATTACTTTTGAGAGTCGAATATCTTGTCATTCTGGCATAGTGTTAACTTTCAACCTCAGAATTATGTGTAATTAAAAGAGTCGCCCTGTATGTGTTGAGTGACTTTCGATTAGGTGTTCGAAATGATTGGAAGTGTGTTCAAAAGGTTTAATTGCATCGATTTTTGTTTTCTTTGCGAACAAAGTGACAGCTGGCTCTAATAAATTCGACTTTATTTTTAAGCACAGGAAGAAGACGAAATCGTATAAATAGATTGTCATTACGTCTTGCCACCAATGAGATTGCGTTCTAAAGTCTACAGTCGAGCCGAGAAATGTTTCACCTATCGCCGACTAGACCAAGTGTCGAAATAATTTTTTTTCTGTCGCTAATTAATGGAGAAAAACAACTACGATTTTCCTACCAGGATCAGCTATCTCAGTCTTGTACGTACACAAGTGGAGGCAGACACGTCTCGCCTTATTTATTTGACAATTTTTTTATTGGTTTTTCGACGTAACATCTAGTGTGTGATAAATTCATTCGAGTCACCTTCATCATTTAAGAAGCTATTTTTGTTCGGACTCCATTCGAAATGCTCTGGTTTCTCAGAGCCAAAAGGTGAAGAAACTTTTTTTAGTGAACTGTGCGAGGTTCCTTGTCCTCGACATTTTTTTAATAGCCGAAAACAGCAAGGTTACATAAGACAGAAAAATTGCCCACAATCTGAAATTTAGTTTTTGCATTCTATTTGATGTATCAGAAAACCCAAAATGATGATAGCGTCTTAAGATATTGAGGTGTTTGCTTTCCAAGCTATTTATCGTTGTAGAGCTTGGGATTCCCGACAATAATGTTTCATTTACATTGATAATTATTTCATGAAATCATGTTGAAAGTTGAAAATTTATAAAAAAATTTTTTTTTCGATGTCACTCACTTATTCCAAGTAATTCAAAAGTAGCTTTGATGTTGAAGACGAAAGATTTTGAAACAATGGTGGACAAGAAAACTGACAATAAATGATTATAATCATTTCGAATGACCCCTGATACATTGTTGAATTGTAAAACAAAAATTCATATGATTTTGTTTGATCATTGGGAGGACATTTAAACCCCATTTATAACCCTTCGTAGAACTTCCGTGTTTTCCTCGGACAATCTATAAATTATGGACGATCTGATTGCTCGATGCCCATCAAAAATGGAGGGGACTGGATTCTAAGTGATTCGTTCTTCACAAGAGCAATAAAGCCGCTGGCTGGTAAGACACAAGTGACTGGTCTGAATTTACACGCAAAACATTAAGAATTCAGGGGGGTAGCATGGAACAACCCCTTCAATTACACCTACGGTGCGACTTTTATGGTTTTTTCATTAGTTTGAGGAAAAACCATCATTTAAAAGGCAATCACATGGCATTTCTTCGGTGAGGGGATATTATCTGGGGTTGAATTCAATTCCGAGCAAAATAGGTGATGTTCATGGTATATAGACAGGGTGATTCACGATTACAGTTCCGTTGATCAGAAAAACACTAGAAATGTTGTAGTTGAGCTTTGTTGGGAGAGATGTAATCTTGGAGAAATCCTAACAACATTCGTTTTTAAGATATCTATTGAAATATTTTCTGGGAGGTCTTTGCATATTCCCAGTCAAAAAACAATTAGAAAAAAAAATTAATAATAGAAGAAAGACCCTGCATAAAAATTTGAGGACGAATTTTTCAGGGGCCTAAGCTTTACAAGAAGAAAAAATTATAAATAAATAAATGAATTTGATTCCTTATGTTCATGGACTTTCAGAAAAAATTCAAAGAATTGATTCTGAGTTCAACATAAGAACTGTTTCAAAACAAAAAATGATTTACGATCTATATTAACAAAAATTAAACCTTTAAATGAGAACCAAAAATAAAAAATATGAATTAACAATATTTCCTGTATTTATGGAAAATCTTATACAGGAGAAACATGAAGATCCTTAGAAATTAGAAAGGGTGATCAAAAGAATAACATAAAAGATAGAGATATTGATAGATCGCAGGTAGCAGATCAAGTGTGTTCCAATACCGGCAATCACATGATGAATTGGAATAGCACTAGAATTCTTATGACGAATCCTGGTAATTATAAAAGAAAAATCAAGGAGTCAGCTTGTATTTTGTTGGATGAGGCTAATAATCTCGACAATTGTTCTGTAGGGATAGATCGAATTTGGATGGATTTATTGAAAAAAGAACTGGTTTCAGGAAATTTCGAAATAAAATAACGATATCAACATCTAGTAATCAATATTAATCCATGTTCATTATATATTGACAAATTTCAATTAGAAAATCAAAATATTGTCACGATTCTACGAAGTTGTATGAAAAGTAGAAATTGTCTGACGAAGGAGTCTGATTTAAACCCCGAAACGTTACGCTTCAGAGTTCAAGGTGTTTTCTTTTTGTTTATTGTTAGGCAACAATTTCTTCTTGTAAAGTTTTAGCTCAAAAGTTAGTGCCTTTCTTCTATTATTTAAAATTTTTTTCTAATTGTTTCTTGTTTCAGAAACTGGGAGAGAAAACCCAAATAAAGTTTTAAGGATTATTCGTTTTTTACCCATAACACCCATTTTTTTTATTCTCAATCAAATCACGCATTTAAGTCTACATTGTTTCAGAGCATCATTTCCCAATAATATTTGTGTTAAATCTGAAAAAATGCTACTTTCCAATGTTGATAAGTTGGAGCTTTTCGTATGAAAATTTCTTATTTTCTAGCTTCTGTCAGAAGGCATACCAATGCAGCTCATTCGTTAATTGAATTGAAAATACAGGGTATTTTTATGTTAATCATGTCAAAGTCAGTTAAAACAAAAAACTAAAAATTCATTTTTTATCTTGGGTTGGAGAATATTTAAAAAAAATAATTTCAACAACCAGTCCTTTACTGCATAACTCTACTTAATCGAGTATAAATCGTGTTCTTATCAAAGGAATGAACACTTTTCGATGAGTTCTGAAATCTCCCTGGAGCAGAATAACATGTGTTGATGTATTCCGATATGCCCCACGTGAAGAAACAACACTTGCCTGGAAATGAAGATGGATAATTGTCCGTCTGAATATGCAGGGGGTTTCGTAGGAGTCCACATGTTTCATATCGTTTTATAATACACATAAGAAAAGTCCAGGGATATTCTGGCCCTTTCAAGAATCAAACAACTTCTGAATTTGCTAGGAAAATTTTGGACAATTCTAATTGATTTACAATTGAGCACCCATTATGAAAAGAAATCCGAAAAGCTTCAAATAACTCCAAATTATATAAATAGCATTGTGAAATTCTGTCTGGCCAAAAGTTGATCAATATTGATTGAATATCCAAAGTTTCCTAAAATATTCTTAGATATTTCGACTCGAATGTTATAACATAATATTAAAACCATTATTCCTTTATTTTCTTCTATTATCAATCAAATATTTCCTAGAACTGTTGTTGAATTAATTATTATCTTAAAAAAAATTATGATTCAAATTGTACGACGAATTTGGTTCACTTGAAACTATCAACCTTTTGTTTCAAGTTTATAAATAAATTTCGATGGTGGATAAGTTTATCCATGCCAATGTCATAACCGAATAAACAAAAGAGGAACGCGAAACGCTATAATATGCCATTCAATAACTCCGCAGAAGCACATATAGATGTCTCTAGGATCAGAATATTATGTTTTGAATGGTACCTACGTGACAAAACTTGACAGCAATCGGTCAATTTCTTCTCAACTCATCACATTGAACGTCAAGTATCATATTTTGATATCTTCAGAACAATGGAAAAGGATTTGATTTCAGTTAAGTAGAAAAGCTGCATCGATGTATACCTATGGTGGGAAATTTGAAAAAACCATAGCCAGTAGTACGAGAAGAGCCCTGTATAAAATACAAAGGAAAGCTGGGTTTGTATCACAGAGAAACTTGAAGAGAATAAGGTTACTTTTAACTAGCTGTAGACTGTAGACATCGTGATAGCGAAAATAGCTCTGATGAGGAGCACAATAAACCTCATGGTCTTCTATAGAAATAAAAGACGATCTATGGTTACTATCACGTCCAAACAACTGCACCAAATTGGATAGTTCTTTTTTGTTGAGTTCCTTATAGTTCGGACAAGGTTTTTACGAGTTAATATTTTGGAGGAAAAAACTTAGAAGAAAAAAAAAAGGAAATATATTTTTTCTGAAGTAATAGAGTTAGATCTGTTAGGATTTAGACACAGTTATAGCAAATTCCCACATTCGAAGGTAATGTGAAAAATTTCCAGACCGAAAATGAAGAATGTAAATTATATATATGCAAATCATTACAAAAACACTTTAAAACTGAATGTTGAAATGTCAACGTTCATAGAAATCAATTCGAGAAAATATTTTTTCCTACTCATCCAGCTTATTGAATAGCCTGTTATTTTAATTCCCTATTCCCGTTGCGTCATATGTGTTTAAACCAGTTTTGTATCGGAAAATTGTCGTAGCTTATAGAGTGCCCGAAATAAACTTTCAGCACCAGAACAAATGCACCTCAAATGATTTGGCACGATATAATATAATCAGAAAAATAAATGCACGAATTTCGAAACCTATTTCAGGTAATTAATGGAGTGTTCAGTGTCCGACTTCTTCGTCTCATTGCAAGGAAGGCATTCGAAGTTTTTTGTCAAGTTGGCTTGACGCCAAAAACAAAAACTCGCGGATTGATTTTTGTAAATATCTATATATTTTAGGTTCTCTGGCAGCAATATGCTTGTACGACATCTATCGAATAATTCAAATTTCACTTCGAATCAGAAAAAGATTTTTCCACGATTTTTCTCTCCTCTCTAATCAAAATAATAAATACATAATTATAATTTCTTCATAAGAAATTATCGAATATCTAGGAATTCAATGAAAACTTTCCTAATACTCCCCTGTTAACTAAAACGCGTGCTATGTTCAGTCACATCTGTCTCATGTATGTTCCCCTTTCCAACATTTTTGTTAGGCATGAAATGGTCGATGGCAACTATTGCGATCACATGATCCTGGTTTATGGTTTACTTTAGAGATGTTAAAATTGAGGAATTTGTCAGGAGTTTTGGATAAGATATTATTTTGCTGTATGCCAATTCCTTATCTTTATAGTTCTCAAAATCATTCATCATTTTCGATACAGGAGACTTCACGATACAGCATAATGGAGTTGAATATTAGGTTAAAGAATTTCTGTGAAAATATCTTCCAATCGTCTCGAAATATACTTGAGGAAAGTGTTAATTTGTGTGCAGATTAATTGTTACTAATTTTACTTATTATCATCTTTCATGTAGTGTTATATATTTTAAAATGATCGGACACAGGTCAATCTTTTCAACAATTTTAATGTGTTGTAAAAAATAAATAAAATAAATAGGATTAACTTCTATATCATATTTTGAGCATAATTGATTTTGATTGACTTCTTGTTCCCTTAAAAATATCAATTTTATCATCATCACAGTAGTGAATAATATATCCTAGAACTCTTATCCTGGATGCAGAAACCTTGTCTGATCTAGTTTTATATCGGTTAAAGGGAAATCGTACCAATGAATGATGACTGGTGAGGAACTCATACGTCATAGCGTTTAAAGAGAGGGTGCACTCAGTTGTTGAGAGGGTGCCCTTTTCCCTTACCAGGTGTGCCAGACGACGAGGCGTACTTGGCAGACCATTGTAATAAGGGTAAACCTCGTGACAGGGGTGGGCTCTGGGCCTATATTTCAACATTCATCACAATCTATTTTGTAGACAATCTTACTGAACCAAAATAAGCAATCAAATTACAGATAAGCTGAGAGAAATGCTAATAACAAACGAAAAAATATTACAGAATAGGTTCTGAAGAGTCCGAAACAATAATTTTTCTTGAATCCATTATAATAGCTTCTTTCTAGAAAGGTCCAAAAAGTTATTTAATATAAGAAAGAATTCTGCACATTTTGGAGGGTGTTCTAGTCGTAGTTGTTACTTCAGTGATGCCATTGTTTATTCAAACTCATGATTATGTTATCCAAATTTTACCTTTTTTGAGAATAAACATTATTATTATTATTATAATCCCGGTAACAAAACCAATTTAAAAAATTCAAATGATGGAAATAAGTATCTACTCCTATTACACCAGGGCAGAAGCCTTTGAAAATGGTAAAAAGTAAAAAAAAATGATGGGGATGAGGCCCATTTTAAAAGGAAGAGAATATAACAAAAGTGGGAAGAAAAATGAATGATGGGTTTATCTAAATTTTCGCCGAAACTACAAGTCCTATAGAAAATAGTTGAGAGGCAAAGATATGTGTAATAAGAAGATCTACAATATTGGTAATACACGATTGTCACACTTCAACTTGGTTTTGAATTTCAATTTTTCACGAAAAAAACAATTTTACTGAGTGAAAATTTCTCTGAGTGAATTGCCTAAAAATTTTCAGAAAAATACGAATTGTTTAGAGATATTTTGATGGTAGAATCAATATTTATTTGTTTTGTTGACATTTCATGAGATTTTTCTCAAATTATCACTCTAAACATACATGTCAACAACAGTTTCTGATAGACCTGAGTGAAAAAGTTAACAAAAACTGGGTATTCAAAATCATGATGTTATGTTGATATGATGTTGATTTTGTGCGATTTCTTTCCTTTCCATATGCATTATAGAGAGTGTTAAAAATTAATACCGAAAGATATGGGATTTCTTTGAGAAGATGGATAAATTTTTCAGTTGCTTATTTTTTCCTACAGAAACAAAATACTTAGAAACAAAGATTCTAGAAAATTTCAACATGAGTGTGGTACGAGTATACCCCTATTTCTTCAATACCGTACGATATTAACATGGGGTTGAAACGAAGAATCCCTTCCATGAATTATTGCATATCTTTTAAGATATTCATAAAATTTAGCAAACATTTTTCATTTTAATATTTCATGAATATATGAAAAAATTCTGTGTTTTTTGTTTGAACCCCATGCATATATCGAAGAGGGTGTATTAAAATATTTTAAAATTGTTTCTATTCCGCAGATAAAAATAAAAAGCTGAAAAATCCCTCAGAAAGGGGTAAGAATTCTGAAAAGTTTTGTGTACCAAACTATTTCTATTTTAGTCAAGGAATCACCTCAGAAATTTTATTGGTGTTGTTTTTCACATCCTGTATGATACAAAATATATAATCAAACAAAAAATATTGTGAAGGAATATACAGGGATATTCAAGAATATTTTTAGGAAAGACACAAGATTCAGGATTGAAATTCTAGAGACGACTTGCTGTATATTTTTTTAAGGTTCTATGACATCAACCTTTTTCAAATGGAAAGACCCCTTTTTCATTGCATATCTAGATTTTCCATTGAATTCTGAGACTTCTCGATTCCAAAAGTTATATGAGGAAATACGAAAAAAATCTCAAAATTTAACTCTGTTGAAATACAGACAACTTCGAGATTTTTTCATTGAAAATTGTCATTTTGAGAATCTCCAACAAAAAAAGCTGATGCTTCTTTTCCGATAGCATGATTTTCAAAATATGAAACACGAGGTCACAAATTCTTCGTCAAAGTCAGAAGTGACGAAACATCAAAAAATCGTTTTCTTCAAATTGGAACCCCATTTTTTCGAAGCATTTTCAAAATCTTCGTCAAAAGATAATAGGAGCATACGTCCTAGACTTTTATCCCAAAATGAATAATTTTCGAGATATACAGGAAAAACGATTTTGTCTTCAATTTTCAATCTCATTCCGAATGTGTTCTTTTACTAGTAAAAAATTTGCGGTCAAGAGAAATTTTTGGAAATCTCTGTTATCGAGAGAATATTTTTTTATATAAATATAAAATATATTCTATAGAGCCATATTCGTGAATAACCCTGTATAAGAAGAAATTAAAAATATTCAATATTAAAAGAGACATCGAGTATGCTATCGGAAAGGAAAACCAGATAATTTCTATTTTCCAAAATCAAATCTATAGACAGAAGAAGGGTAAATCAGAAGAATTATAGAATTCAAAGATTCCTCAAATTTAAATCAATCAAAAAAGCTGGGCCGTATATTTGAGTCAGAAAAAGAACATTTCGATTGTACTCGCTGATGAAGAATTTCGATTTAAAATTCTGAATTGTAGACATATTGATTGTGAATTTCAATAGGATTTTATTGCACTGGGACCTTAAAGTCTATTATATCCACTTGCAATGGGTTGAAAATTTCAGATCAATTTGATGAAGTATAAATTGAATTCTCTTGCTGTTCTGGCTTTTTTTATTTTCAGGTTGGAGTTTGTGTTTGGAAATCCTTCCTCCGAAAAGCCGTCCCGCTGATCGTGATGTCCTTCTATATAGAATATTCAGATACAACAATTTTATTTTATTTTTTTAACGGGGAGACAGGTTTTTTCGGCTGAGGTTTTTTCCCCTGGCTCTATAGTATCGTATGATACTGGTGATGAAAGTATCGTATGATACTATAGTATCATACGAAGAATGTTGTGGTACCCCGTTCCTTTTTTTACCTCAGCTTAGGTTCTTTTTGTTTCAACATTTATTGTATTATTTTAGCTCTCTTATTCAAAAGAATATATATATATTTATATATATCCACTTAAGAGCTGTTCTTGCCCTCTACTTCCAGAGTTTGCATTTTTTGGTAGCAATGAAGTGTAGTGTTGATCTTTGTGTATTTTTGATTCATTCAAACGAATGTTAATTGTTTCAATAAAACATAATTTTTAGCTTGCTTCAGTTCAAAATCTAAAACGATCATTATTTACAAGACTTTCTGAATCAGTGCGATTCTGTTTGCTGATAACAATATTGCTAAGATATAGATATTGCTTTCGTTACTTAAAAAACAGTTAGTCAAATCTTAAATCGCAATAATTCTCGGAACAGTAACTTAATATCATAGCCATATTGTTATAAATTGGGAAGATATCAATATGACTATAACAGCAAGATTCATAGCAAAACGCAATGTAATATTCGAATGTTCCTAAAGGGATACCCCAAGGGTCGGGTCCGTCCCTGCGCCTAGACCGTATTTTTGTCCCGTGTCCAGCGTTGATGCGAAGCTTTACCGTTAGCATCGGAAAGCTCAGCGTAAGTTTTGGGGTCTAAACAAATGGATACCATATGATCATCCCCTCCACCATGGCAGGGGTCGACCAGTGCGGTACGTGTCATGAAATTCGGCAGAAGAAGCCTGAGTCGCTGAGTGCAATCCTGAACGCTCATAATTCAGGCACAGAGGCCAGTAGAACAGAGGGTTATTTCGTATTCCAGTTCGACTTGTCAGTAGTTGGCAATCATATGTGAGATACCACGCGCGTAGCTTAGTCAGTTAAACGTTTACCCTTAGTTGTGAATCGGCATTCCCTTCAGTCAGTGCGTTATTGAATTCAGACGTCGTAACACCGCAGCTGCATCCCACGATCTAAAATTAGTGCCTTAACACCGCGTGAGCTCAACAGACGCTTCAAACTAACACACGTGTTCTGGTTATCGGTAGTGCTGAAAATCGAGTTTTGTAAAACTCAAAACTTTATGTCCCATTCCGCTTACCTATGCGAGATCGTAGAAGCACCTTCACCAAAGAGTACATAAACACCATTGTTAACCCTTTAGGAAGCCGTCCACCAAGACCCATAGAAAGCCACATACATAGGGAACGCGCGGCACTACCAGAGCCCGCAGAAGAAAAAAAGACCATGTTGATGCCTAGTGCAGGCCTCGGTGCTTCAGCTGAGACCGAAACCTTGGTCGGCAGCCTAGGCACTTTAGGCGTTCTCAGCGCAGGAAGCCTGAACGGCACCTCTGTCCAAAACAAAGACACCACATGGACCAAACTCTTCGTCGGTGGTCTGCCTTATCACACCACCGATAAATCTCTCAGAGACCATTTCGCTGTATACGGAGAAATCGAAGAAGCCGTTGTGATAACAGACCGCCAGACTGGAAAGAGCAGAGGATATGGATTTGTAAGTAACTCTTCTTAAACCATATCATCATTTACTCGATAAATTTCAAGCGAAAACTATTTATCACAACTCATTCCGACCAAACTAATAATTGAATAAGTTTTCTCATTCAACGACTTAATAGACTCCCAAAAAACAAAGTTTCCTGAAGCACGACCCATAAATAAAATGAAAATGATCAACGTCCTAATGATACAAACACTTAATCAAAAAGTAGCCAAAAATATCGAATTTTTGTTATGCAATACCCAATTTTCTCTTTCATTCCTTCATTTTTTCACCTGTCAATTAGATAATATTAATTGGAGTGTTCGAGATGAGACGCCTTGAATTTTCCGAATCTGAAGCGTATATCGTTTCAATCCATTTCATCCCCTTGATCACTATCTTCGGATGACGGAGGGTTAGAAATAGGGGATGTAGTTCCGTGCCTTTTTAGGGGATGATGCATGCACCCCTCTGGCCTGGCCTTTGTGCATCGTTGGCCTGCTTTTCGAATTCATCTGGACCATTTCGAATGCAGGGTCGGCGTCACAAGAAATTAACTGATTTCCAGCTGTTATACAGGGTGGGTTTGTACGTATACTTTCTGTATACCGATTCTGCTTGGAGAAAAAAATAAAGCCATTTTAAAATTTCATGAGTATAAGATCCACCCTTCGAAAGAATTTAGCAGAATTTTTCCAAAAGAATTGCATTCTGCCGAAGTAACTATTTTTTTAGTTCGCTGTCAACGATTGAAAGAATTGAAAAAATACTTGTATTTTCCAAAATGGCCAAATATTCATGAGATAGCATTCAACTTACTTTTGAAAGTCCCTTGGATAATATTATTTAAAGTAGTGGTCATAATGAAAAAAATTAAAAAGTGAGGAAAATTTTGTGTTCGTAGTAGATTTAATACATCAATGAATATATTCCAAAAATCATTTAATTCGATAACATTCTTCACAAGATATACCTATTCGAAAATTACATTTTTCATGGGTTTTCAACAGCCTGTATCTTTTCAACCGAGCTGAATCAGAAGAAATGGTGAGGATAAGAAGTGTTTCTATGGACTTCGGGAATCACCCGTGAAAATATATGTACAGGGTGGGCAAAATTGGTGATACCTGAACTACAACTTTTTAACCGAAAGAGATAGAGGAAAATGAATGACACATTACGTCCTCTTTTTTAGAGAAACTGATGCCATCAACTGCATTCCTCTATCTTCTTTTGTTTTCGTGTTATTGGCCAAAATTGAAATTTTGGAGATTTCAACTTTGGTCATTATCTCCGTTTGAATTTGTGCTAAGATTTTGAAATTAAAACGTTATACAGACACTTTTTCATACAATCTAGTAGCATAATATATTTTTTCCCAAGAGGTTTCCTCGCTGAGCTATACATATATAAAATTGTGTTCTGTTTCATGGAAACAATATTTGATTATGACTCAAAAGATTCTAGAGTATAATTACAAAAATATGGGGCTGAACTGTTTTACGTGGCCTACCCTGAATAATGAAATGACGATTTTTTCTGAGTCATAACTATTGTTTCCATGAGAAAAAACCCAACTTTATGTTATAGCTCAGCATGGAAACCTCTTGGAAAAAAACATACTACGCTACTGGAATGCTATGAAAAAGTGCCTGTATAATATCCTATCCTTTGTGTCCTAGTACGAACAGAAACGGAGATAATGGCCAAAGTTGAAATCGCCGAAAGTTCAATTTTGGCCTATAACTGGAAAACAATAGAAGAATGCAGATGATTGCATTTTCAGTTTCTCTGAAAAAGCGACCTGATTTTCCTCTATCTCGTTGGGTTAAAAAGTTGTAGTTCATGTATCAACAAGATTGCCCACCCTGTACTCGTTGAAGACTCAGCCTGTACTAGACCATCGACAATAAAAACCCGATTTTTCATGAGATTTTTGACCTAAACCAACTCTGAAAGTTTCTGTTTTGAATCAGAATCGATAAATTTCACCTTCTGAATCATAAAATACCAGAAAGAAATTAAAATAACATCCGGTAAGCTGAACCCACGCATTGCACGAGATAAAGTATTTAATGGAAATAAAAATTGTAAAAACTTCTCAATTAGAATTTGCGTTCGTTCAAGTCTTCGTGCAGTAAACGATTTCCTTAAGCGAATCAGTTATAATAGGATAACCACAAGCTGGTAATAAGGGATGAAGTGTCACTCGAAACTAGAAGTGGTTACTGAAATTCTTATTCATGTTTTCATGAATTCATATCATGATTTCTCAAGATTCGTCTTAAGATCGTTCTTGGTTTTCGGCATAAATGTTTATGTAAATGAATACGTCCATCAAGATCGATCTAATAATAAAACAGTCTTCAACAAATCACCACCAATTTGTGTGTACACATCTCGTTTTATTTTTAGTTGTTCGCCATATCGTGTCAATGAAGGAACGTAGGTGAATTATAAAAGAATTCTAACAAACCACACATAAACATTTTAGTGATCAACTGTTCTGACGCAAATCTTACGTTCAGATACCAAACAATGTTAGGGAAACGGGAATAATTCTCTGAATATTTCTTGTGATTCTCGATTCTGATTTATCCACGATTTTTCAGGTGATAATGGGAGATAGGACCTCAGCTGAAAGGGCGTGCAAAGATCCAAATCCCATCATCGATGGACGAAAAGCTAACGTAAATTTAGCAATATTAGGAGCGAAACCTAGAGGAAATGTACAGACTGGTGAGTAGAGTTTCGTCTAAATCAAAACAATATTATCGTTCGAAAATCGATCATAAATACCAGAATGAAAAAAATCAAAGTCGTTTATAGTAAAATTATTCTTAGAATCATTCTCGTCGCTTCATCTACTGAACAAGACGAAATCGTTGGAATTTAGCGTAAATTCACGGTGGTTCGTGTACACATTTCTTGTACCGAATCTAAATATAGAAGTGGAAGGCAGTAAAATAATCATACCTTCTGGAAATGCCGTATCATTGCACACTTTTCTCGAATTCGTTTACACTACGGCAATGAAGACACAATTAGTGATCTGGTCAATTTCCATTGAGTCATTCCGGTATTGTTGTAATCAGGTATCGATTTCGATGTATTTCTGACGCTGTTTCACTTTCAAATTCTGAAACAAAAACATTTGAAAAAGTTTTTATGATGAAAATGTCCCTATATAAATTTTTGCTCTCATTTGCCAGGAGCAAACCAGTTGAATAAACAATAGAAACTTTCGAAACAAGTCACGTTTCGGAGTCTATATCAGAAATTTCACTTTAATGCATTCGAAAACTAAAGGTTTCAGAAAAAATTGTTTCCTATTTCAGTTTCTATTTATATTTTTCATTATAGTTTTTTTGGGGGGGCGCTGGTAGAAATAAAAGGTATTCTAGTCTATTCCTTTCGTTTATCGGTCGTTATGAAAGTATAATACCATTTCGTATCCATGAACTAGTAAGTCACCTGCACAAATAAATAATAATTTGATAAGAATGTGTATTATTCATGCGATAAGAGACTATTTACGACTGTCATGGTCGAACATACCTACTTCGTAAGGAAATATTCAGTGAAAATGACTGCACACACCAGCAGTTTATCAATACTTAATTGTTTTTTAGATTTTTCCAACCTTAAGTTATAAGAAAAACTGTTTTAAGTTGAAAATGGACATATGTTCGAACTGTCCATAATCGAAAGTGGGGTATTTCTTATCTTGTGTCGGCACACTTATCACGATGGACCGAAGAGGAAGTATGGTTGGTGGTTTCACCAGGTGGCCAGACCGATGTTAGTTACCATCGACGGCCGGCCAAGTGGTTTACCGGAAAGCATTGACCATAGCGTGGATTCTCCACCCCCTTCTAACTGTTTCCGGCTTCAGTTTTCCGAGTTTCCGGACACGTTGCACGATCAACAATTCGTTTACCCATATCGGATGTGGTAATTTACCAGAATGGGATTGTAAGGCACGCACTTCAACGTCCTCCTTCCTTAGACAAGGGAATCTATCGAGTAATCTTGCAGAAAACATGAAATGTTCAGTCCTGAAGTTTTTCACCTTCTTTGATACTCCAAAAAAAAAAATATAACTTTGTTACACTAAGAAAAATCAAATTCTTCGACAGTGTTAAAGTTAACCAGTTCAAGTTGTAGCTTATGCTTTACTGAACAGAAAATTTAAAAGGCAAGAAGCATAATATTGAACAGTTTCTGAACTACAACCAGTCAAACATGAAAAATCCAATTTTCTATAGGTACTTATAATTATTAATTCGCAGACTCGGATTTTCCGTGTTCAACAGGCTCTAGCTCAAAAACTGTTTATTAATGAGCTTTTTGTTTATTACATGTTTTATTCAGTAGGTCATAAGCTTCAATATATTAAAAAAATCAGCCGATATCACCTAGATCAATTATTGTCTATATATAATCAACGCGCAGAGCTTTCTTGTTTGAACAGCAGTAGGTCAAAAACTGTTCTTTATTCAACTTTTTGCCTATTGCATTTTTAGTTCAGTAGGTAATAAGCCACAATATATCAAAAAATTAGACGACTTAACTGAGATCAGTTGCCTATATAATAAAAGCGCAGACCCCAATTTTTCGTATTTCACTGGGTGTAGGTCAAAAACTCTTCATGATCAAGCTTTTTGCCTATTACATTTTTTGTTCAGTAGGTCATGAGCTACAACATATTAAAAAATTGGCCGACTTCACCGATATAATCAAAGCGCAGACCCTAATTTCTCGTTTTTCACCGGCTGTAGCTAAAAAACTCTTTGTGATCAAGCTTTCTGCTTACATTTTCTGTTCAGTAGGCCATGAGCTACAACATATTAAAAAATCAGCCGATATCACCGAGATCGATTATTGCCTATATATAATCAAAGCGCAGAGAAAAATTTTTCGTGTTTGACTAGCTGTACTTCAAAAACTGTTCGTTATTCACCTTTTTGTCTATTGCATTTTTGGTTCAGTAGGTCATAAGCCACAACATATTAAAAAATTAGACGACTTAACCGAGATATAATGAGAGCGCAGACCCCAATTTTTCGTGTTTCACTGGCTGTAGCTCAAAAACTCTTTATGATCAATCTTTGCCCATTACATTTTTTGTTCAGTAGGTCATGAGCTACAACATATTTAAAAATTAGCTGATATCACCGAGATTATTCGCCTATATAATCAAAGCACAAAACGGAATTTACTGGCTGCAGCTCAAAAATTGTTCATTATTCATTTTTTGTCTATTACATTAATTGTTCGCTAGGTCACAAGCATCAAAATATTGAGATATAAGGCGATTTCAAGAGATATAATTCTTCCTGAATTGAGATAATGAAAGGAAAATAAGTCAACATTCCTTAGATGGTTGTAAGTGAACAAAAAAAGTGGTGATAGGTCAAGCGAGGAAGAATTAAATTGGAGTTGTTGGATGAAGAAACAATTCGAAAATTTCTTGTTCTTTCTTGTATTTCTCGCACTGATTTGCTCCTAACAAATTATGATTGAGTTCATTTCATACTGGAAGTGAAAACCCGGAAAAAATTAATAAAATCAAACCAATATCAATTTCAATTGATGGCAACAATTATCTTGAATTATTAAATTTTCATGCAGACTCACTAGTTCATGTAATTTCAATCGGGTTTTCGAATTCCAGTTCCTATCACACGTTATAATTCAGGAATACTAAATTAATATATAGTTCCATTTGCAGGATTCCCATTCCCAGGAATAAGGACGGGTTATCCGACGCTCTTACCCAGCCAGTACGGGTAAGTGGATTAAATCAGAAAAAAAAAATTAAGAGGCACGTGCAATATTGTACATACCGCCAACTGAATATTTCGTTATTTTTCTAGCTAAAGTCACGATGGCACTGTTGGCGTATCGTAAAACCGTACAAATGCTGATAATTTGGCAGTCTTGAACCAGCATTATACTAAGCCTCGATACAAAAATACAGTAAACAGTTAGTTATTTCGATGAGTGTTTGTTGTGTGTGTGAATTTTCTTTTATTAGTATTGAAGTTCACTTATTAAAATATAGAGACACTTACGGTTCACCTCTGATCCCTATCCCCGTAAACCATATTACATTTTCCCAAGTTTAACTCAGCACCAAACAATTATTCTTCTCCTATCATTTCATATCCAGTTACCAAGAACATAAGAAATGTTATCAAAGGGTTCCGAACCAATTCAAAACTGTACTGGCCATGCGCGAAATCATTTTGGCAACCCTCAAAATGAAATACGCATGCTCAGTGAAGTTCTGAACTGGTTATAACAGTTATATATCTTTCCTTCCTGATGGATCAGAGTACCATAGGTGTCGTTGCACGAGTCCAAGTAAAAAGTATTTTACTGAAGTAAGATCGGTAGTTAGTGATTGGGAAGGATTTGAAATTTTTTCCAATGAAAAGCTGGTAGTATTCGAATTTTTCTAACATGCGTATTCCTTCACACGAAAACACTCATGTAAACATTTCTAAGCTACCAGATTTCATTGCATAATAGGTATTTGAAAAATTCACCGCACTTCAACTCTTGACTTTTGACGACGTTCCATCAGCCCGTAGCATTGGTTGTTTTCTTGGCCTATTTGATCTTATTTTAGTAAAGTGTTCACAGTACCCCTCAGACTTCGATTTGACAAGTTTCTCATAGCTTTCGGTCACGAATTTATCGGATATTTGAAGCAGAGGGGTGTGTGTATTGGGATTCTTTTTTTTATTGTTTGCTGTTGTGGGTTTTTAATGGGCTGATTGTTTCATAATAGCTCCTACGAAAGTTTAACAGAGTTTATAGTGATTTTATCCATTTCAATCGAATATTCATTCTACATTATACACATCGATTCAAGAAAGCTTCCACTTCAACTCTCAAAAACGCGTTAGTGGTTCGCGGTCATATCACTAGTAATAATTCATTTTAGTTAGCTAGAATTGTTTATTCTGATCAATGGTATCAATTAACACAAGAAACTATAAAATTGATATTGTTAGGTACAATTTGGTAGCTTCAAAGAAATATATGTATCAGCAAAAAAAATTTATACTAAAACGTAGAAGGTCAGCATTTCGAAAAAGTTTCTTGCTGTAACTTTGGTACGCTTTGGTAGGACACTTTATAACTCACGACTGCAGTGTAACACTAACGTAACACTAACCTTTCAAATGATCGATGTTGCTTGATGTTATTTAATGTGGATGTGTTAGTGTGAAAAAAGTTTTCACTCTAATATTGGGTTGACTATGGCTACACACGAAATAGTTTTCGATGAAATGGTTGAATCCCTCAAGTGGTTGAAAGAATACCTTGTAGAAGGTTGCACGTTAACTCAAATTGGAGTGAAAACTGAATGTTACAATGCAGCCAGTGGTGATGGGTATTGTGTGACTGAGTGACTGCTTGAACGGAAGCACAAGAAATTTGGATGTTGATGGTTTTTTTTTTGAGTATTCAAGAAATATGGCCTTTCCCTTTCTTTCGATCCTTCAAAATTTTATTTGAAGAGTCTTTGCGCAAGCTTGAAAGATCACTGATAACTCAATTCATCAATAGCAAAAAGAAATGAACAGATATCCATGAAAGCATTTATACAAGAACTGAGGAATGTTATCTAAAAACTGAATTCACTACCAGAATTCAAAGAACACGGTCCAGATAAAAGCTCTAGTTTTGAGCAGGTTATATAATTCCAAGAAAATCATGTTTTTTTGTATATTTTCGGTTATAGCTCTTTGAAATAGGGGTAAACAGCTATTTTCTTAGATATCTTCCTTATGGGACAATTTGAAAGAATGAAATTTGGCAGTAGCTAACGCAAATTTTGTATGACTTTTCGACACTTTTCGTAATGTCCTAACGTTATCAGGAAGAAGTAAGGAAAGAAACCCCGACAGAGAACAAAAATTATATGTAAATGTCCTTTAAGTTTAGTCAACCTTTCACATGAATTTGCAACAATAACATTTATGAACATCTGCGAAAGAGGATCATATTGGATCAGAATTTTGAAAAAGAACGTTATAATGATTTAACAGTTATTATCCAAAGAGTAGGGTTGATTGCTTCATTTTTATTTCTTTTTCGGTATCTTAGTTTTTTCTCATACAGCGTGAGGAAACTGTGGACGATATAGGCATATTAACGAAATATTTGCTTCCACTATTATTTTCAAATCGTTTTTTGAGAACCTATATCTTTTTTACTTAAACTTTTCCATGTATCTACTACCTTGTGGTGCTATACAATATTAATGTCTTATTCGTCAGTTATTTATTTTCAATTAATATCTTCAAACTAAAATTATTCTTTCATTAGCCCTTGAAATATCCTGGAAGGGCACGTAACTGGAGAAATTCCGTAACAATATTATGTGAGGCACGAAAAATCTCCTGGTACAGCCCTGAAAAAAATTTCCGCGTTAATTTAAGTGCGTCAGAGGACGGTCTGAAAATAGTCTTCCCGACATTTATTCGAAGGACTTACTTTTGAACCGTTTCAAGTGGTCTCTTTGACACTAGACCTTAAAAATAGACGTACCCTAATGCTCCTTCGCACTAACTCAATTTCACTTCTAAGCAGCAGCTGCCATGCGTTCTTTTTCCTGTCAACACTGCCGTGACACCTACGCAATCAAAGTGATGCCAAAATATTTTCAGGACACAAAGACGTCACCTTGAATAAGAAAATCGGGATAGCCCGGAGATTTAACACATGTTTAAGAAGTGGTTGGCTCGAACCCTAACAGCTATTTCCAAATCAACCGTCCCTTCATTTCTTGTACCCGAAAACATCTCATATCTTCAGTCTTATCCATCTGGTCTTGTGTAGTATCACTTGTAAATTAATTGTACTAGTTTAGCTATCTGTTTGAATCAAAACTATATTGAACATGGTATGCAATATTACAACAATTACAAGAGATCTCGAGCTATCATTGATGATGGCACAGTGAGTAAAAGCACTACGAACACTTGCCAGAGAGGTTGTAAGCCGCTCATTGATCTAGAACATTTATATAGTATAGGAAAATGTACCTATAAGAAGGAGTTGCTGAAGAAAGCAGAATCTCTGGCAAAATCTCCCAGGGATGAATCACTCTAAAGAAAAAATACAAGATCGAAAAGGTATCTGGATCTTAGTAAGAACCATCTATACCTCCTCACGAGGCATTGTAGCCTCAGAAACCATCTGTTGAGAATGGTCTTATCAGACACTGACTAGTGTGAATTTTGTAGGGAGAAGAAAGAAACTCCTATTCACCTAGTCACGGAATGCTTGGCCATTGTAAGTCAAAGGAAACAATGCCTTGGTCAAAAAACTCGCTGAAGAATTTCCAGATATTGGATTTCATTAGATCTCTGGATCTGGGAGGTGAGCTGTCAAGAATGTGGTGGGGACTCTTTGTTTGGGGTCACAATAGACCATAAGGTCGCAGGAGACTGCAACCCCTTCAAAATAAATAACTAAGAGTACGATGAAGAGTTAGATGAACCTTTGCATGGCTGCAGATTCTCTCACTAGATCAGGAAGTGAACGACATAAGTTCACTTCTGTTCCTCTGAATCAGTCTTTTTTACTGTTGCTGTTTCAGACAGATTTATGAACTGCTCCACATGAGTTAGGGATGTTGACTTAAATTCCAAAAAAATATAGTTTGAATGAGATTTTGTGATGAAAGTTCATATTGATTTAATTTCAAGTTGCAGGAAATAAAATTAATTTTAGCCTGTAGGTCTGTAGCGTATATAGGGTTAAGAAAAATCGAGTAAAATTAAAAATTTTAAGGCTATCAATAGACGGGCATCAATAACAGCTTGACATCTTCTTTGCATACTACACACGAGGTTGTTGAACATTTCTTGAGGAATTTGGTTCCATAAACGGGGCAAGAGCTCTCTCAGATCTTTAAGGATTCTGGGGTAGGTTGATGATTATCTAATCTTCTTTGGAGCATATCCCATGCATGTTCCATGCAATTCAAATCTGGTGAGTGCTGAGGTATTGGTAAAGGTGGAATACCAAGATCCTCGGGTGCATTCTCAACTATGGCTGCACGGTGCGGTCTAGCGTTATCTTCTAGAAATTGAAAAGTTTCACCAATAGCAGCGTGAAAATTTGGCAAAACATTGTCAATGCAATGCTCCCTATAGTGTAAGGCGGTCATATTCCCAGGACAAATGTCTAGATCTGTACGCCCGTTGAAACATATCCCGGCCCATACCACAACACTACCCCCTTGGAATGGAATTCTTGGACATAGCTACGATTACAGGGTATGCGTGGGATTGTCCATAACCTTATTCTTCGAGAATCTGAAAATCGCCCATATCTGGATTCATCAGTGAAAAGGACACTACGATATTGATCGTTCCAATTGATATGTTGCCTTGCCCATTCAAGTCTTTGACGCTTATGATCACCTCTTAATGGACGTCTAAAACCTAGATTCACCTTTTTCAGACGTCGTCTGATGGTTTCGATGGAAACTTGGACCCCATCTGCATTTTAAGAGTATTCCGTAGCATTCTACACATAGATGTAGGCTTTCTTCTAGCCGAAACGGTGATGAAACGATCCTGAGCAGGTGTTGTTTGGCTGACTTGGAGCCTTTCTGCTACAACAACCTGAGTTATAAGGCCATCCTGTAGCATTCCGATATCCCTATTAGCCTCAGCGTTTGTTAATTTACGTCTTGGCATTTCAGAAAACTCGTTTCAAATCGAAGCCGTTGATAAACTGACTCCATTTCAAAATAAGAACATTCATGAAGCATATGCAGAGAACCAAACTTCAGAAAAAAAGCGACCAGATTGACGAAATGTCTCATACTGATTTTTATAGGATCCATTCAAGTTGTTATTGAGTTTTAAATGATTTTACAGCGATTTCTCGAAGATTACATACTTTTCAAAACGATTGATTACGATATCCCTAACTCTGATGGAAATGTTTGAAAACTTTTTTTTGGCGTTCGTATGACTCCTGTTTTTGGAGATCAGAGAAGCGTTAAAGATGATCAGGGGTTTTCCGAGCAACACGTGCTGCCGACAGCGGAAAAACCACCCTGTTTTCCCGGCAATGTCGTGCTCTAGGCGGCCCACGATTTGCTGAAGATCGGGTGAAAGGATCGCGTGGGAGAAAGTCCACGGGTCAATAGCAGTCCGGGAGTTCGTATTCCGGGACGGAGGCATGCAGCGCAAACGTTATCAACCCGGAGACTTAGCCCGGATTTGCGCGCCAGATTATCCAATCGCAAGCCCTTATCCGCTCTGGTTCCCGCCCTTTCTTTCCGCAAAATTGTTTTCACACACGTTCTTGTTTTGTCTAATAGGTGGTTTGGCCAGATAAGGAGCCACGACCCTGTTCCCGTTCCCTTCGCACGATCCAATCAGGAACGATGTTAAATCTTCAATTAAACCAACTCTCATTTCCCAAAAAAAAATTCATCTCTCATGCTTTCAACAACACCAAAGATCTAGAGGATGCTGCCATACTTTGGACAGATAAGTGAAAAAACTAGTTTTCCTCGAGTGCCCAGATGAATAAAACTCCAAAAATCCAAGAATCAAAATGGTTTCTCAATTTCACTAAAATGGCATTTTTATAAAGAAGGCTCTAGTGAATTTCCCTTTGCTCTGGGTGAATCATTCGACCCTTTTTTAAATTCTGAAACTGTGAACTCAATGTGGCATTGAACTAAGATCATAACAAGTTGGTCCAGATAATAATCCACAAGCATCAAACCCACATTGGCTATCTTGAAGGAGAAGTTTCCAAGAAACAACGTCTCCCAGATCAATGTTAACACAAGTTGAGTTTAGTCTAAAAGAGGTTACAGTCCACTGCGACCTTATGGTCTATTGTGGCCCCTGTTAAAGCTTTTCTCACCTCATCTTTCACAGCTCCATAGATCTAATGAAATCCAATCCTACAAGTTTCTTGACCAAGGCATTGTTTTCTTTGGCTCACAATGGCGAAGCATTCGGGGCTAGGTGAATAGCAGTTTCTTTCTTCTCTCCACAGAATCTACACTCGTCAGAGGCCGATGAATCCACTCAACACTCAACAGATGCTTCCTGGGGCGACAATGCCCAGTAAGGAGGTGTTGTTGAGATCCAGATACCTCTTGGATCTTGTAGCTTCAAAGTTTTGGGAGTGATCCATCCCTCCTTCTCCAGAAACTCTTTCTTCAATAACCTTTCTGGCAAGTGTATTGGCCTCTCCGTTTTCTTTCATTCCTGAATGACCTGGAACCCAAATCGAAGAGACCTTATTTTTCCTGTCTACCTCATTGAGTTGCTCCGGCACTGCCAAGTCAACTTTGAGTCAATGACATAGCATCTCAGTGCTTTGATAGCATCTTGAATATCTGAGTGAATAGCTATATACACTTCTGATAGTTTCTCTCTAGGTTTATGTCTGAACATCTTTCGATTCTTAATATTTCTGCTTGAGAAACACTTATACAGTAGCCTGATAGTGTTACAAGACTTTTTTCCTGAGCAAAAACTAAACATATCGAAATAGAACCTAGTGTCAATATCCTGTTCTCCAAGAAAACATGTGGTGTACATAATTCATTGAATATCATACGCAAAATTATTTTCTGAATATTAAGGACTCGACCAATATCTCCCGAATTTCCCCATAACAACATATGATTCGACTGAATACTAAAGTAGAGTACCTACACATTCATAAGTGAACACAAGGGAAGCAAATACCTGACCCTGACTTAACGAACAATAATTGTACTTAGATATCTATCGATATTGATATCAAGACACTTCGTGCATTCCTTTGATGTAATGACAGCATCTGAATGTCAAATAGCATAAAACATTGAAAAGTTAATGCATCCGGTCTTGTCTACATTGATCATGATAGCATCAACATATTACCAAACAAATCTCACAAACTCTGCAAATCGTCCAAAATCATCTCTTAGTATTTTGGACAATTCCCTACAGGTATTAGACTCATTGATTAACAAATAAATCAAATTCTCAGGAAGATCGTTGATAAATATAAAAACGAAAGCGGTCCCATGCGGAGTCTTGAGGCACCCCCAACTTCAAATAATGCTCACTAGATGCAGAATTCTGAACACTGAATTATGCAACTCTACCTCCAAGATAACTGCGAATCCTCTCATGAAAGACATTGATCATAATAGCATAAATATAGTACCAAACAATGAACCAACAAATCTCACAAACTCTGCAAATCGTCCAAAATCATCTCTTGGTATTTTGGACAATTCCCTACAGGTATTAGACTCATTGATAAACAACTCCATCAAATTCTCAGGAAGATCGTTGATACATATAAAAACAAAAGCGGTCCCAATGCGGAGCCTTGAGGCGCCCCAACTTCAAAATATGCTCACTATGAATTCCATACCCTTGAAAATGATCACCGACAGTTCTTGAATACCTTCGAAGCGAGTATGAGATCAGAGGCGAGAAAAAGAAAATGTTCACGTAACTTTCAGGATCACTGCTTCAAATAAACGCCATAACGTGCGTGCAATATTCCTCGAGACCAAACCGTCGTTGGTACATTATCTGCGTGTTATTCTCCGATATTCCGATGCGGTGCAAATTCCTTTGATCTCTACCGACAAAGATCGAAACCCGCATGTGTTATCGAATGGCGGGGCTTGAATATCGCACCGATCATTGTTAAAATTGGAGCGGGAGTTTTCCATTAAAATGTGCACGAAGGCAGTTCGTTAAAAAAGGGATATTGTCTTTTAAATATATAATTATCTATCGTATCGAAAGAACTGCTGTAAATGCACATGCAACGTTACAGAATGGCGATAAAAGCCTCATACTATATTCATGACATTTTCTAATTATTGTCCGTGCAGATATGTTATAAAACGGGAAAATATCGACATAATTACTCAAATCAGCATGCCTCAAGCTCGCTAATCAGCTTCGGCATGAAAAAAAGCATTAAACACACGTGGACTTGTAGACTCCATTTTGTTTAATAAGAATATCAATTAATTATTAAGAGGAACCAGATAGTATTTTCACGATTTATTTGAAACAAGAACCAGCATCAGGGAGTTTAGTTAATCAATGACTGTGTATTGACAAATTTCCCAAAAAACTGAAAAATCCTGAACATATAACGGCTTCATCTGATGAAGTCTGATGTAGACTTCGAAACGTTACATAATTTGATAGTTCGAAGTTTAATTGTTCGTTCATTGTTAGACAAATAACAAATTCAGTATGGGAGTGAAAACCATGCACTAATTTTGGGAAATTGACTCATTATATTGTAGCTTGTGACCTACTGAACAAAAAATGTAATATGCAAAGAACTAAATAATTAAGAGTTTTTGAACTACAGCCAGTCAAACACAAAAAATTCGGGTCTGTGCTTTGATCATATGGGAAATTGGAACTCTGTGAAATTAGGTAATTTTTTTAAATGATGTTGCTTGCTAGCTACTGAACGGAAATTCTATTAGACAAAAAGCTGAATAATGAATACTTTCTGGGCTGCAATCAGTCAAACACGGAAATTTTGGGTCTGCGCTTTGATTGTATGAAATATTAGATCGCGGTGAAATCGATTAATTTTTTGATATGTTATTGCTTATGACCTACTGAAAAAAAATTCATCAGACAAAAAGCTAAATAATGAATAGTTTTTGGGCTGCAATCAGTCAAACACGAAAATTTTGTGTCTGCGCTTTGATTACATGGGATATTGAATATCGGTGAAATCGAACGATTTTTGAGTATATTATTGCTTATGACTTACTGAACAAAAAATGTAATTTGGGAAAAATTAAATAATGAACGGTTTCTGAGCTAAAATCAGTCAAACACAAAAATTTTGGGTCTGCGCTTGAATGGATTTCGTGAAATCGGCTAATTTTTCAATATGTTGTATCTTAAAATCGGTTTTTAATATAATGTAGCTTATGACATACTGAACAAAAAATGTAACTGGCAAAAAGCTAATAAATGAACAGTTTTTGAGCTACACCCAGTGAAAAACCCTCCTACTTATAATTTTTCCTGTTCGACTGGCTGTATCTCAAAAATTGTTCATTTATTAGCTTTTTGCCAGTTACAGTTTTTGTTCAGTATGTCATAAGCTACAAAATACTAAAAAATAAATCGATTCCACCAATATCCAATTGCTCACAGAATTTCACTTTCCCTTGAACTTAATTTCCCTTTCAATGTACATAGTGATTATCCATGCCGACATTTTGTGTATATGTATGTACCAAAATTGTCATCATGTGATAGAATATACGAAAAATTCTCGTCGAGAAAATATGATAATCCGTGGAACCAAATGAATCATTCGCGAAAACAAAATTAATGTCCCTTACAAATTCGAATTTCTTCCAAGTGGCATCGATTTTGACTGGATAAATATTCGTCGCAACATGTCGGCTATTTTCGACAATCTTATTATTGCCATAAGGCGTGGAATAATATGGCCCCCACACGTGAAGGCATATAAAATATTCATTGAAGCGCATTCAGAGGTATGTTTGACAAGCAAGTTTCAAGGTATCGATTGATGGTTTCAACATTACGATTCTTCATTACCAACCACCCTGGAACCATACCATATTATTTCGTCACTAATTATTATCAACCAGAGGTTGAGTTATCCTTGACTTTATTCCAATCGAAAATTGATAACTTAAATTCTGAAACTCGGCCTATGGAAAAAAAACCTTTTTCTCCTTGAGTGTGATGACATTGTTCATAAAATAAGCTGAAAATATTTCATATTGAAAGACATATCGCTCTCTCGTTGAAAAATACAGTGCGGCTTCTATAAACTAATTTTTTGGCTAAGCAAATATAAAAACAATCTGACAACTAAGTAGGAGAAGATATAATAGTTTCAGTAACAAATCTCGTTGTAAAGAAATTATGCAACAATTTTAAGACATGAACACTGTCGAGTAGAACTTGGCAACAATACTCAGTAGCCGAAAGAAGCTAGTCTGGGGCTAACGAAATGAAAAAACATCAATTTTTTATATCGGTGTGCTCTCGATAGCAAGCATATTGTAATAAAGCGAATATACAAAAATATATGGCTTTTCTTCACTTATCGAATAACATGCATTGCGTCATAGAGTGCCTCTTGCTCTACTTTTCTATCAAGTAATTCAAATGAGGGGAAATAAGTGGATCGAACAAAACACCGATAAAAAAGTGACATCCACCTTTACGGCTCAATTATCATATCTTCCATAGGTGCACCTCAATAAATAATCCACACTAAGACATAAAAGTATTACCTTCTAGACAAAATGAATAGGCATTATGGTAATTGTTCATTTTCTATACTGAATTATCGATCGAATTGGAATATTAAAGACCAATTTAGAGTAAAGCAATTGTACAAAGTGTTTATGCGGACGCAAAGGGTGAAACGTTTGTCCCATTAGGGGCGCCCTACAGGAGGGACCATTAGTGATAAGTAATTCTGTTTTTCGAAAACTTCGACAACTAAGCACATCCAATATGCATGTCGCATTTGTATACTGGAAAATTTCAATGAGAGAAGTTTAGGATCGATCATGAAGTGCTGTATCCTTCCGATTTCTATTGTTAATCTTCTAAAAACACTCTGATACGGTTAAAATCGTATACTCGTGTTCATCAATGGGTGTAATAATTTATCTTATACTCGAAAAATGCGATCCTTTTCAAAGAGTAAGACGGGAATTTTTAATCTGCTTTAATTATGTATGTCGAATATTAGATCTGGTGAAATCGACAAATTTTTCAATATGTTATTGCTTATGACCTACTGAACAAAAAATTTATTAGACAAAGAGCTGAATAATGAATAGTTTTTGTGCTGCAATTAGTCAAACACGAAAATTTTGAGTCTGCGCTTTGATTATATCGTATTTTAGATTTCGGTGAAATCGACTAATTTTTCAATATGTTATTGCTTATGACCTTCTGAACAAAAAATTTATTAGGCAAAAAGCTAAATAATGAATAGTTCCTTGGCTTCAATCAGTCAAACACGAAAATTTTGGGTCTGCGCTTTGATTAAGTGGAATTCGTGAAATCTGCTAATTTTTCAATATGTGACCTATTGAACAAAATTGTAATAGGAAGAAAGCTAATTAATGAATAGTTTTTGAACATAAAAAATTCAATTTTCCATAGGTATGTTTCTATAATTATGAATTCACAGACCTGGGTTTTTCGTGTTTGACAGAATGTAGCCAAAAAACTGTTCATTAATGGACTTTTTGCCTATTACATTTTTTGTTCAATACGTTATAAGCTACAACATATCAAGAATTCAGCCGATTTTACCGAGATCCAATTTCCCATATATATATATAATAAAAGCGCAGACACGAATTTCTCATATTTGGTTGCCGTTTACTCAAAAAGTGTTCATGATTTACATTTTTGCCTCCCACATTTTCTGTTTGGTATTTTATGAACTTTATTATATTGAAAAATTAGCCGAATTCGCGAAAATCCAATTTCCCAAAGAATTGTTGGTGCAGGGTTCTCTTCTATTCAATATAATTTTTTTATCCTTTGATGGCACGCACCGAAGATAACTCAAATGATAAAAACGAATCACGAAACGGAAAAACTCGAATTTTCACGAAAAACAATAACTAAGAAACAGGAGAAAACATTTATTTTTGCTGCTTTGCATGGTTCGAGGCCGTTGACCAGTTGGAAGTCCACATATAGCCTCTATTTCTAGACTTTGTAGGATTTGAAGATTCCCTCTTTCATTGGCTCAATTCCAACAGTTTCATGTGTCCTTAATCTTTTTCACGGTTCGCTTCTAAAACGTGTCCCTTCAGTAGTTTGATGAGATACAGGAAAGTAGACATTGAACAACGTGCCATCATCTAAGCACTCTTAAAATGATGAAATAAAAAAAAACATTCTTCTTGAAAAAATACAGTGATGATGGTATCTTGTGTCCTTTTCTCCAAGACATGAAAAACTCAATGTATCAGAAATACAAGACCACATACTTTACCAAGCAACAAATCAATCGGTGCCCTTTTCTAACGGATTGATGCAATGGTATTTCGTTATTTTGATCTCTCTTTTCCCGTGCAAGTAAAACAGTATCGATATGAGTGAAATATTCATGGTTTTGCGTCAGGTACTTCAAATAACTGCGGAGTAGTTACATAAAGAGGTATTCCAGTTGACGCCATGCTATTTGGCCGCCGATTTCGATTTTTGGAATGTTTGGCCCATGAAAAGTCGTCTTCGAAAATTGTCAACATACCAAATGATCTGTTTCTAATCGGCCCTCTCTGATTGGTTGGCGAGTCTTGCGTTGACGATTTCCAAGTAACAGATAAAGAAGATGAAGGAGATACCGCGGAAGCTTTTATTTTTGGAGAGATTCTCGTCGGCTGGAGACAGTGCCAAGTCTATTTCAGTCGCCCTATTTATCGTCATGGCGCATTTTGACTAATACGTTATTTTTAAATAGGCATTCGAAGTGACGGTCCACGTTCATTTCGCATTGTGCGATAAAGACCGAAAATACACTTTAATAGGAGTGTGTGGCTCCTATTATTCATAAACTGGGCGTTTGGAACGAATGGCGGACGGATCTTCTTTCTTAGGCGTACATAGTATACAGATGCTACGGAAATGGTTTTACGTAAACAGCACTGGTCCGGGTAAGATTTTCAAAGAGATACGCCGATAGGGGTTCAGATCATATCGTCGAATTGAACTTCTTGAGGACTTTAAAGCCAAACATTGAATTATCTATTGGAATATTGTCTTGGAGGTCTTAGCATATTCCTGAAAACTTAATTTGGGTTTTCTCTCCCAGTCTCTGAAACAATAAACAATCAGAAAAAATTTTTAAATAATAGAAGAAATGCCCCTGTATTAAATGAGCACTAATTTGTCAGAGGCCAAAACTTTACAGGAAGAAATTTCGGAGTCTAAATCAGACTCCTTCGTCAGACAATTTCTAGTTTTCATACAACTTTTTTTTTTTGATTTTTCGATTAACATTTCTCAATATATGATGAACATAGATTCATATTGATTACTAGTTGATATCGTTATTTTATTTCAAAATTCCCTGAAACCAGTTCTTTTTCAATAAATCCATCCAAATTCGATCTATTCCTACTGAACAATTGGCGAGATTATTAGCCTCATCCAACAAAATACAAGCTGACTCCTTGATTTTTCTTTCATAATTATCAGGTTCCGTCATTAGAATTTTTATGCCATTCCAATCCATCATGTGATTGCCGGTATTGGAACACACATGATCGCTAGTGCGATCTACCAATATCTCTATTTTTTATGTTATTCTTATGTTCAAGTTTTCTAATTTCTAATGGTCTCGATGTTTCTCCTGTATAGGATTTTCCACAAATATTGTAAATACAATTTCCTGATTTTTGGTTCTCATTCAAAGGTTCAGTTTTTGTTAATAAAAATCGTAAATCATTTTTTGTTTTGAAACCAGTTCTCATGTTGAATTTAGAACCAACTCTTTTAATTTTTTCTGAAAGTCCATGAACATAAGGAATCAAATTTATTAAAATTGGTTGTTCTTGACGGTTTGTTGTTGGTTCCTGATTGTTATTATCGTGTTGACGTAGAATTGTTCTCTCTAAATTTGAAGTAGTTTTTCTATGAAATTAGTTGTATATTGATTATCCTCAAGAATATCTTTAATGAAATTAATTTTGTCATTTCGTATTTCAGTTGTCGATGAAATTAATTGCGCTCTATCATAGAGTGTTTTTATAATACCTCTTTTAACACTCATTTGATGATTAGAATAAAAAATTAGATACACACTCGTTTCAAAATGATTTGAAAATTTTCTTATCGAAACATCTAAAAAGAAGAGTACATTACTATGTCCGGCATTGAGTTATTCGCTTCCTCTATCATAGGGTGATTTGATTAGAATAAACCAAATTGAGAATTCTTTGCAACCACAAAATACGTTTTTAAGAAAAAGAATAAAACAGAAAACAAAAAAAATCTTGCCTTTACGGAGACCACACCGAAAAATTTTCGAAACATAGATTAATTCAAAATAGTAATCATCGAAATGAATACCAATTTCAATTCCATGATAAAAGATCTCTGAGCCTAAGAATTGAAAATGGTATTCACTTCGATGATTACTATTTTGAATTCATCTATGTTTCAAAAACACAAAATACGTCCTTTTAACTTAACTAGGTTCGAGAAATTACAACCAGGGGATTATGCTTGCCGAAGGATTTCAAATGAGGATTCAAAAAAAAAATCATCTGGATAGACAAAAATTTGGTCAATGGAATTTCCAACAGAAAAATCAGCAATTTCAGGCAATATAAATATTAATTACTCATTATTGAAAATAAGACATGATATTGCAGGGAATCAACATTCGTTAATGTTGTTTATGAAAACAAAGTTACTTATGAAGACTTGAACAATCTTCATAAGTAATTTTGTTTTAATTTCACAACATCTGAAAAGTGAATATCTTCAAAAAAATTACTTGAAAAAATTGTAGACCATGTAAATGATTGGCCTGTTACAAGGTATAATAATTTATGGTTCCCGAATCACAAATTCTTGCCTTGATAACTTAAATGTCGTTTCGAACTCGATGACTAAAGAATCATATGAGAAAAATTAAATAATTTAAAATACGGTATTAAATTATTTTTTTTACTTTCTGTTTTAATCTGATCGCTTGGTGATTACCTGAAAGGTTCTCCTCTAAAATATGGAGTATAATTCGTAATGCATATGAATTTTCTGGCCAGTTCCATCATACGGAAATGATGTACACTCATTGCGAAAATCATGTTTAGAAAATAATTGGGCAGTCCGATCAGGAAGTCCATTCTTCTGAATAATTCAATCGGAATAATCGGTCATTAAGTCCTGTCCTGGACGCATTACCGGCGACCATTATTCGTAGCGACACACAAAGCTGTGTCTGAGTGAAATATTTTTCATATAAAATCAATTGTGGCTATCATGCAAATGACTACGGCTCTACCTCATACGTGTATTTCTAGTCCATTCGGTTGACATATTCCGTCCGGTACGCCAATTATTACAGATGACGATAAAAAGGGTTCATGGTAGCTTTAAGCTATCGATCCGAACTTGACCAACCGAAAGAGAGATCTTTTATGATCATTCGCTATCAGGAATTTCGAAATTATAACATTTCCTCTACCAACATTAATTTATCAATCCTTCTAGACAACGAAGTATGTATAGAAAAGGTCCCAAATGCAAAAATAATTAAGACATTCCCATTTTCTTTATAGTGCTCATTTACACCATATACACTTCTTTCTGTAAAAGTGAAGACACACTAACTTCCTTAAAATTGATCATATTGAGTGAATCAATATTACTTAGGTATATGGTTGAATATCCCATCCACTGATACTTAGTTAGTTAGTTTAAAAAAGGGTTACAGTCCACTGCGACCTTTAGGTACAGCTCACCTTCTAGTTCCAGAGATCTAATGAAATCCAATGATATCTATATCACACTTCTGAAAGTTTCTCTCTAGGTTGATGTCTGAACATCTTTCGATTATTAATATTTCTGCTTGAGAAACACTTATGCAGGAGCCTGACTGTGTTACAAGACTATTTTCCTGAGCAAAAACCAAACATTTGGAAATTGAACCTAATGTCAATATCCTGTTCTCCAAGAAAACATGTGGTGTAAATAATTCATTGAATATCATACGCAAAATTATTTTCTGAATAATAAAGATTCTACCAATATATCTCGAATTTCCCCATAACAAGATATTATTCGACTGAATACTAAAGTATAGACCTACACATTCATAAATGAACACAAGGGAAGCAAATACCTGACCCTGACTTAATGAAGAAGGATAACCGTACTTAGAGATCAATCGATATTGATACCAAGACACTTCGTGCATTCCTCTGATGTGATCACAGCATCTGAATGTCAAATAACATAAAAAATTTGAAAAGTTAATGCATCCGGTCTTGTCTACATTGATCAGCATAGCATCAACATAGTACCAAACAAATTTCACAAACTCTGCAAATCCTCCATAATCATCTCTTAGTATTTTAGACAATTCCCTACAGGTATTAGACTCATTGATAAACAATCCATCAAATTCTCAGGAAGATCGTTGATAAATATAAAAACAAAAGCGGTCCCAATGCGGAGCCTTGAGGCACCCCCAACTTCAAATAATGCTCACTAGATTAGAAATTCTGAACACTGAGTGATGCAACTCTACCTTCAAGATAACTTTGAATCCTCTCATGAGAGACATTGATCATGATAGCATAAACATAGTACCAAACAATGAACCAACAAATATAACAAACTCTGCAAATCGTCCAAAATCATTCCTTAGTATTTCGAACAATTCTCTACAGGTATTAGACTCATTGATAAACAACTCCATCAAATTCTCAGGAAGATCGTTGATGAATATAAAAACGAAAGCGGTCCCAATACGTAGTCTTGAGGCGCCCCAACTTCAAAATATGCTCACTAGATGAAGAATTCTGAACACTGAGTGATGCGAATCCTCTCATGAAAGTCTGCAATGAATACTATCAAATGCTTTGGGCAGATCAAAGAATAATCCCGCAACAATTGAGCATACAAATTCAACAAATTATATTGCGTCGTCTTTTCGAAATTCGCAGAGTAGTAGGCCAACTCCCTTATCGCTTTGAGGAAGCTTTTCAAATGATTCATTCTCGATACCTCCTTGACAGTATTTCTCTATTTCGAAAAGGGTTCGGGTTTATGGTTGCTGAAGTTTTTTTTTGGTATAGGTACTGATTTGGTTTGCTGTGTTCTACATGAACTTTACTAAAACGACAAGTTTATTTTTTTAAATAACAATTTTATTTTTTGGGAGTTTTTTATAATTTTGATGTTTTCGTTGTAGTAAAGTTCTGAATGTCGCTTTTCATTGATTTAATGAGTTTTACTTTTCATTGCAGGGTTCCACCTGGATATGTCTACCAATCTCCGTATTTAACAGCGACCACTCCTGGTAGTCTCATGCCTTTGCCATCGTCGCCACTGTCGCATGCGGCTGCAGTAGCCGCAGCTGCAACATCACAATTCTACGAATATCAGAACGCAGCAGCAGTTGCTGCAGCTGCTGCAGCACCTTACACTGGCCAGTATACGAATGGATTCGACGCTTACACTCCTTATACAGCCGCTGCAGGTATGTACAGCCTCCCAATTCAAATAAAGACCAAAACCACTGAACCAAATTCTCTATGTTGCAGGAACTGCTAGTTATATGCCCTACACCTACGCAACATTACCTCAAACACCAGGCTTACCAACAGCAACCGCCGGTGCATTTCCAGCAATCCCATACCAAACAGCAGCACAAGCTCCAACTCTGCAAGAGGCCAGACTCCAATAGAGTCCAAATACGAAATTCACATTAATAACAAATATTCTCATGACAAAGCAGATTATTGTGGATAGAGGAAGGAATTCGTAATCTTTTAGGAAATTTCTGAATTATACTCACTCATCATTCAATTATCAAGTTCTTTTTTGAAACATATCTAGCCAAAATGCTACATGGAAAATGTGTCTCAAAGAGGTTTGAACATAAGGAACCTCTAAAAGAACTTTGCATTGGCTGGCTTGGATACAAGAGGCAGCAATTACTTATTTCTATACTGTGATGAATCATATTCATGAATCCTCTTTTGAAAGCCATTTTAAGTTGATAAAAGTATTCCACATTACTCTTAGTTACCAAGTATGAGTAAATTTTTGCTCAATAAAGAACAGACTCTAGTTGCTCGTACTTTTGCAGATAGTTTTTGTTGTACTGCAAAAGGAGTGCAATAAAATTCTATAAACATAGTAAATTATGAATCTAATAAATTTATAAGTCTAGTCTTGTATAATAGTACTTAAAAGTTAGTATTTAGATCTGTATCTCTTAATATAAAGCAATATGAAATTCTCTCTTGAGTTCTTTTTTAGTTTTTCGAATGCAAGACGAAATACTAAAAAAGCGCATTAGTTATTTATTGTTCTTATGAGAACTTCCGTTGCCGTGAGACAAAACGTCAAGGGGCAGAATGAAACCAAAATATTTTCTAGTTTATTCTGGAAAATTAGTTGATGAGTAATATTATTCCTATAATATACTATTTATTTATTCGTAATATCGTTGTTCCTTCTGGTAAGCAGTAATGAGATGATTTCCGTATAAAGGGGACACTCATAGATTCGAATGTCTAAGTAATCCCACACTATTTAAATAAATTCAACGCGAAATAAACTTATGAGGAGGTGCCTTTTGAGTCCTGCGCATAAAAATATCTAGTCATTAACGGTCTTTTCAATTCCGTCCAATCAAATTGTGCCTTCGTAGTTGAAGAAATTTTGTCGTGGTCTTTTTTATATAACTTATGGTAGAATTCACAAGACTATCCCATTTTTTGGTAAATGCTATTCTGCCGTACCTCATATAGATAGATGACCAATAGCTTAGGCTGCCTTTGCACAGTTTAGGGTTCTTCAGAAAGTGCAGCATATATTTGTTTTTCAAATTATATAATATAACCGTGGATAATTAAAGACCTCCAATCACTTTCACTTAAGAAAGATGTTATTATGATAGATGAAATGCCTCTAATTTCATGTTAACTATTGAATTATTCATGTATCAGGTTAATCCTCATATAGAATAACGTTGAAAAGTTCATTTCAAACTAATTTATCAGAAAGGCACAACTCTGTTCAGTCTGGAAATTGACTGAATTTGTTTATTGATATATGCAATCACGCATCATGCCTGTTGTGAAACAGTCATTGAATAGTAAATTTAGTCATTAGAATAAGTGTTTATTTTTTTTTAATATTACAATTCGGTAAAATATCCCATTACTGGTGTAATATTCAAAACACCCAGTATTGTCACTTGAATAGTGAATATTGTTATTATTCTAACTTAAATTATTTTGTACTTATACAATATATCTATATTGTGTAATATGTCATACAGTTAAAATAAATATTTCTATATAAATCCTTCTTTGTATCGTTCATTCGATTCCAATCTGATGCAGCTACCAAAAAAACGTCCAGTTTTTGCGATAAACATTTATCTTTACTCACGTGTCCGACTTATTCATCGATTCATTTGTTGTCTTGTATGCGTCCAGTATATATTCGTTCAAAATAATAACTTTTAAAAACAAAAATGGAGAAAAAATTGATAGGTGTGCCTCGCCTCAACAACTACAGTAAATTAGATGGTTGTTTTAAATGTGGTGTGTGTAAATTTCCATTGTTCTTAGCGCCGGTAATTACTTGCAATTCGGCCGGAAGCCTTTGTGCCGCATGTGCACCAGGATATCACCAACCTTTCAGGAGTCCTATTAAACCAGACGACGATGATGCCGTACGACATCGTGCTTACGAGGAGCTGGTATCTCTTGTGAGTTTCCCGTGCTGTTTTAGACCTTGCAATGTATTGGTGGATGCTAAGGAACAATCCATAGACCATTTCAGTGTCTGCCGTTATGGGACGATATTATGTCCTCTATCGGCTGCATACCGTTCGTATTTATATGATTTAGAAGACCAGTGCGAATGGGAAGGTCTAACTCATGCCAGTTTAGTTGAGCATATTCAAGAAGCTCATAGCAAATATATTTTGACCGATAATCCACCCACAATTGATCTCAAACAATTAAACTTTAATATTAAACGTAAACTATTCATTGTAATCAATAGTCCAGAAGTAATATCTCTGATCATGATCGATTATTGGGCAATGAGATTCACTATCGCCTTCAGACAGGGTAGACCAGTAGAAAGTAGTAGGAAAAAAGTGGATATTTGCTATTTCGAGTTGATCCCATCCCGAAAAAAAGGTTATAGGTTATGGTCGTATTTGTACAGCGGACCCTTGTATGGCCCTCTGAGCAGTGTCTCGGAAGCACTTGTCTTTTCGAATGAACAAAGAATTATACAACTTCATATAGAGGAAGAAATGAGAACAGAGGAACAACCTATAGAAGAGTCACCAAAATTTTATTTTTCTCCCGAAGAGCCTGCAGATGAACCTAAGACTGAGAAAGAAACGAATGAAGAGGATAATAGAGAAGAGTCAAATGAAGGGGTTACACCAAGGATCCCACCACATAGACTCACAGGGGAGAGGGTGATAAGTACATTAGGTATATATGTATGAAATTTGTCTGTTTGTCGATTGTATGTGGTTTAATTATTGAATAACTATCGAATTATTTCTAAACTATTTTATTAAACTGTTATTGACTTTAGTCGTGATCTTGGAAACGTTTATTGTAAGTCCACCTTAATTATTTTAACTCTATCAAGTACACTGTAATATTTTAAAGTATAAGACCAATTTATTATTATAGACAGATTCATTATAGTAACTGTGATGATATAAAAATATAAGTATGAGTATTGTAGTCCTAGTATACTTTTTTGTCGATAAAAACTAGGTGAAATATGGAATGAGATGTGTAACAACTAATTCTTGAATAATGGATGATGCATATGATTATGAAATGAACTTATCAAAGACGTTGTAAATTATACTTCGTCAAACAGAAAGTATTTCGAATATAAAGCTGCATTTACTTTCGAAGCTGTAGGTCTGTCGATTGCTTTAGAAATGAAGTGTCCAACAGCGATCAATTTCTTCAGATCAACACCAGTGTTCGCTCCTAAACCGTGTAGCATATAGACCAAGTCCTCTGTTGCTACATTTCCTGTAGCACCTTTGGCATATGGACAACCCCCTAATCCAGACACTGAAGAATCCACAACGGCGACACCCAAATCGAGAGCAGTACAAATATTGGTCAAGGCCTGTCCATAAGTGTCGTGACAATGAATTGCTAAATTTTCAGGTTTGGTAGAATTCAGAATGTCCTTGATCATATTGTGAATTGTTTTTTTGGTGCCAACTCCAATAGTGTCGCCCAGAGATACCTCGTAACAACCTAGCTCGAGCAAAGCGTTTACAGCTTTAGTAACAGCAATGGGCTTTATGAAACCATCGTAAGGGCAGCCCACTACGCAAGATATATAGCCCCTGATTCTCAAATCATAATTTTTCGCTACATCGACAATTTTTTTAATTCTGTCGATACCCTCCTGTGCTGAACAGTTAGTGTTTTTCCTTGCGAAGGATTCTGATGCAGAAGCGAATACGGCTATTTCTTTGACTCCTACCTTCAGCTGGAAAAGTAACCTTATGTGAAAAAAAATCATTCAGAAGTCAGCAGAAGGGCTCCCAGCCTAATATATTATAACAAATTCATATAAATGAAAATAATCGCTTAGACTGAAGTGCAAAACTAAAATTGTCAAACATAAATGCAATGATTTTAAGTTGAATCCAATGTTTTGTCCTCTGGTATTTTTTCTGCTTTCAAATTTTCAGTTTTCGGCCTGTTGGAAGAGCCAACAAAATAGGTATGTTTCTTGCCTTGATGGGATTTAAATTTCTTGTGCCTTGAGGAAGTCTCGCACTGTATTTTATCAACGTATGTTTCTGGAATGAATGGAGCTCCTTCATTGTTCGGACGTTCCAACTCATTTTCGTGAAAATACAGAACACTATATAGACACTACGAGAAATCGTTTTTTTCTGCTGAATTTGTTTTCTTATATTTGATATGAATTGTATGGTACCTTCAGAGCCCAGTTTTTGTATAGTACAATAGGTACCATATACTATATATAAAAATGTACTACTTAAAGTTTGAAATGAGGTAGGTATATTAGAGCAACATATAATACACCATTTTTGCAGATTGCTGAAATTTGATGTGTTTCCCCATTAATTTCTGGTTTATATTCATGGTTATGTATTTGGGTATGCTATGGTATATTTGAATCTGTTACAGGCTTTTTGCAAAATTTATTATCTCTTCTTTTAAATTTCCGAAATAGCAGAAGAAAATTTGATGATTTTTTATAAATTTGTCTGAAGATGTGCGATCTACAGTATCAATTTCTGTTTTGACTGCTTCTCATTCGGCCTCTCATCAAAAACTTTCGATTTGTGAACGAGATATTCTTGATAATGAAATATTTGTTGGGACATTTTTTCTGCTATTTCCAAAAATATAGGTAAATAATGGAAATAGTCCAAATAATGCCCCAACTTTCGATTTTTTTGAACTCCCAAAACTGACCCTTTACCCTATCTGAGGTTACCGGTAAACCTCATGTTAAGGAAGATCTTTTATTATGGAATGGTGAATTTTCAGATACTCACCGCAGATTCGAGTCCAGTGATATTAGGTACTAAAACACTGTAATCAATATTATCTTTTTTCGAAATTCCCGTGTATACTTGGGTATTATCTGCCATCTGTGGGATCCATTTCGGACTAACAAAACTAAAAATAGTTTATTCAGGCGTCTGAGCGAAGAAGTAAACTGTAGGGCTCCTTACCTGGTCACTTCAATTGCTCTCAATCCGGTTTCTGATAACTTATTTATAAACTCGATTTTAATTTCGGTAGGGACATTCACGGGTTCATTTTGTAGACCATCTCTTGGGCCTACTTCTACAATCTTCACTGAAGAAGGTGTTCCCTAAAAATATCAAGCTATAAGGGAGAACACTCAGATATCACTGACTTACCTACATTACCGCATGCCCTTGATTCAATCAATTTGCCGAAATTCTTCAGAAATCTTCTTGGATAAGAATAACGCACCATTGTTGTTACTGAGAGTATTCAACGTATTGAAATGATGAATAAACTAACAACTTTCGAAATTATTTGATTAGCGTTCATCTACATCACCATCTAATTCAAAGCAATGACCTCGTGTTATCACTTAGAATGGAAATGTAAATAGTTGAAATCGTTCTATCCAACAATTTGTCTTGCGCAATCGATAATTTTGGAAATTATTGTTGTTAAACACAAATTTATGAAGTGAAATACATCAACTGAAGAAACTTTTCGTTCAAAAGCCGAAATAATTCAAATAATTTTCAAGTTGCGCCTATGTTCAACAGAATGCCCTTAGGGGGCGCTGCTATTTTTGTTCCAGAATCCTAGAAGGGTTGAATACCCCAGATTCACAAAACAACCCCAAAATCGCTTTGGATGATTGTGGAGTGGCAATGCGCTGTATTATAAATAGTAATCCTTCTATTGAAGCTTAAAAAAAGGTTTCAGGAGAGCAAATTGTAGCAGAAAAATTCTGGAATAAAACTAGAAAATGAACTATCAAGTGGCTTTTCAGTGTGTGATCTCGAACTTCTGAATATTGATTACTGTTTGGACCCGAATCTATTGATGTTGATTCGAAAATAATGACCAAGATGATCATTAAAATGTCCAAGGACCAAAAATAAAAAGAGATTATTAGATTTTTGGAAATCTAGAAAATTTACTACAAAAATTTTTTTCAATTATAAATTATGATATGAAAACTGTCATTGACTGAAAGCCTGTGTTTTCCGGAATAAAACTGCAAAAAGGTGAGAACCTCATCTTGATTTGTTGGGCATAATTGATATCCCACAGTTTCCAGTTTCAAAATGAGAATCAATTCAACTAGAATGACTACACCTATAGAAGAAAAAGTGGACCAAAAACTGAAAGTTAGAACTGGCATGGTATCGGTGAGTGATGGTAAAAGTAGACCCATTCCAGTAAGATTACATCTGTCCATGGAAGTTCTGAGGCTTCAGAAAGAAGAAATTGTCCCTCCAGAAAAACCTCTCACTTCCAAGGTATGTATCTGGTGACATCTTTTAGGAATTGTCGATAAATAATTTTTTATTTTTAGGAGCGTATGGTTCAAATACATAGACAGAAAGTAGGTGGATTAGGTCTGAGTATCAAAGGAGGAGCTGAACATAAACTACCTATTTTGATTTCAAGAATATATAAAAACCAAGCTGCAGAACAGACTGGGGAATTATTCGTAGGGGACGCAATTATTAAAGGTACAATCTCTCGTATATCAACCATTCAAAATTGTTCGAAATAACAATTGCATTTGGTTCCAGTTAATGGAGAATATATAACTGCATGTCCCCATGATGATGCTGTGAATATATTAAGAAATGCTGGGGATTTAGTTGTTCTCACTGTTAAACATTATAAGGCTGCTACTCCATTTCTACAAAAACAAGGTAGAAATTATCTTAATTTTTTATGTTTTGAATGTATTGTTGACTTCTTTAAATTGATCTCTAATATGTTTTTTAGAGGAAAAAGAACAGCAAGACAATAGCGAAGATAAAGAAACCTCCGATGAGAGCCTTAAAGTCACAAACAGCTCTAGTAGTAGACCTAGTTCTATATATTCTGAATGTGGGCAGGAACCAATAACCCGCTGGACAGATATTGTAACTTTACCTCTTATGATGGCATATGTTACTAGATATATTTTTGGAACTGATAAATTAAGACCAAATTCATTCGAAGTTAGAGGTCTCAACGGCATGAGTACTGGAATAATTCATTGTGACGATACAGCAATACTCTCACAATGGCTCAAATATATCACTGACAATATAATTGGACTCACTAATTTACAAGTAGGTATTAAAATTTCCATATTTTGCAATATCAGAAATGTATTGAAAGTATTTAAAACAATATTTTTTTCTAGATGAAACTTTATAACAGAAACTTCGGTGTATCAGACAAAATAGAGTACATGGGATGGGTGAATGAAGGTGTACTAAATAACAACCAACCTTGGCAGAATTATAAACCTAGATTTTTTGCTCTGAAAGGCACAGATTTGATGTTATTCGATACACCACCGGTGAGTTTATAAATGCAACAAAATATTAGAAATGAAGCCATATGTTTGTAGTTGAACGTAGTAGATTGGAGTAAATGCCCGTTAATGTTCAAAGTATATCAGACGATGTTTAGAGTGGTAAAGGATTCCGAAAATGTAGACGAAAGACAACATTGTTTTCTTGTACAAACATCTGGACAAGACTCAAGATATTTCTCAGTAGAAACAAGGCAAGAATTACTAAGAATTGAAAATGCTTGGCACTGTTCTGTTGTTACCGCAGTTATGAAATTAGGTGTAAGTTGTTTTAAAAAAAGAATATGCGGTAGATTCTTGATTTGCTTTTCTTTAGAATAAAACGTTCACAGTAAGTTGCAATGGAAAAACTGCTGGACTTACTTTGGATTGGAATTTGGGATTCTCTCTATACGAGGGAGACTCTAAAACACCTGCATGGCAGTATAAATTCTCCCAGCTCAGAGGATCGTCTGACGATGGCAAATCGAAACTGAAATTGCATTTCCAAGACTGCGAAACTCGAGCCATCGACACTAAAGTAAGTTGTTGATAAAAATGCAAGTCCACCATTTAAAATAATTTTTTTCAGGAATTAGAATGCTCCATACTTCAAAGTCTACTGTTCTGCATGCATGCTTTTCTTACTGCTAAAGTTGCTTCAGTCGATCCTGGTTTTCTTTGTTCCATGATACCGTAACCCTGATAACCTGCCTTGGATCTTAAATAATTCAGCGTCCAGAGCAGAAGATGTTACAACATTTCGGAGATTCGTTCTGGTTTAAAGGTGAGATCATCAAGTTAAATTTTGAAGGGTAAATTTTAAAATGTGGGGTGGCTCAAGGTTACTTGAATTATTGTTTGTAAACTTGTTCAACTGTAATACTGTTCGCATGTGAAAATATGTTCAATTAGAAACATAACTATTCCTTAAGGAAAATTTCTGAGTGTTATGTTTCGTATTTATCTCCGACATGAAGCTAATGACAAGTTCTTGTTGATTTTGCTCATATTTGAAGAGTTTTGTCTTTTCCCTCATGTCATTAAATGAAACATATTCGTTGAATATCAGTTAAAACCACTGACTTGATGTTGATAATATATTGAAAACTTTTTAGGGAGTAAAATTTCGACATGACTGATATTAGAATTGAAATTAAGTAGCGTCAATATATAGCAAATATTTCTTCCCCCTTATATTTGATGAACGAACAAAACAATGAATGTGTAATAACTTATATTTACAAGAAAAAGTCAATGAATCCAACTTGACAAATACCTAAATGCATCTATTTTCCTCCCTCGGAATTCTGAAACTTCTTCGTATTGATCTTAAATATCTGAAGAAATGTATAAATTAGGTAAAATGCACAATATCTACAAAACATATGTGGATAAAGTTGTAGTGAGAATGTTCCTTATTATAATGTAAGAAAAATTAAATATGGTATGTTGATATCGTCCCACGGAAAAATATCCAACAAATACTCTCACAAGTTTGAAGTAGCTGCTTTATCAGAATCTACAATTGTTCATAGTAGTCCTTTCGAATCCGAGCCAAACTACATTGATTTTCTCAAAATAAAAAGTAACTGAGTCAATTCCAGATCTCTTACATGGAACTTCACAAATTTAATGGGTTATTTAAATTTTAATCGTCTACTAAACAGTATATTTCCTTGGCGATAGGCACCTTGTTCAATTTAGGATTAAAATTTTAACGAACGTTTGTAAAACTTACGATATGGCAAACAAAACTAAAATTGGATAAAGCAAACTGAAATCAGTCTGAATTTTGTAATATTTGATTGATTAATTTACAATATGGAGCGCCCTTCATGAGATATTCAAGGATTTTTGTCGTGGAACACATTTGCCTATCTATATATACTTGGAGGCTGGTTGATTTTCAAGCTTTGTCCTCTAGAATTTCAGACCATAAATAATTTTGAATTTTAGATTATCGATGATTATATTCCAAGTATATTTTGGGAGGCTTCAATTATACAGGGTTATTCACGAATATTGCTCTATAGAATATTTTTAGGAGAGACAAGATTCAGGATTGCAATTCTAAAGGTGAGCTTTAAGTGAGAAGACGACTTCTCGTATTTTTTTTTGGAGGTTCTAGGACTTCTGGTTTTTCCAGAAGTGATATCAACTTTCGTTTTTCAAATGGCAAGACCTATTTTTCATTGCATAAATAGATTCTCCATTGAATTCTTAGTCTTTTTGATTCCAAAAGAGAATTTTTTCGGGAAATTTCAAATTTTTGGAATCAAAAAGACTCAGAATTCAATGGAGAATCTTTTTATGTAATAAAAAATTGGTCTTCCCATTTGAAGAACGAAAAGAGAAGGGATAAGAGAATTTTCTCGGGAAAATTTGAACTTTTGGAATCAAAAAGACTCAGAATTCAATGGAGAATCTATTTAGGCAATAAAAAATGGGTCTTCCCGTTTGGAAAACGAAAGTTGATGTCACTTCCGGAAAAACCGGAAGCAATAGAATCTTCCAAAAATATACGAGAAATCGTTTTCTTACTTGAAGCTTACCTCTAGAATTTCAATTCTGAATCTTGTGTCTTTCCTAAAAATATTCTATAGAGCCATATTCGTGAATAACCCTGTATTTGTATCACTTCTTTCAAGAAGAGATAAAAAAATTATTTCGTAATGAAAGATTTCTCAAATTCTAACGCATCTCAACTATTTTCTAAATTAGATTTCAAAATTATGTGAAAAACTCTAAAATTGTGATTATTAGTGTTCTGTCCTTCCTAGAACTGAAAATATTATGTTCAAAACATTAAGTGCATTTCTTGTTGAACCTTTCTTCATATTCTAGTGGGACTATCTAGTTGAAGACTAGTTTGTTCATTGTTGAAAATATGAAATTGTACTTTTCACATTATACGTGATAATTGAGTTGATTTTGACTCCCTCATGATTTATCTGTGTATCTATAAACACGAAATTGTAAATGCAAATGGTTGTGAGCATTTTTCTTTTTTTGAGGAGTATAAATTCTACTTGTCTAATTATATTTCTGTTATTTGAGACCAATATGTAGCATATCTTGAAAGTTTATTATTTATTACTTGTTGACAATGTGATTAAATTTATTGAGTAGGGATCGATTATTAATAACCTTATGTCTCATCTCGAATCACTTGAAATTCGGCATCGTATTTCATATTTAAAGTAAACCATTTCTTGCGATCTCCCTCCTCTAGAGACAGCATATGGCTGAGACTACTGCTTCAAACTAACAGACTTCAAATTAAAGCCAAAAATATAAGAAATGATGGATTATCTATATTTAAAATACTGACAGTTCATTTTTTTCAAAATATTACTTCTTAAAATCTAAGGACGGATTGTCGAAACATTAAAATAAATTGGTATATAAAATTGTTGATATAAAAAAATACTAGTATAAAAAATTTATAACAAAAAGTGGCTTTGCTTGCAGTGACATTCACAACAATGTGAACAGTACAAAGGATGATTTGAAATAGAGTTTCAAGTAAAGTACATTCAAATCTTCTATAGTTTCGAACAGAGTTCAAAACTGTAGTTGTGAAGTAAAATTATACTCTTCATATTGGTAAAGTATTTTAGTTCAGTAGAAATTAAAAACCTTTGTTAAATATGAACATTGCAAGCACAGCCTATATATTAATATTAATATATACATATAAAACCCGGTTTATATTTCTTTCCTATTTTTTACCATTAAGGCCATAAGAGTTCAATATTTGGTGACTGCATTTCTTCGAATATTTGGTATTGAGAATAAACCACAAGCCAACAATAAATCTGAAATAGAATTTTAAAGTATTTGTTACTTTATCAAGATTTCGAAAACTAGTAAAAAATTAATTTGTACCAATGTCAAGAAACTTACGTTATAAGCCATCCAAATCCAATCGATAAAGGCATAAAAAGTGGCATCGAGCTAAAAATGAAATATGTTACAAATGGACGGTGCTTAATGAATATACTTACATAAATATAATAGCCGTATATAAGCCAAATTCCAAAAACAAGCTGAAAGAAAATAGCAAATCCAAACAATATCAACCATGGTAATAATAATCCTCTAGTCATTCTTCTCAAGCCCACAACAAGAAAAGCTGCAGAAAATATCAAAGCCAATAAGTACGTCAACATAGTTCCACCAACGTAGCGCATAGCTGTTGAAAGAAAACGAAGCACATTAGTGGACAAATCCATCTTAATACTGCACATACTATAGAGATACTGAATTTTTATGAGTTTCTACTATGATGAATACTCACAGCCTCTAACGTCAGTTTCAAATAATGGATTGTAGAGCTGAGTAGAATCTCCACCGGCCATATCAAAACTAATAAAAGTCATCAAAACCACCGACATAGCTCCAGTATAAAATGCAACAGCTTTGCATCCTGTTTTCAAGCTATCAGTCCAAATACATGGGGACCAACAAGAAGTCAATATAGCCATTGCACTGCTTAGTATTCTAATAACTGGTATAACCTTATTACTAACTGAACTGAATTTTGTGAAAATTTGTAACTGGTTATCGCTTCATTTTGTTGATAAACAGTAATATGTCACACCCTAGCTGGATATTCAATTTATGACTGATTAATTAATTAGTTCGAGTTATATGGAGGATTGTTTGTGGAGGATACTGTCAGTGACTGACAGCTGACAGCATGGAGGACCGAATGTCAGATGTTGAAATTTAATAATGGAAAAAATATTTTGCTGATTTAGAATTTGAAGATACATATTATTATGTCTTGTGATTTGGGAAATATTTTATGCATATTTTGAAATTTAGTTAAATACTCTTCTCACAAATTCTGGAATTACCAAGCACATTGTAAAGAGAATTAGAAGAAAATTGATTTGTAACGATCTCTAATATTTGTTATTCTGTGCTCACAATCAGCTGAGTGTTCTGTGGTTATTCGAAACAAAACAAACTTATTTTGACAATGTTTGGAATTTTTTCATATATTTTCTGATGAGAGAATGCCCTCATTTTGTTATGGAAAGAGATTTAAGGACAATATGAAATTCTATAAGATTCCTGCTACTATCAAATTTGTCCTTAAAGAACGATAGGAATTGATGTTGAGAAAACTCTAGATTAGAGAAGATTTCAACTGAAAAACGTTTCAGAACAGGTAACCACAATTCTCAAGTGTAGTCATTAAAAATTTTCTGTGAACTTCGTTTAACGAGAGCATTTCTTCAACAGATCTAACGATATATGATTATTCTTCTCAGCACAGACTACTAATAATAAATATTATATTAATAGTCTATGCTCCTCAGTAATTCAAGTTTCTGAGGGTGAAGCCTTTTCTCTTCTCCTTACGTTTTCCAATCAGTTTTTACTAATGATTCAGAAATAGTTTCAAGGCATTGAAACAGATAATTTTGTTCATGTGTGAGAAAGTTTCAGGATAAATAAAAACATTCATAAAGAATTCTTTATTGACATTGGTGATAAAAAATATGCAAATGATAAAAACTTTGAGGTAGCCAAATTTGATTGAGATTAAAATCCTCTTATTGTTGATAAGTACTTAAACCTTCTTCTTCTTCTTAGACTTCTCATTAGATTCATCTTTGTGTGTCCTCTTCTTGTCAGCACTTGAATCAGTTTTCACTTTTTTGTCATCTTTATTCGTATCTTTCCGTTCTGATTTATTTGAACTCTTAACTGTTGTTTCATTTTCTTCTGATTTTGATTTATTAGGAGTTTGTAGATACTTAGTTATACCGGCACTAACTTTAGAGTTTGGTCGATACTTAGCGCAGTAAGTTTTGATATCGTACTTTCTAGCCAAGCTGTAATCTACCATGAAACGTATTTTACCGAACACTTCTCTTTCCTTGAATCCCTGATCATGAATTCCGCAAATTGACCACATTACTCCTGATGAACAAGGAAGTATAAGTGAATTATTTAACAGTTATTCATTGAAAATTGCTCACCAACAAAACCATTAGGATCACTGCCATCAATACTATACTTGTCGTTTAACCACAAGGCAGTTTTAATTGCTTTCTCAGGAGATTCTGTCCACTCTAGTATCTTCTTACACCAATACATCCTCATATATCCTTGAAGTTTACCTTCAGTTACCAACTGATATTGTGCGGAATTCCATATTGGATCATGAGTCAAACATTTTTCAAATTGTTCAGGTGTATATACATAAGCTCTCTTATCGTCTCTGTAAGGATTTCAGTAAAATTTCTGGTAGGAGAGTGCACAATTTCTATAATGATATGTATTATCGAGTTACCTATGTAGATTCAATGTTTCTTGGGCCCACTTATCAGCCCCTTTGAAACTGTCATAATTAGGGTTGTATAAACAGAAGTTATCACATATTTCCTTTCTGATAATTGCTTCTTCCAAGAATCTCTCACACTGAGTTGACCAAGTTTTTTTCAGTTTGGACACTTCCAATGCAATTCTTTGGGCAGATATCTGACCTACAGTACAAAAATCATTCATCAACTTCCCTATTTTTTTAATAGGTACAAAAGTTCAACCAACCAAAATGTAACCAAGGAGACAGATTAGACTGATGTTTCTTTGATGGTTCATTGCTACTGATGCCATAATATTGCAACCGTTCTAAAAGGAAGGTTCTCAGCATCTCAATACCTCCTTCTTCTCCTGGTTGGGCCCATGTTATTTCTTCAACAAACTCTACATCAAGTTTATCATCTTTGGACCATTTTAAATCTGGTTTGATGATCTGAAATAAGATTGGGAGTCTGCATCACTACTGAAGTAATCATGAGAAAGCGAATGCACAAAACATTCTGAAATATGGGTAAGTAACTCACCAATTCTTTAGTTTCTTTCTGTTTGCTTACTTCGGGGAATTCGGTCAAGTAGGTTGGGAGTTGTTTCAATATTTTTGGTCTAATGGATCGTGCAGCTCTCTCTAATTTGTCTGAAGCAACCCAACATGGAACAATATTATGTGCATCTACCTGCAGAATTATATGAGTTCTCCGTTCTTAAAAATGATTGTCAAAAATTACCTGAACAAAAGCAACATTGCTTGGTAGTAGTTCTTTCAGCTTCTCTTGCCAATTTGTGATAATTCTAAGAGGAAAGAAATCGCATACTAAACATCCAATATCATTAGTTTTGATTATATCGACAAGTTCCAACGGAGACTTCTTCAAGAGATAAAATGGAATATTCAACTTCTCCAGATCTTTCTTTACAAGATCAAGACCTTAAATGTATAAATAAATATGCAGTAGATGACATAATGTTAGAATAGCAAAATAACCTTTTCGTAGAAAACCAACTTGTCTTGTAGTAGGATAAAGCTCCTTGAAATCGTCCAAAAAAAAAACACACATGAAGAGGAATCTCATATTTGAAACACAACTTTTGAGCGAATAAAAGGGCCCAGTTATCATTGACTCTAGATTCTCTACTCATCCAATATATGATTCCCTTACTACCCTCTCTTAAATCTTCATATTTAGAAAGGAGTCTGCACCTGTCTTTTTTGAATTTGAATTCTTGAATAGATTTGCCAGCCTCACTTCTTGACTTGGCTATATTTTTAGCAAAAATCTCCTTAGCTAAATCTTTCAATACATTTGGTGCCATTTTCTTGCGTAAAATTATAACACATAAAACAGGTTCTCAAGCTCGAGCAATTATGAATACTGATTACAAAGTCGTTGGTTGCAGTGAAAACCTGTCTCCTGTCTCTGGTTAGCTCGATTTTCGATTTCTATGGTATCGGGTTATCGGTAGCTCGACAATCACACAACACACATGAATCATAACAACACTGACATCACGGAACATAGAACACGAGATTAATATAGGTTTTCTTCGCGAACGGTAATTTCATTACCGAATTACATTTCAACCGACGATTCATTTCAACAAATCGAATTATTACGATTTCAACTGACTTCTAACCGCATTCCATTTAACATATATAAGTATTTTTCATAATTGTTTCAAAAAAAGAAACTTTCGTAGAGGTCTATGATCACAACCCTAACACAGGATAGATATTCTGTGACCCTAATGAGTCTGGTGATCTGTGGTTATCAGTTTTCACTGAACCGTCACATGTGCGCACAGAACATGTGAATTAGGGATGGGCAAAAAGCAGAAATATATCGATATATATTGTATCGATATTTTTCGACAGTATCGAATATCGATTCGATATATCGAGTGAAAAATATCGATATATCGATATATTTGCCAAATCTCAACAAAAAGTTACTCGTTACTCCTGTGCTTCACCAGGGACCGTTTTTTCTGCAGCTGTAATAAAAATTAATTTTTTTCGATGACCTGATATAAAAAAAAATAATTGGCGCACCCTGTAAAAATTTTCTGATTGTTTAGAAAGCCCATCTTATAACCTCTCTTTTTGCTCTAGCAAACTTTGAAAACCGTTTGCCGATATTTCCTACCGTTTCGAAGAAAATAAATGTTGAAATTTTTTTTGCTTTCTTCGATAGTTTGAAATTTTTTGACAGGTCCGCCTAAAAAAATTTTTCTCATTTCATAGTCGAAAGGACTCGATCCCAAAATTTTTTTTAGACATAGTTGAAACCAAAATTATTTTTGGGGGTTACCCCCAAGTGACAAAAAGTTTTTCCAACATTCCAAATAACTTTTTCAAGAAAAGTTTTTCCAACAAAACATATCCCTCCAAAAAATCTGCTCCGTCCAAAATTTGGGGGGAAAGGGGAAATGGAATTTTTTCCTCCCTCAACTTGCCCATCGACCATTTGAACAAAACACTTGTCACCATCTCTCCACATACCCCCAATTCACAATTTGATGTATGTATGATATCAAAAAATATCGAATTTGATATTGTGAAATGAATATCGATAATCGATAATATCGAGAATGAAAATATCGACGATATTTATCGATATTTATCGGAAAAAATATCGATATTTTTATATATCGATATTTTTTGCCCATCCCTAATGTGAATAGATAACGAACATATGAATATCTTCTGTGGAACCGGCATTATTTCTGTGGGTGGGAAGCCTTCGTTGCGCCGAAAAAATTAAAACTGTTGGCTTTGGCTTGTATTATTTTTATTCGTTTTATATGTGTGTTTGTGTATCTGAGTATTGATATACCGTATCCTGCAGTTTCGAGTCTTCAAAGAAGAGTCGTCCTCTTTGTATTTTACGACGAATAATATGCTATCTATACTTTTTCCGAACTGAAGTTCGGTTAAAATGGATTCAAGATACACGAAGAGGAATGGACGAGGACAATTTGAAGCTGGTCCTTCGTCCGTAGCTAGATATGATCAGAGTTTCTACAGAAAAGTATCTCATGTAGAAAAGAGAAATTTTGATAGGGATAATACTGGTGGTCAACCTAAAAGAAATAATCAGTCATATAGATGGTATGATAAGGATGGAAGACAACCTAAGGGAAACTATCAGCCATTGATGAGATCAAATTCTAGTTCATCAGAATCATCCAATTTTCGTTTGAATGAATCGGGAAAGTTAAAGAGTTACATTTGTCCTAACTGCAAACATCCATACAACTATGTGATCGAGAAAAATACACTTGTAGGAAAAGTACCTAGAATATTACCATGTAAACATACAATATGTGAAGAATGCATCAAGAAATGCATAAAAACCACAAATCACACAGAATGTATCATTTGCTCTTCTGAGTTTGACAAAAAGCAATTGTATGAATATAATCATTATATCTTGGGACAAATAACTTGTTCTAAATTCAATGGAGCTTCAGTAGATTTTCCTAATATAGCATTAACATCCAGCCAAACACGATTAGATTGTGTTAAGGTTACTCCCCATCATTCAAATGAAAAATGTGGCTTCTACAATTGTGTGAACTCTCCAACTGTTTCTTGTATTGACTGCTGTGAAGTTTACTGTAAAAGTTGTGATGACGCTCTACATAAAAGTGTCAAGCAGTTGCTTTCTCACAAAAGAGCTCCTATGAAAAATGTAAGTACAAATTCTATGAGAATATTGAATCTTACTTGTGCATGGTACTAACACTGGTTTTGGTTCAATCTTTTTCAGGTGTCTCTAGAATTGCTTAAATGTCCGGATCATTCTATGTATGAAGAGCTGTATTGTAATGATTGCAGCATAAATTGTTGCTGCTATTGCTTCTTGGAAAAGCATGAAGGTCATTCCCGAGGTTATTTGAGTCGTCTCAATGATGAAGAAGAAGCTGCACTTTTAGATGCTTATCAAAAAGCTAAGTCGAAGAAACAACAACTCATGGTTTCGTCAAGAAAAATTTCTAAAATGGAAGGTACTAATTTGGTAAGTTTGACAAAATTTAGATGAAGTCCCTATTGATTTTTTCTTATCAGACTCTTAGGCATGTCTACCTATATTGTTTAAAAGTGTGTTTAACTATAGTTTCTTCATTCTAGGTGTCCGACTTGGAGGTTGAAATAGCCCAACATCTTGGAGATATTCATGCCCAACTTTATTTCTTGGAGAAAAAACTGTACCAGGAAGCACAAGTTCTACAAATCAGCAATTCCAATGGGGGTATGTTAAATGAGACTATCCAATCCAGTATCAAAACGCTGGATAAATTGTTAAAGTGTGTAGATGAACGTAAAAACGTAAAGTTCAACATGAAAATGTTGCTAGATCAACTGAAAGATATGGAAACTTTACCTACAATTTTAGTTTCACCTCAATGTTCAAATAAACCTAAATTAGTAATTGACGAGAGCATTAATGAGCTGGAGAGTTATTTCCGACTTGAAATCCCCCAGCAAAGCACTATAGAATTAAGGAATGTTGAAGAAATACCACCTGATTATCAAGAAGAAATCGACCTAGCAAACAGTGAAGTGAAAATTCTATCTCCTCACAGTAAAAGTTCAGTTAATTCGGAGATTAGTAACAATTCAAAATGTATGCAAAGTAAAAAGGAAGATTTTGGTAGTTTTAAGCAAGAAGCAGTGTATGTAACACACATAAATACTTTGAATTCATTTTACGTTCAGCTCAAAGAAGACGATGATAAGTTTAAACAACTTGAGCAAGAAATAAAGAATCACAGTTCTCGTACGGTTTTGGGAGTAGGGGAAGTACGAATGAAGGAATTGTACTTGGCTAGAAGAGTAGGCGATAAGAGTAGATGGTGTCGCGTGAGAGTAATGGAAAAAATTGATTCCGAACACGGGGAAAAGTTTAGAGTCAAATTCATAGATTTTGGAAATACTTCGCTGGTCAGAAAGGAGGAAATGATTTACATATCATCAAGTCTTGCCAATAAAAAACCATTTGCTCTTGAGTGTAGGCTTGATAATCCCACTCAAGTTGAGTGGCCTAAAGGTTCCCATTTCGAACTTATAAAGCTGTTGGATATTAATAAGGAATTGATTATGTACACTAAAGATTTCAACAATAATATCAGAACTGTCGTCCTTAATATCAATACCTCTGCAGGAGGGTTATGCTCAGTTACTGAGTTACTAATTTTCGGCTGTAACGCCTTGAAAAAAGGTTCCAAAATGTCCCCAACCATCAAAGAAAATCTTCTTCCGAACAGAATATATGATAATAGTGATGTTTTCATAGTAGGCAATTCATATGAGGTTTTCATCAGGTGTATCTTCGATCCTTGGCATATCTATGTTCAAAAAACCTCCTACGAAAATTCATTCAATGATTTAATCAAGCAAATGGCTGGATATTATGGCAAGTCAAATTGTGACGTACATCTCCCAATTAAGAACAGCTATGTAGTAGTACACCATTCAACTAAAGATTTCGGAGAATGGCACCGAGCCAAAATTTTAGAAGTCTTCGATGAAAAAAAATTCGTAAGTGTATATTTAGTGGATTTAGGAAAATACACGAATGTGGCATGGAAAAATTTAAGAAAACTAAATGAGCTTTTCAAAAAATCCGAATGCCTTGTTGTTTGTGCCAAATTAGCAGATGTTGCTCCGTTAACTGATAATAACTGGACCCTTAATGATGAAGTTGCAGTTAGAGAATATTTGGAAAGGTATTCAAAAAGATCTCTTCGTATGAAAATACTAGTAAGCAATAACGACCCCTTAGAAGTTGTTTTATTTGAACCTCAACAAAATTATGATGTGAATATTAATGCTGTACTTGTCGAAATCAATTTAGCTGCTTCTACAGGAAAATTAACTGATATTAAAATGTGGCTCCACAAGGAGGAAGATGAAAAAAAAGAAGAGAATAATGTTTTATTTTTCAAAGATGATACAGATGAAGAAGAGCATGACGATCAAATTCAGGGTTACATAGCTCAAGTTGAAATAGTACGATTTGAAAACCCTTTTTCATTTTATGTTTCATACGTTCAAAAAAAAGCAGATAATGAAAAACTGCATGAAGAAGTGCAAATTCATTATAAAACACAAAAGCATCATCATACAGACAGAATATGGAAAGAGAATGAAAAAGTTGTTGTTTTTGACAAAAGTGATAATATGTATTACAGAGGTATAATACGATTGATAGATGGAAATAAGTATTGTGTTCATTTCCTGGACAAACCAGATTATTTATGGGTTGATTCTGAAAAACTAAGAGTTATCCACCCTTATTTTAAAGATAATTTTCCTAATTCCGTCTTCAAATGCTGCTTAGTGAATATTAAGCCAGCTGGAGACAGTAACAAATGGAGTAATTTATCACTAGAATGGTTTGAAATGTTGTTCAAAAAACATAACGATATATTCATGCAAAAAATTGTAGATGATGAATCGAAATTGTGTATGGGTGTCACTTTGTGGTACTCGAAAATAATTCAAGGTACCGCTTTGGAGCCTTCCTATCACAAATACATTTCAATTGACAAGAAAGTTGTTGAAGCTGGATTAGCTTTCTGGATCAACAAGGATGTTGCATCCAATCTGCCCCAAAAAGTTGAACCAGTTAAGGAAACAGGCGACTGTGATCTTAAATCATCTGGAAATGAAACAAGCGACACAGGGGAAACCGTAATTCCTAAAGTTACTAGGGAAATAAAAACTGCTAACTTCAGGGAATGGCTACCTCCCTTAGACTTCAAAACGAAAGATTTTTATGGATATATTACTTGCGCAGAAAATGGGGGTCATCTCTTTGTTCGCGAAGAAGAAATGCAGAAACATTATGAGGAAATGGAGAAAAATATGAAGGTGCATTTTGACACTCTTCCAAGTTCATCCTTTATACTGAAACAGAACCAGATGGTAACAGTTCGAAGCAATGAATGTTGGTACCGAGGGTTAGTATTATCAGTAATTGACAAAAACACTGCTAAAATATTGATGGTGGATTTTGGTAGCGATCACATTCTCAACATAAACGATATAACAAACAAAATAATGTATCCCGAAATTCCTATTATGGTGAGGAAAGTGAAATTGTTCCACCTCTACTCAATCGACAAAAAATGGACTGAATCGGAAGTTGAAACTCTAATCGACACCGCACCGCAATACGGAAGGATTGTGATCAGAAGCAGTTTGCAGGATGGCACACCACTAGCTGATGTTTATGACGAGAATGGCGCATGTTTGAACGACAAACTCGTAGAATTATGTCCAAATTTGTCTAGATCAAAACACTTCGAGTACAAAGAAAAAACTAAAGATATTGAGAATTCTCACGACATTGCTCTGATCCCTCCAGACCTACAATTAATCGAAGAAAATGATGAGTTTCATGAAAATGTTGAAACAGACTCCGATCCTGAATTAAATGAACAATCAATAGAAGAAATAGAAGCGGAAATAAAAGAGGATCAAATGGAAGATGAATATATAACAGAAGAAGAGGTGGAACTTAAAACTGAAGAGCCAGAAGAGCAGAATAAAGAAATTGTGACTAAAGATGAAACTCAATGCTTCTCATATGCCGAGTTGACAAAAACAACTTTGACAAGGGATATTATAGGTGTTTATGATTATAAAACTATATCGTTATTCTACCCTGATGAAAAATCAACTGAGGCTGACTTCGAAGATTTAACCAAGTCGATAAGAGAGAGTATAGCAGATGTAGAACCTCTCAAAAACATAGCAGTTGGCCAACCTTGCCTATGTTTGTTCGAAGAAGATAAGCAATGGTATAGAGCTAAAATTATACGAGTTGATGCACAGCAATGCGGATATGTCACTGTGATTTATGTAGATTATGGTAATTTTGAAATTGTACAGCTTTCTGATCTCAAATCTATAAAGTCCGAATGGTTAGATTTCCCTGCAAGGTTCGTTGATGCTTCAATAGATTTTAAATTGTTAAGAACTGATCAGGAAAATGTTCTTCTGAAGCATATTCAGTCACTAAGCGGACAAACAAAATGTGTTGAAATAGTTAACGAAGATCCCGTACTTGTCCATGTTTATGATATAAGTGATGATAAATATAAACTTTATTATGATGTTTTCGTGAAAAACGGTATAGTTGAAATTTAAAATTTTAAGTTTGTCAAAGTATCTTCATATTTTTTTGTTATCCTTTCAGCAAGCTTGTTTCATTCCAGAAGTTTTATTTAAGTTTTTTATGGTTTTAAAGCAAATTTGTGTTTATTTATTATAATAAAGAATTAGTTTTCTTAGTTGATCTGTATTTTTTTCCTTCGCTAGTCTCTATGCTAAGAAAAAAATGGTAATCTCTGAATCAAGATTTCATCGCCTGAATCTGAAACGTTTTAATGTAACCTGCTCATTAGTTGTACTTGACTTTTATATAAAATAATGAAGAAATATTGTTTTCCTCAGTTTGAAAATTAGATATGTACATAATTCTGGATATTTTTGTCGAAAGATTGATATACATTTCTTTTTATTCCAATAGACCTCCAGGTGGAAAAGAATATAATAAAACATGGTGAAATTTAATATATTTAGTGAAACTAGCCTCACACATTTACATATAAAAATAAATTATTATTCATAAATAATTAGAATGTATAAAACTTTATTCTAAAAATATTAAGTAGATTCTACTCTCTTCAGGAATTGCACTTGTAAATCAATCTGATCTAATACCAGCAAACACTTCGGTTATAAAAAAATTCCCATTCTTTTTGATTACTGAATGGATTTACAAATATGTGGATAAATACAAAATTAAAACAAATGTCGTTACATCATTTACATTCGTTATTGATAAAATTTAATATCAGGTATCATTTATGCAGCATCATTCGATAAAGAACAGGCCAAAGTTCATTTCTTCATTATGAATGAACTACAACATTTGTGGCCAATTAGATTCTGTTTGGTATTTTCTTAAAAGTGAATAAATTGAATCCTTTCAGGACTAAATCCTTTTAAATCGCCATAATACAATTATTTGTGGCTACCTTAACTGTCAGCACAATATTTTGGAACGGTTAAACAAAATATTTGAGTAAGGTTGATAAAAAGTGACTTTGGTCTGCACAAATGGTAACATTCGGTTAATATACAGCGAATATGATACTGCAAAAATGTACCGTTGTACAATGCAAAACTTCATGAATGTTTCACTGGATCAAACTTAAAGCGAATATTTTCACCATTCACCAATAAGAAATATCTGTAAGGTAAGTTTCAGAAAACTTCAATTGCCTGATCAAAAAAATTTACGCAGTTGAAGTTTTATGGAACCCACCGTCATTCTTTCGGAATATAACGTTGCACGATCAATCTATTTCCTCAGATTTCACCTGTCCGCTTCCATTCCCTGAAGTAGAGCATCCCATTCTCAAAATATAAGGTATTACACTGTTGATTTGTACTTGTCCGAGCAGACCTGAGAAAAATAGCTCCTCTAGAATGGAAGGATCAAGACCTCTGAGAGGTGACAGCCTCAATATCAACCTGAAATTTTTATAGAATCATTTTATCGTTGGGGACTTAATTTTATTGAAGTATACCTAATAAACCTATTGTTATCATCAGGGTAGCAGGTAGCCATATGAGTTTTGAAAGCTTGACATGCTTTTTCTTGGATGCTTTCTAGTTGCTTCCGCAACAGCAATTCAGGCTGATCCGGTGAGAACAGACTGATTATTTTCAAATAAGCATATTCGTGATCACTCACGTTGAGCCTATTCATTGCACTAACATAGTCTTGTAGTTTGAGGATGTGATCTGTCATCTGCTTCACTTTATTAGCGGGCATTTTATCTTGGGCTATTGAAGCATGGAGATGACTAATTAGGGCCGACAATATCGTGGCCAGTGATAACATGTGAGAACATTGTGCTAATCCAAGGACAAAGAGCTCGCCCCAACAATTTTTCAGAAGAGATATTTGAACCTCAGAGCTGGAAAATATATACATAAAAAACTCAAAATGTATTTTTTTGAAAATTGTTGAACTCACCTCAATATTTGAAAAGCTGGAATGCTCTTTGCCCAATGAACTGACAAAAATAGAAGTCTAGAACCACTTTCACATATGTAATGAATATTTAAGTAAGAAGGCACTGTTCCAGGTATCTGTAAATTAAAGGCAATATGTTGTTCTTGTAAAATGGGCCCCTCATAATCCTGGCATCTCTCATCATGTAATGAAGATAAATCATTTTCCAAATATTGCAATCGAGCCATTGATTCTAATGCCTTAGAAATCAACTGTTTCTCTCTTGCCGCTGTTACCGCATCACTAGATTCTGCGTTTCCATTATTAGTGCTATCGGAAGACAAGTCCTCATCATTACTAGGTTGACTAGGTGAAAGATTAAATGATAAATCATTAGTGGCACTAGCTGAAAATAGATAACTCTAGTGGTAATACGAAATTATTAGTAATACTTTACTACCTATTCGTTTTTGAAGAAATTGAAATCCAAGTTCACAAGGAGTAAAATTAGGTGAAAGGTAATTGGGATTATCAAAACTCAGATCCTTCTTGATGAAAATTTTTGGATTTGATTGGTTTGAATTGAAATTATTCAAAGAATGGTTGTATTCTTTCTTGTCGATGATAGGTTTTCTTTCATGTTGGACAGCTGAAAAAATTGCATTGAAGAGAATACCAAAGAAAATATTATATTATTTTACAGTCACTTCGCATTCCACAGGCCAAACACTTCTGCAGTCTGCAGTACTGACATCTGTTTCTGTGATGTTTGGTCACCTCACAATTTTTATTCCCTCGACACTGATATCCAAGTTGTTTTCTAATTGACCTTTTGAAAAATCCTTTGCATCCCTCACAACTGATCGCTCCATAGTGACGTCCAGAAGCTCTGTCTCCACAAACAACGCATAATTCGACTAAAAAAAATTGATTACTCGTAATAACATTCCTGAATTCGACATGAATTACTTACTTTGTTCCATGTCCATGATGTTGCTCCAGGTTTATGAAAATAAAGTACCTTTACCTGAAACGTAAATTTTCAGCTATCAATCAACAACTTGACCTTTTCTTCGATTTATAAATAATGTGTTGATTGTTTAACATGACCAAGGTTCATGAACTTTAGGCCTGCCCACAGATATTTCATTAAAGAAGAGTAAGAGTATGCCCTGTCGAACGCAGCTACTAGTTGCGTTCGGCAATTACGTCGGTTCGATTGCACCCTTCAATCTAGCCTACTTCTGTCAACAGGGAACGCATCTAATTAGCTTTAATTATGTATTTCCTTCAATGTATTTGGGTTTCACTTTTCCTTATATTATCGACTCGAAACATAAGCGATGTTATACAAATAAATGAATTAATTAAATTCTACCTATCACTCAAAGAAAACAGCCCTCCGTAAATATTTCCATGTCGGGATTCACGTAAGTGCACAGAAATAAGTTTGGAGTGGTCAACATTCATTACAAAATTTCGGGTAAGACTGAATTATTAAATATTATCGTTCTAAGAATTATAAAGAATGACAACCAGAACCGTAGATTTGCTCCCGAAAGTGCAAATGTTAACAGCTAAAGTTCATCATACGGAAAAAAGGATCGAATAGGTTTTTGTAATATGCTAGTAAATACATTGCAAAATTTCCAAATGGAAACGAAATGAAAATACCAACAACAAATGACTAGGGATTTTTTTATATTGATATAACATTTTCCTGATTTTCAGCCAGTTGGAGGCTATATAAGAAAGTGTATGGGAAGAGGATGAAGAAAACTATCGATATATCTGAGGAAAAAACCATAATATCAAGGTAGGATAATTCGAACTTTAACAATTTCCGAAAATCTGGTTGGAATTTTCAGAGTATATGATGTTTAAACTCATTCATTTGTGTTTTTCAGGGACCGTGAAGCTGTCGATTTTTTTTTTTTGTGAAAAAATCAGATATATATGGAAATGGCTGAAAATCATCTTAGCATGAGAACAAGAAGGAGAAGATGTTATGGAAGATTCGTGAGGAATAGATATTTTGCCAGGTTCACATGATATCAAGAGGGAAAAACAGAGATTAAGGTATGTTATAACTATGTTAAGTTTCATTTAGAATTTTTAACAAGGAGATTTCTCAAGATTCTTAATCTCATAGGGTGTTCTAATTCTTCAAGAAAAGGCTGATTCAATTATTTTCTTTTGGACGTTGTAATAGCGGAGATTTTTATTTAAACTAGTGGTTATTATTTCTGAAAATATTTGGAATCTATCTAGAATTCAGCAGAAAATAAATTTAAAAAATGAATATGCTTAGTTAAGCAGTGGCGCCACCTATTCATTACTATCTTAAGTTTCATGGAGGACTAGCGATAATTTACAGAGTTCTACTTCAGGTTCCTTATTGTTAGCTCAAAGTACTCAGAGATGGCGCGAGGGGTAACAAAATTAAATTTTTTTACTTCCGGGAGTACTGTAGGAATACTGTATCAACCATCAGAGTCTGGGAAAAGTTATAATTATTAGAATTGTATTATCGAGTTGCAAAGTGGAAACAGAAATGCACAATGTTCTATCTTGTTGACCAAAATTTTATTTATCCCTTTTTTTACCTTTCGGTGTATGGAACCAAAGTTGTATTTGAACGAAACGTTCTTAAATTTTTTTGAAAGAAATTTATCTACAAATAATATATGATATTGAATAGAATCTTGATGGGCCTTTCTTGTTCCTTTCAGATTTCAACTGATGAAACAAAGTTCGGTATAAGGAACAAAATAAAATAAAATTTGGGGTTCTAAAACTACGTTTCGGTGCCTTATTTCACCTTCCTCAGGCTACAATGGAAAACAAACAAGTATACAATGACCGTTTGGTATGCCAAGTTAAAAACAAAATTAAATGTTTTTGCTTCATACAAATATAATTCAAGTGTTTTTTACTTGTCATACCAAACGGTCATTGTAAACTTGTTTGTTTTCCATCGTAGCCTGAAGATGGAGACATAAAGCACTAAAACGTCGCTCTAGACCTTTTATTTTATTTTGTTCCTTATATTTATTTTTTTCATCAATTGAATAGAATAATTTGAGTTCGAGAGTTAGTTGTACGACGCATCATCTAATTAGCTCAATTTAATGATCATTGTGTGTAAATAATCGAATATCATCTTGATTCTGAATATAGTTTTGCAGAATTTCTTTCAAAATTGATCTAAACGATATTCTGAAATGAAAAGTAAGTCTCGCATTTTCCACTGATGCTCAGCTTTTAAATTGCATAAAATATTAATCTTTGACATGACATCTTGTCCAATTGTGTATTTTCAATGCATTATCCTATTTTTCAATTCCTAAATTCTTATAACTAATCTGTCACCTACCTTGACATTATTGGTTTTTCCTCAGAAGTATCGATAGTTATGTTGATTATCTTTGATCTCTTATTTTGTTGACAAACATTCTCAGCTTCAATAACTTCAAAATCACATCGAATTGAATATTTCGGATTCCAAAAACATAAAATTAACCGATTTTTGGTTTTTCAGATATACTAAAGCAAGTCTACCTTCAAGAGTTTCTACCTTTACGAATGGGAAACCATAAAATGGAGATTCCAAACACGACAAATTTGTAGGGGAGGCTTTTGTTCTCTAATTTGATATTGAATTGAACAAGATGCTTTCATGAAAAGCCTGAAAAGTTGCCTTCGGATTGAAACCGACTGGATTCGCTTATTTATTCAGGGTATGAAGAAATTGAAAGCATCGAAAGGTATGCAATGAAAGCAATTCCTACTCATCTTTTTCGTGAAACCATTTTTTTATTTTTTTTTAATATTCATTCTATACGCTTATTAAGAAAATACTTGGAAATAGTCAAACATTTGCTAGGGCCATCTATGCACCATTTCCAAAAGTTCAGAGTTACTCGCTCAAAATGTTAAAGAAACCTGTATTATTTTCCTAGATTCAATTGTTAGTCGAATGACTTGTACATAGATGGCGCAAGTTGCTCATTTCATTCATATTTCATAAAAGATATTTCAGTTTTTTTTTTGAAGCTGTATTATAAATTCAAGTAAACTTGTTGGATGAAGAATGTTAAATGCTTCTCACAAATGGCATTTGTGGTTTCCCCTTATGAGAAGAAAAGATTTTGTGGCGTCTAGTGCTCAAATCATAATCATCAAATTTCATTTTGTCTCTGAAATTTGCCTTTCTTCAGAATTTTTTTTTGCGTTAATTTGGTTTTTTTAGTTTTAGCATGAAGATTTTTATATAATATCTGCTTTTTACTACAGGCAAGAATTAAATTCAGGATATATATTTAGTCAATCCAAATGATGTTTTGGTCATAATTTCAATCTGCAAATTCAGTCCTTCCAGAGATTTCAGATTAGAAAAGTGAACATATTGTTGTAAGATGAATCAAAGAAATTTCTACATTAGTTAGATAGCTAGTTGAGATTTCGAAAAAGTAATTGTCTACATTTTCAGGGTCATTGAAACTGGCCTATCTTCTACTTCATGATGAATGAACCGAGTTGGTCCTTCTGAATTATTGGCCAAAAAGCAACAGCAATGGTAGAAAAGTATGAGGAAATGGTTTAGGACAATGAAGAATAATTTTTGTTATCATGGCACATTATTCAGAAGTTGAAGAGAGTCAAGGTAAGGGGCGGTATGCAATCAGAGCAATTTGTAATTTCTTCTTTCAGGAAATTTTATTCTCGAGAAGCTTTACCATATTAACCCAATTTTGCAAAGGCCATCTATGCTCAAAATTCTCGAGACTAATTAACGTTTCAAGAGGAATTTTTGTCAATCTGCATATTTATTATTATTTTCTGAAAATACAGGAAAGAAACATTGTTGAATGTAGAATGGCATTTGTGGATTATAAAAAAAAAATTGAAATAACTCAACCATGTTGAAGTAATTGACGTAAAAAGTTATTTCCTAACTTTCAGACTCGTTGAGGCTATTCATTCAGGAGAGCTTCTTCACAAAAATGAAAGTTCAAGTATGTCATAAAATTCGGATGATTCAGAGAAGAAATCAAGAAATGAGCTCTGATATTCTCATCAAGTAGATCAAATGAATAAACTATGAATAGGAAATGGAGGCAGCAGAATAAATTTATGGTAGCTTTCTTAATAGTTGATCCATCTTAGCAAAGAGAATGGACTTAAATGGAGGTATGTTGAATATTCCATTACAAAAGTGTACATCTTGTGCTCTGCGCTATCTCTTACTTGGATTTGGTTTATAGAGATCTATGCCAGAATTTATGAATTGATTCATAGATGAAATACTCTTTCACAGAGAGCGAAAGGTTGATCTTCAAATTTTTCTCAACATCACATAGAAATACAATAAAAATATTATATAAAATTATTCTTACTTTGATGCCTTTGAAAACACTCGACAATGAAAAATGGCATTATGGTGGATGCGCTGCAAGCGAATAAGTAACTGGCTCATCCACCATTTGTTTCAAACACTATCTGGTGAGAAAAATTGTTGAAGGTAAACTTTCAAATAGTTCGAGAGTCCTTGTAGAAATTCACTTAGTTGAGTGGTTGCTGATAATAAAAAAAAATATTCTAAGATCTTGAAGGAATATGTGTTGCCTTCTAACTACATTAAGAATATGCTATTAGAAAGCTGCTAGGAGATAACGATAGTTGAAAATTCCATAATTTATCTTTAGATTGAATTGAAAATCTTCCTGAAAATACAGTTTTCAGGTTTATAAGCCATGAAATAAATTAGGGAAAATTTGTTAAATCTAAAGTATCAAATGTTAACACAAATGGCACTTATGGATTCTTGATATTGGTGAAAATAACATCATTGTTACTCTATTATGCTATTTATGTTAGACATGCCACAAAGGGTCAGATTAATCTTGAAATCAAATTGAATTTCTGAGTTTCTATGAACATTGGGATAAATGGTAATTGGTTTTTTGTTTCACAGATATACTTAGCCGGCTTTTCTTCAGGATTGTCGATTGGCACCTATGAATGCTGATTCTTATTTTTTCAAATGGCATGAACGATTCTTCTGTCACAAGAGTTGCCAGTATCTGCAGGCAGGAATCTGGTTCAAGACAATTTATTCTTTAAAATATTCAACTGCTGTCACGAGTGGTACTTCTGGTGATCTTATTTAAGTAAGTGAAAAAGTAAAGTGTTGGTTCATTATATTTTTATTGGAAGATTTGTTAAATGATCATTGTCAGATCATAGAAGTTCTTTTTGACTTGATTTCACTGGCAAAATTTGTAAATTCAGTTTCCTTCCACTTGCTCATCACTATACCTTTAACTTAGAAAGTAGCATAGATAGGAGTATATTCTATCAGAATTCCAGTATTTCAAATGGCATGGAGTATTTCTTTGAAGCCTTCTTTGTGTTTCTAAAGAAAGACTCTTATGGATTTATTAAAAGAAAGAAATAAACAGTAACTTGTTATATCATTTGATATTTATTTTTGGGTTTTTAGGTTTTCGATTGGAGTTTTGTTGTCTTTTGGAGTTCTCACTTATGATTATGAAGCGAAAAATAAGCATTGATGAAAAGTATGGAAGAACAGTAAGAACAGATCGGTCCATATTGGCATATTATGAAGAAAAATATGGAAAGTTAATGTGAAAGCAAGGTACGCATTCTGAGCAATTATCACTCATTTAATTCTCAAACAGACTTTTCGAAATTATCACATGGAGAAATACGAGAGGGGCAATCAACCTATAGATAAAGTTTCTACGTATTTCCTCATATTTCATTGAAAATTTCCCTAAAAATACAGTTTCTGCGCATCTGAGCTATGGAATTGATTCAGGGAAATTTGTTCAATGTAGAAAGAATATCAAATGATACACATGAATGGCACTTGTAGATTCTTATAAATTACGACTATACACCATTGTTGTGTCCTGAAGGATCAATAAATTCTTATTATTAAAGTCACAATAAAATTTTTATGTTGCTCAATCATAAATATGTTAAAGGTGTCACAAATTCAAAGTCATGTAGTTCTTGAATATCAAATTTAATTCCAAAGTTTCTATAAACCTAGGCATGAAACATAATTGAATTTTCATTTTTCAGGTGTGCCAAAGCTGGCTTTTCTAAAGGAGTGTCTTTCTGCACTGAACAAAAGGATTTATTTCATCAACGATTCTTTTTTAACAAGAGTTGCCAGTATCTGCAGACAGGAATTGAATTCAAGAGATTTTATGCTGTCGATGATATCAAGTGCTGCTTACAAATGCCACTTTCGGTTTTCTTATATGAGTAAGTAAAAAGATATTGGTTAGTTTCTTAGATATTCATTGAGAAATATATAAAATAATCAGTGCCAACATCCAAATGCTTGAGTGACATGATATCACTTCTAAAATTTGTAAATTGATATCCTTCAAATTGCTCAACAAAAAATCATTTTCCCAGAAATATGAGGAATCACATTCATAGTCTCATCAACATTCATCTAGTATTTTTTTAGTTTGCATGTTGGATTCCACTATATTATCAGTTTCCATTAAAGAACCATTGCCTCAGAGACTTGGAGGTAATACAAAGTAAAAGTTCCAACAATTCTTCAAATTGCATGGAAGATGTGGCTACGAAATCAGTTCTCCAGTCTTTTGAACTGCCCTGTAGATTTAATAAAATTTAAAAGATTCTAATGGTTCACATGAATGGCACTTATGAATTTTTTGAACAAGTCAAAATAACATTCTCATGTTGTTATATCATGTAATATTTGTTGAAACTGCAACAAATTGTTATTTAGATCCTTTATATATGTATATCAAATTTAAAATTCTTCGATAAACATAGAGATAGAAAGTAATACATTCTTCGTTTTTCAGATCTGCTAGACCTCTTCAGGATTTTGTTATGCACCAAGGAATAAGGAATCATAAAATTTTCAGAGGCTTTTTCTTCAACAGCAGGAGTAATTCAACAAATGATTTCTCTGGATACCTATCCTGGTGGAGCATACAGAAAGCAATGTTTGCTGTGGACCTCTGAGGACATGAAAAGAAGACAACGAAGGATTCTCAATGGATTCAGTGTTCAACCAAGTTTTATCTTCTTTTATCTGGAGGAAGCCTTCACCTGAAGATGGGGTTCTTGACTTATTTTTTCAACAAATCTTTATTAATTATCGAACAAAGTATATTTTTGCTGCTTTATGTAATTAATGTCCATATCAAGGGTCAGCATGTTATTACATTTGTTTCGAGAAGTTAATTATTCTAGGTGTATATTGAATGAAATAAAATTTCTTGATGAATTATGTGTGTCTGTTCCACCGTTCCTCAGTTTTCGAAGGGATGTGAAGGATTGGACACGTTTCAAAATATTTATGGGTGATTCAGCGAAATTTTCCGGTAGTAGATTAACAATAGAAAATTGAAGAGAGAATAAATCTCGTGAAAAGCGTTTGATGGACCGAAACTTTCAAAATAATCACCCATAAAACAATCCCGATTCATCCTAACAAGATGCTCGTGCATTAAAATTGAAATAGGACATTTTCGATTTGTTTTCCTCGGAAAATTCACGAAAAAACCCCTGGAAGGAGCCAAGATGCATAATAGAAAGAAGTTTTCTAAATTCCGCAAGTCCCCCAAGTTTTCTTAGTTCGACTACTCTATGTAAGGTGGCGCCACAAGGAGTACATGACTCGGAACATTGTTCCGAAAGGATGTAAATACCTGCGAGTGGCTGTCTCCCGTTCACTTGGCGCCGTTAAGGCGTCCGGTCCACAGCTCCTCTGAAAGCTGGACACATACTCCACCTTCGTGTGGGGTCCAGCTTCAGATGGTGACTCCGACCCTCTGGTGGAGTCTGGTTGCAGTGTGGACCCCTCCGGGATGCTGGTGCGAACCCCAGCAGGAGTCGGCTTCGGTTGCTGGCGCGATCTCCAGCGGCTAAGACTCCGGCAGCTGCTGGACCATGGCTGCTAGGAGAGCCCCGGATCCTGGTGGACCTCAGCTGCTGGGGGGCTCTCCCGGCTTCTGGTGAACCCCTAGCCACATTTAGACCACCAGCCTCAGAGTAATTCATCCCATTATATATAAAATTAAAAAAAAATTCTGCTGTCAAATGACGTTATTTCGATTTCGGCCATATTCCTTTTTGGACGACCCCCGTATAATTTTTGGTTAAAATAATTCCTGGGTGACCCCCGTAAAATTCTAATCACGTGATTTCATGTCACGTGACTTTTCCCGATTTTGGTCATTTTACTTTTTGGACGACCCCCGTACATTTTCCGGTTAAAATACTTTTAGGACTGCCCCCGTATATTTCCGAAATTCCACGCCGGCCGGTGAGGCGATCGCAGCGCCACTTTTTCGGTTCATTTTGTCGCGATTTTGCGGCGAAAGGCTGAACCTCCCCTACTAAATTGGGGCCTGCTCATTTTTCCTGGGCAGCTATACGGAAAATATCGGGAATTTTTTTGGTTACTTTTTTTCGATTTTTTCGTCGATATCGATTCTTCCCGGGTTCCTGAATACCATTCTGGTGAAAAAAATCGACCAGCTTTTTTCCTAGGGCAGCTATACGGAAAAATTCGGGCCGAAAATATAGGGCCATTTTTTCCATACCTACACCCAGGAAAAATGGCCGGTCCAATTTAGTAGGGGATTTTGTCGTTAGTTCAGGGTTTTTCCGCAAAATCGGGACAAAATGAACTGGAAAAATGGCGCTGCTGTCGCCTCCTCATTCTTCCTGGGTGTAGGTACGGAAAATTTTTCGAAATTTACAGGGTTTTTTTTTGTAGGGGATTCAGGGCTTTTGAATGATTCAGAGAGTATACGTTGCTTTTGAGCGTTTTTTGACGAAAAACCCCCCTGTAAATTTCGAAAAATTTTCCGTACCTACACCCAGGAAGAATGAGGAGGCGACAGCAGCGCCATTTTTCCAGTTCATTTTGTCCCGATTTTGCGGAAAAACCCTGAACTAACGACAAAATCCCCTACTAAATTGGACCGGCCATTTTTCCTGGGTGTAGGTATGGAAAAAATGGCCCGATATTTTCGGCCCGAATTTTTCCGTATAGCTGCCCTAGGAAAAAAGCTGGTCGATTTTTTTCACCAGAATGGTATTCAGGAACCCGGGAAGAATCGATATCGACGAAAAAATCGAAAAAAGTAACCAAAAAAATTCCCGATATTTTCCGTATAGCTGCCCAGGAAAATGAGCAGGCCCCAATTTAGTAGGGAAGGTTCAGCCTTTCGCCGCAAAATCGCGACAAAATGAACCGAAAAAGTGGCGCTGCGATCGCCTCACCGGCCGGCGTGGAATTTCGGAAATATACGGGGGCAGTCCTAAAAGTATTTTAACCGGAAAATGTACGGGGGTCGTCCAAAAAGTAAAATGACCAAAATCGGGAAAAGTCACGTGACATGAAATCACGTGATTAGAATTTATACGGGGGTCACCCAGGAATTATTTTAACCAAAAATTATACGGGGGTCGTCCAAAAAGGAATATGGCCGAAATCGAAATAACGTCATTTGACAGCAGAATTTTTTTTAATTTTATAATATAATGGGATGAATTACTCTGAGGCTGGTGGTCTAAATGTGGCTAGGGGTTCACCAGAAGCCGGGAGAGCCCCCCAGCAGCTGAGGTCCACCAGGATCCGGGGCTCTCCTAGCAGCCATGGTCCAGCAGCTGCCGGAGTCTTAGCCGCTGGAGATCGCGCCAGCAACCGAAGCCGACTCCTGCTGGGGTTCGCACCAGCATCCCGGAGGGGTCCACACTGCAACCAGACTCCACCAGAGGGTCGGAGTCACCATCTGAAGCTGGACCCCACACGAAGGTGGAGTATGTGTCCAGCTTTCAGAGGAGCTGTGGACCGGACGCCTTAACGGCGCCAAGTGAACGGGAGACAGCCACTCGCAGGTATTTACATCCTTTCGGAACAATGTTCCGAGTCATGTACTCCTTGTGGCGCCACCTTACATAGAGTAGTCGAACTAAGAAAACTTGGGGGACTTGCGGAATTTAGAAAACTTCTTTCTATTATGCATCTTGGCTCCTTCCAGGGGTTTTTTCGTGAATTTTCCGAGGAAAACAAATCGAAAATGTCCTATTTCAATTTTAATGCACGAGCATCTTGTTAGGATGAATCGGGATTGTTTTATGGGTGATTATTTTGAAAGTTTCGGTCCATCAAACGCTTTTCACGAGATTTATTCTCTCTTCAATTTTCTATTGTTAATCTACTACCGGAAAATTTCGCTGAATCACCCATAAATATTTTGAAACGTGTCCAATCCTTCACATCCCTTCGAAAACTGAGGAACGGTGGAACAGACACACATAATTCATCAAGAAATTTTATTTCATTCAATATACACCTAGAATAATTAACTTCTCGAAACAAATGTAATAACATGCTGACCCTTGATATGGACATTAATTACATAAAGCAGCAAAAATATACTTTGTTCGATAATTAATAAAGATTTGTTGAAAAAATAAGTCAAGAACCCCATCTTCAGGTGAAGGCTTCCTCCAGATAAAAGAAGATAAAACTTGGTTGAACACTGAATCCATTGAGAATCCTTCGTTGTCTTCTTTTCATGTCCTCAGAGGTCCACAGCAAACATTGCTTTCTGTATGCTCCACCAGGATAGGTATCCAGAGAAATCATTTGTTGAATTACTCCTGCTGTTGAAGAAAAAGCCTCTGAAAATTTTATGATTCCTTATTCCTTGGTGCATAACAAAATCCTGAAGAGGTCTAGCAGATCTGAAAAACGAAGAATGTATTACTTTCTATCTCTATGTTTATCGAAGAATTTTAAATTTGATATACATATATAAAGGATCTAAATAACAATTTGTTGCAGTTTCAACAAATATTACATGATATAACAACATGAGAATGTTATTTTGACTTGTTCAAAAAATTCATAAGTGCCATTCATGTGAACCATTAGAATCTTTTAAATTTTATTAAATCTACAGGGCAGTTCAAAAGACTGGAGAACTGATTTCGTAGCCACATCTTCCATGCAATTTGAAGAATTGTTGGAACTTTTACTTTGTATTACCTCCAAGTCTCTGAGGCAATGGTTCTTTAATGGAAACTGATAATATAGTGGAATCCAACATGCAAACTAAAAAAATACTAGATGAATGTTGATGAGACTATGAATGTGATTCCTCATATTTCTGGGAAAATGATTTTTTTGTTGAGCAATTTGAAGGATATCAATTTACAAATTTTAGAAGTGATATCATGTCACTCAAGCATTTGGATGTTGGCACTGATTATTTTATATATTTCTCAATGAATATCTAAGAAACTAACCAATATCTTTTTACTTACTCATATAAGAAAACCGAAAGTGGCATTTGTAAGCAGCACTTGATATCATCGACAGCATAAAATCTCTTGAATTCAATTCCTGTCTGCAGATACTGGCAACTCTTGTTAAAAAAGAATCGTTGATGAAATAAATCCTTTTGTTCAGTGCAGAAAGACACTCCTTTAGAAAAGCCAGCTTTGGCACACCTGAAAAATGAAAATTCAATTATGTTTCATGCCTAGGTTTATAGAAACTTTGGAATTAAATTTGATATTCAAGAACTACATGACTTTGAATTTGTGACACCTTTAACATATTTATGATTGAGCAACATAAAAATTTTATTGTGACTTTAATAATAAGAATTTATTGATCCTTCAGGACACAACAATGGTGTATAGTCGTAATTTATAAGAATCTACAAGTGCCATTCATGTGTATCATTTGATATTCTTTCTACATTGAACAAATTTCCCTGAATCAATTCCATAGCTCAGATGCGCAGAAACTGTATTTTTAGGGAAATTTTCAATGAAATATGAGGAAATACGTAGAAACTTTATCTATAGGTTGATTGCCCCTCTCGTATTTCTCCATGTGATAATTTCGAAAAGTCTGTTTGAGAATTAAATGAGTGATAATTGCTCAGAATGCGTACCTTGCTTTCACATTAACTTTCCATATTTTTCTTCATAATATGCCAATATGGACCGATCTGTTCTTACTGTTCTTCCATACTTTTCATCAATGCTTATTTTTCGCTTCATAATCATAAGTGAGAACTCCAAAAGACAACAAAACTCCAATCGAAAACCTAAAAACCCAAAAATAAATATCAAATGATATAACAAGTTACTGTTTATTTCTTTCTTTTAATAAATCCATAAGAGTCTTTCTTTAGAAACACAAAGAAGGCTTCAAAGAAATACTCCATGCCATTTGAAATACTGGAATTCTGATAGAATATACTCCTATCTATGCTACTTTCTAAGTTAAAGGTATAGTGATGAGCAAGTGGAAGGAAACTGAATTTACAAATTTTGCCAGTGAAATCAAGTCAAAAAGAACTTCTATGATCTGACAATGATCATTTAACAAATCTTCCAATAAAAATATAATGAACCAACACTTTACTTTTTCACTTACTTAAATAAGATCACCAGAAGTACCACTCGTGACAGCAGTTGAATATTTTAAAGAATAAATTGTCTTGAACCAGATTCCTGCCTGCAGATACTGGCAACTCTTGTGACAGAAGAATCGTTCATGCCATTTGAAAAAATAAGAATCAGCATTCATAGGTGCCAATCGACAATCCTGAAGAAAAGCCGGCTAAGTATATCTGTGAAACAAAAAACCAATTACCATTTATCCCAATGTTCATAGAAACTCAGAAATTCAATTTGATTTCAAGATTAATCTGACCCTTTGTGGCATGTCCATAAATAGCATGATAATGTAACATAATGCATTTGGATGTAGGCAATGATTATTTTACATAACATTCAATGAAAATTTAATTCACAAACAAAATATCTTTTCACTTACATCTATAAAGACATCAGAAGTGCCATTCATGAGCAGCAGTAGATAGCTTCAGCGGAACTAATTGTAATAAATTCAATTCCTGCTTGCAGATAATGCCAAAAGAAAATCTTGAAGAAAAGCCAGCTTCAACACACCTGAAAAACGAAAAAATATTAATCAATTTTATTATTCACTCTATCGCTCATACTTGAAAATTATGAACTGAAAAGTGAAGCTAGTTGATAAGTTTGTAGAAAAATATATATTTCTCTGATTATTTGATAATATTCGATTCATAATTTGTTTTCATTTCACTACGAATGTTCTGACCTAATTTAAAAAATGATGGATGCCTTTCACTGAAACATTCAATAGATTGAGCGAATCCACAAAAATATGAATGTTAAACTTCTCAAATTTTCTAAGGCTTCAAGATTCTTAAGACATGATTAATCTAACGTGGAAATGTATAACCGTCCCTTTTCAATATATTCGACGTCAATTCAAATGAGTAAGACAGGCTTATAATACATACCTTGATTTAATATTGACTTTCTTATTCTTCTTCGTAATTTCTCCACACGTACGGTCCATTCCATACTTCCTTGGTCCTTAGGCAGTGTTCTGTACTGTTCTTCAATAATAATTTTTGCTTCATGACCAATAACACTAAAAGACAACTTATTGTATACCATCATTCAGAATCTGCAATTTACAAAAGTAAATATCAGTTGGAATGAAAAACTCTCTTCAAACAGAACATTAATCAAAAACCCAAAAAAATATATCGAAACTATATAACATGATACTGTTGTTTGCTCTTAGTTCAAAAATCCACAAACGCTATTGTCAGAACATTTGATTTAGACAAATATATTAAACAGTTTCAATGCTTGAAAACCGCTCTGTGGCGAAATTTTACATGCAATTCAAAAAAATTCTGGATTTCCCACTAATTATTCTCCTAATGGGCCAAATGATTTTGACGAAATATGTAATTTGAAGGAAATGATATCAATAACTCTTCACTCACTTCTATATGGTAACCACAAGTGTCATTTGTGAGAAGCCCTTCACACGACCCATTTTCGATTGAACAAATTGTCTTGAATTCAATTACAGCACATACTTGTATCGCTTGTTGCAGAAAAGTAGTTCATATCATTTTAACATTATCAGCATTTCACAGTGCCAGAAAGCAATCCTTAAGACAAGCTGGCTTAAGCATAATAATCTGCATTCATCCGTGCAGAAAGACATCTAGCTCTAGCACACCTGAAAAACGAAAAAACAATTACTTTTATGTCCAAGTTTATAGACTTTGAAATTCAATTTGATAAAAAGATGTAGCCATCTTAAACTTTCATACTGAGCTATGCCACCCCTGGTAATATGACACTGAAACCTGAACCTTCGAGAAAATGTAGCAGAAAATTATTTCTGTGAATCTTCTGAACAGAATTACATTCAGCCAAAGTAACCAATTTTTTAAATTTTCCTGATATACATTTTTTTGGATCATTAATAACTCAAAGAGTGCGCATTTCTCGAGATTTCATGAAGAATACTTTTATTTTCCGAAATGGCCAAATTTTCATTAAATGGCATTCAACTCACTTTCAAGGGTCGGGATCATAGAATTTCTGCTATAATTATGGAATGAAATGCTATATATTGTTCATATAGTAATCAATTTATACAACGTCCAATAAAAATCTTATAAACAAACAATATCTTTTCACTTACTTGAATAAGAACACCGCAAGTGTCATTCGTGTAAAGGCCTATATCTTTGATAGGACAAATTGTCTTGAGATCAATTGCTGCCTACAAATACTGGAAACTCTTTTTAAGAAAAATCCTTCATACATCCTGCATACTTCGGAGCCAAAAGGTAGTCCTGAAAAATCGCCAGTTTCAGCACACCTGCAAAAATAAAAACTAATTACTCCCTTATAGAAACTTAAAATTTCAATTTTATATTTGAGGACAATCTGACTCTGAATTCGTGACAACTTTACTAAATATATTATATTGCATGATAAAGCAAAATGTTGATATTTGTCTTTTTTCAACAACACACAAGTGCCATTCATGAGGGAAATTCAATATTTTGCATTAAACAATAACTTGAAAACCTGGAAACCAAATCTTTAGAATGTTTTTTGATTCAATCAATGAAAAAAATTATGGAATTATCATCTATGAGCAGATCATTCTACTGTCGAAATTACTCCAGGGCGTAATACAGATTCCTTTCAGATCTTCAAATATACAATTTTATACTTTGAGCATTTGTACATAGAATTTTGAATTTTCTTGATGTGACAATCTTTTTTCTAATCTGATTCATAAGCCCATGGAAAGTGTCAGAAAATCTGAATGAGAATACAAAGCCCCATAAGGAAAGAATAACAATTTTTGGAATGCTTACCTTGATTTTGCATTGAATTTCTTATTTCCCTAGTGTGAAACATAAGATCTTTGATAGAACCAATTGTATTGAATTCCATTCCTTCTTTCAAATATTGGCAATTCTTGTTCCAGAAGTCATTGATCCAATATGAAGAAATAAAAATTTCCAGAGCCAAAAGAGAATCTTGAAGGCCAGCTTCAGAACACCTGGAATACGAAAAACCAATTACCTCTAATGAATAGGGTTATAGAATCTAAAAAATTTAATTTAATTTTCGAGAACTGTCTGACTCTGAATTTGTCGCTCCATGAAGAACGTTTGACATTATATAATGATAAGCAACATGAGAATATTTCGACGTTCTTCAAGAATCCGTAAGAGCCATTCATGTGCGGCATTTGATATTGCAAACTGTTTCAATCTTTAATGCAATTTGGTGAAATAGAACATTCACTTAGTATACTGCCACTGGTCAGGGCCAATGTGAAGTAGAAGCATAACACTAATGCATTTAGATGTAAGCACTGATTATTACAACTTTCGATGCAAATGTAATAAACTAGAAAAATGTCTTTTCACTTACTTATATAACGACACCACAAGTGCCATTCTTGAGGAGCTTTCTTGAATTCAATTCTTGTCTACAGATACTGCCAACTCTTGTCACAAAAAAATCGTTCATGCAATTTGAATAATAATCCACAGGCTCCAGTATCAAAAGACAATCCATGAGAGAGGCCAGTTCCAACGTACCTGAAAAATGAAAAACTTGTTATATTTCATGCCTAGCTTTATATTACCTTGGAAATGTTTATGTGTTAATTGTATATCGCGTACAGGCTTTAGCCTCTGCGATTCATGTTTATGTAAAATAAACTATTATTATTATTATTTTAAAGAACTATCCGACCATCTCTATGGCACCTTCAACATATAATGAATGATGAAGCAACAAGATAATGTTTTTCCAACTTTTTTCAAGAGTCCAGAGAATGGCATTTGATATTTTACATTGAAAAAATTTTCCTGAATTTATTCCATACCTTAGAAGCCTGGAAACTGTATCTTCAGGATTATTCTGCATGGTGGCATATACAGCTGGCTCCATCTATGAGCAGGTCATTCTACTATTAATATTACTTGAGAGCATAACACAGATTCCTCTAAGATCGTTGTTCTCACAATTTCCGCATCTACTGAGCTGTGAATGGGATACGATAAGACAACTAAAGTCTCACTTTCAAAACGAAACAATTAGAATATTGACCTTACCTTCCATTCTATATTCTCTTTTGTCGTTCTTGTCCGCATACAGAATTCAAAAATTTAAATCTTATTAGGTTGTGTCTCAATTTCACAGACAACTGTCTCATGAAATTGTGAGATTCATACAGTTGTATACTCATTCTTCCTCATCAACTTTAAAACAATAGTCCTCAGTCCCAAATGATCAACTTGCATCCATAAACATCTATGTATCATCAAACATTCACTTTGATATATGTAATGTGTTCTTCATGGCTATATATTAAATTCCCAAGTGAAACATATATTGATTATAATGGCAACTTTATTCTTGAACCACTTGGGCAATTATCTGAAAAAGCCAAAGTCCAGTATTGGTATGATTCAGACATTTGGAAGCTGTACATTTCAGACCTACTATTTTTGTAGACACAGTCCATCTTGAGTAAATCATGTCTACTCTTAAGAGAGACAATTCCTTGTCCATTTTCAAGGATCTCGCTTTGACACAAATACCTGTACTTTTAATAAATTCATGAACAAATTATAGCTGTCTGAATAAAATTATTGTGTATGTCTATAGACCATTGACGTTTCCCTCCATAGAAAAACATCTATGGCAAAGTTCCATACATAAACATATATCAAATACATTATACTATCTGAAGTATTTTTCTGTGATACAGCCAAGAGATCATTATTTCTTAACTGTGGTACAGGATGCAGACACGGAACATTTAGCATAGGCATAGAGAATGGAAATCCAGACTTGTTTATTTTATTTCTATGCATATTTTGAAAATCTAAGAGGGAGATATTGTATTAAAAACTAGAATAAACAGAGTGCACACTTTAAACTCAGAAATACTGAACCCACCTGTGAGATGTGTAATGTTCCACAATTAATCATTGTAAATGCTTATACTAAATATACTCTTAGCGAAAGTAACAATCTGTAATTTACCTCAAATCAACCTCTATTAAGCAACAAATGTTCATCAGGACAGGTGAGATACACAGTGGATGGTGTAAATTACTTCTTCCTACCTTTTTATGGGCCAATACTGAAGATCTCTGTAGCTGATGTCACGAAGTTCAAACATAAAAAAAAATTATCAGTATAAAAGTTGTCATATTAATTCACCCATTTAAGATAATCGAAACAGTTATCAGTAAACATGTAAAATATGAGATTCACTAGTAAAACAAATGAATAATAGAACTTATAAGATTTATTTGAGTAATGATCAACTATGTACATATATATGCTTATTAACATTAGAATCTAACTGTTTGAAATAAAATATGAGAAAATGTAAATGAATCAACAACACACATTGAAAAATATACTACAAAAATTATAGAAAAAGATTTTATTAACAGTTTGTACAAACTATTTATATTACAACTTATTTCCTGAAAACTTGTATGTATGTACGTTCATTATATTTCAGTGCATATAGATGCCAGATTCTAATTTATTGGTAATAAATAAACCAACTGAAATGTACAACTTCCTGAAATACTGTCATCTAAATATCACAGGCAGGAGAATAAAGAGATATTAACAAGATAACATAATATACTATCGAGTTAGTGATATTTGTGTAAATTTAAAATAAAAGTAGAATATAGTTGGAAGATCAGACGAGATTTTTCAAAGTGTAAAAAGCCCGATGGATTTTATGATTATTTTAAAAAAATTCTCAAAAAGTACAAAAAATAATTATACTGTATTATCTATCTTCCAGAATAAAAGGTCACTAAATTACATCCCCTACCCTGGACATTTTACACTGATATCAACTATCTATCAATATTATACTTTTTATTTTAAAATAAATTATTATCCATATATAGAAGAGGACAGATATTTCAATTAGTTAACACTTTTGCGTTACATGGGTGCATGAAAGAATTGACTAGATCAGTCTAAAGTGCCTGTTCACAGGTAGCAATAATAAATTAAATGATTAAAAAAATGAAATGAAATGATTTTTATAGCAACGTCCAAAAGTGATATCTAAAAAAATTCTGTTTGGAAAGTCAATTGCTAATGTAAAATACAATCATTAGAAAAAACTCATTCACGTACTGTTTATTTTGTTTTGGGGAGTTCAATTACTTTACACTTTAGGAACAATTTGATTAATGAGGATTCACCATATTTGCAGGGCTAAATAATCACATGTTGTAAAAATTGTAGCCCCACAATGGCTGCCAACCCTAGCTGTTTCTAGGCCTCTTCGATCCCATATCTGACTGTAACATACCTCCTAACATATATTTTAACTGGGGCATGAAATCGATTACACTCCGCACTTGTACTAATGGAACTGTCTCATTGGCATTTTGACACTTTCCATTTTCTATTAACACTTGTATTTGGGAACTAAAAAAAAATTCAAGAGTTATGTAGTGAACATGTTGAATGCAATGTCTATAAAAAAGAGAATTAATGAAGTGATTGAAATATTTTAATGATACCAAAAGGTTCCGCTTATTCCATTAACTGATTAGGAACATTTCAACAAAGGATTTTTCATTTGAAAAGGAACAAAAGTCGAATCAAATCATCAAATAATTGAGATGCATTAAAGAGGTAACATCATAAATAAATTATTTCAGGAAATGATTAGTGACGAGAAAAGGTAAGACATTTTCTAGATATGTTGAGCAGTGAATGAGGTGCATGCATAGGGAAAAATAGAGTTCATCTACTCACTTATTTGGTTTGAATAAGTCAACATCCAAGACTTGAAGTACTTGTTGACAAGATTGCACTGGTACATTGTTGAAAAAGTTAGAACATAGATCGGGCAATGTTACCAAAAGGTCAGTGAATACAAAAGGCTTCATATTTATACATGGTATCATTTTATTTTCAATGACTGCTTTTTGCATCTGATAGGGCACATGGCTACCACCAGTGGGAGGATCTGGAATGGGTTGCAATTTTCTAGTGCAATTATTCATATTCATCCTACCATTAGCGACATTGTTCCTTTCATCGTTAATGTTAGATTGTGATCTTGTTGTTTGTTGATTCATCATTTGATTTTGACTACTTGTCACTACAAAGCTATTCTGCATTTCTCTGTTGACAAAAAAAATTAGTTACAAAAATAACCAGTTAGATTTTGACTATTGGTCACTACATAGCTATAATGTATTTCTGTTGTCAAACTTTTTCTCTTAGAAAGAATCCTGAAATAGTAAATGTATATTTTTTATTTGTTGAATAAATATAAATAACTCTGAAATAGAAGAAGTCTGGAGAATACCACAAGAACTACTACAATTTAAATGAGGGTACTTATTGCTTCATGAATATTTTTTCAACACCACATTTGTTATTTTGAGACGTTTTCTAGATACAAATGAAAAATTTCAATTATCTGATAATTTATAGAAAGTATGAAAGTTGAAAAAGGGCAGTTGCTATCAGACTGGCGAATTCATTGAGTATCTAAAAAATAATTATTTGTTTCCTATATTTGATTCAATAAATAAAAAATAAGTAGGTGAGTACAACACAAGTGTTACACTTAAAATTTTTACTTACACGAAGTGGAAGTGAAACTTCTTAGTTTGTTATCTGATTTGTGAGATAATTTAAAGGGATAAAAAAACTCTTATGTACATAGAAGAATAATTAGCAATTTATTGTGCTTGTATTTTTGGCTTTCTTTATAGAGACAAATATTATGACTCGATATTTTTTCTTGCTTAACTTCGGAAATAATTGTTGCTACCATCTTGGATTGTCCGTGGTCTGATTCACTTTGCTGCTGTTTTTGCTCTTTGTGTTGTGTTAACCGGTTTTGAAGTTGTTCTTGAACGCTTCCGTCCTAGAGTTTTATCCATTGTGGCATTTTTATCAGCACCACTAAAAAGATATGGATGGATATGAATTTTTTGGTAAATATCCACGTAATTGTGCATATTTATACAGTAGTATCATTTCTAAAAGTAGCATAATTAAGAATATTCTATACATACATTTACTGATTACTTCTAGTTTCTACACTGAAAAATTTCTACTTAAATTTTTAAATGCTGAGCATGTTGTCCAAGGAAAAACTGCACATGCGCGTGTTCTTACATAACGATAGTAACCCCTTAAGAAGTTTCACTTCAAAAAATGAACTGTATACGTTAAAATAATGAAGAACAATTCATTTGCGTTCCTCGAATTACACTACTGAAATACTTACTTTCGACTGAAATCAACTTGCTTAATTTACATATTCGGCATTGAATTATTAACATTTTGAGCTTTTAATGTTAGTTTCTTTTCATTATACATATTTGATTGTACCCTACCTCGAAGTCATTCCACCGTTCATATGCCGGACATCCACTAACGGGGGTGGGTATTTATTCATTTGGGGGGCACCTTGGTGATAACCAGCAGTTGCTTGCAGATTAGGCTCTCCCAAGATCATGTAGTTCCCCGCATTATTGGACTGTGTACTTGAATATGGTGACGACTGCCTGGAAAAATACTATTCTTAACATTCTAATACGCCTTCCTCAAGTTATCTAGTGCAATCTGCATGGTGCATATGGTGGTCTAGACAGAATTGATAGTGGCCAATTATTTATTGCTTCAATTGTTCAACATAAAATTTTTTATTCTCTTCTTGATTTCTTCAGGGCAATAACGAAATCGTCAAAAGGCAAAGAATCACAAATGGAACTTGCGATTCCTTCCCCACAAAAGAAAGAGATTGATTTATTACCTTCAGTCATTATATTATCTTGAAGATGAGCTTAAGCAGAACACAACACTGCAACCGATTTCCCTTCATTAGTTTCTGAGGGATTTCTTGAAGCCTGGGACAATCGCAATAATTTAAAGAAGTCAAATATCAATGATTAACAGGAGCCTCACTGATGTTTTGTGAGACAAGCTGCAAACGCCAATGGTGAAGGAAAGTCATGACAATATATAAAGCTTTTGTCAGTATAACATTAAAACCACTTATCCTTAGTTTAGCAGCAAGATCAAGAGTACTCATTGATGAGTGAAATGTTTTTGTTATTGATTTTATCGAATCTTGAAGTATAAGGATTTACAGCCTTGTTCCTAACTCTTGATTGTATGACAAACAGGTCATTCAAGACTAATACACTGTTGACAGAAAACCCAGACAGAGGGTAATTTGAAAATTAGCGTGATACCTGCCAAATCAAATTGTCTTAATATTAGGCAAACCTGAAAGGGAGTTTAGCATAGGAAATTTCAAGAACTGAATCACGTATTTACAGTGTGTGGAAAAATGTTCAAACTAGTTTTCCGAGTAAAAACAGAATTTGAGGATATACCTCTGGTAAAAGCAGGAGAGTAAAATGAACGATGATTCGAAGTTGTAATTTTTGCAACCAAACCGGTTTGTTGCCGTTATGCGATACAAGTCAGCGAATTATTTTTGTATTCACAAACGAACAATCTAGTCACGGCTTTTTGTTGCTTAAATAAACTGTCTGAAGACTGTGGAAAATGTAAGTCTAAATATAGCATTCGTGGTAATCAAAACGAACCTGAATGACTGAATATCAAAAATTGCCAAATCTCTCTCCTTAATAAAGTACTATTTCTGAGTTCACAACGTTCGGACAAAGTTATAAAATCCAGATAAAAAATGTTTAACTTGTCGATGATACTTAATTGAGGAAAAACCATTTACTTGTCTACTTATTAGGAGATGAATTTTCGATAAGTGATTGTAAATGTTGGGACTGAATACTCAAATATAAAAAAGCGATTTTGAACAAGACAATTGAAATTTTTTCCAACCACAACTCTTCGGATAACCTCAACATAAAAACAATAATGTACGATAAGAATTTATCAAATCATTATTCACAAAGTGAATTATTTTTCCCAATAGAAATAATTGTTGTTATTCGACTTTAATCTATTATGCAGATATAAATTACATAACAGAATGTTTTGTAGAAATCTTTCACCCTTAGTTCATTAAATTATGACATTCATAGCAACAAGAATGACAAAATCAGGTAATCGGAAACAAATTTTCTTTAGGATAAGAATCTCCGAAATGAAAGTAATAATTAGTTTGATCTTAAAAACTGCGACTTTGACTCTACTTACCAGTCATCCTTTCCATAGGTTGGATAACTAATGAGACAAGTTGTGATTAGTTAAGAACTTATCGTTCGACGGGAATTTTTTTTTTTCTCAAACTCTAAAGCAGCTGAAAATCTAATGCATGCAGAAATATCAACAATCAAATTATTCGTACCCTTCATATTCACCAACATGTAGAGACTATACGCATGCTGATGGTCCATTTCGTCGATTATTGTTCAAACGTCGAATCAGAAAATTATAAAACCGAACGCATTTCGAAAAAAAATCATCCTTTCAAGTACATGCTCTATTTCTGTCGATCATTATTATTATTGCTCAAATTATTGGATATTTTGGATAATTATGCTATTGAATCTGCGTGGGCTTCCTCTAAATTAATTGTGTTAGAATATAAAGCTAGTTATAGGTTTCGTGTAGAATTTGTCAGAGAAGTATATTATGTTCTAGATTTAGAATAGCTAGCAATCTAAAAGCTTATGATGACGAATTTTGTGTCACTAGAGAATAATTTCGAGCTGTTCAAACGTGGTCTATCAGATATTTTATCTACACTTCTGCTGATGTTGTTCTTGTGTTAATATATTTCATATTCATCAAACACAAAAAATTCTACTATTATGGAAGCCATTGAGATATGGAGAAAGGAAAAACATTAACAGGAAAAAGGGACCCCCATCATACAAAGCCTTTGCTTACCTGTAAGCTGGAGGCAGGCGGATGAACCAACATAATGGTGAGGGTATCAATACCTCAGTAAGTGCTAGGTTTTAGTCAAATCGGAGTAACGATTAAAGAAAAGTCTTTGGCCAAGACCCCTCTGAAAATGTCTAAAGCGAAACGTTGGGTAAAATACCCAATAGACCAAGTCTGGAATTATTCTCTAGTGACAAATTGAAAGCTGATTCATGGGCACATAACACGCTCGTTATGTGAATGATCAACAGCAGCAAATTTTGTGTTGGTGACTTTGTTCAAAGTTATCTTATGTGACCACCGTTTTCTGATATTGTAACAACTAAGGCTGTGAGTTTCGTAGACGCCACACACAAATAATTAAATCATTTTCATGGATTTCTAATAGCTTGCATCTTTTCAAGCACATCGTAAAAAATTATAGATAGAAAATGTTTCTTATGACCTCAGTATGTATATGCACAAGACAAAGACTAGCCCTGCATATTTTACTGTCATTGTGGCAGAACATTCTCTGAGTAATCAACAACATTTTAAAGACATTTTGTTCTGGATGCCATAAGACTTACATCGGGAGAAAAAAAAGCTCTTCGCATAAGATTCTAAATCTATTCAAAATCGAAAAAAATACTGATAATAACATATTCAATAAATAAACTCTACTAAATTGGTCAAAAATAATAACATGGGTATCGAGTCAAGACACCAAACACATAATATTTCGTTATTATTTGTTACATTGATCGATGCTTATAATGAAGCCTTTTTCCAACATGAATACAGATTACATGAAATATAACATAGAGAATATTTCCAGAAATACTGAGCCCTAACGTTCAACTACATCATGCCCGTTTCGTAAAAGAAGTGAAAGCCTGATACGAGTTGAGTAATCACATAATTTTATCAAGCTTCTTGAAATCTTTTTTTTTAAATATTTTATTGTAGTTTCATCGTCATTGTTAATAACGATGAACACCTTCATGAACATATTGCCATGAAAGAACTGGATACTTCTGCATCATTTCAGAGGTATGACAAAGGAGTCTTAAATCCATGTACTGTGCCATCATGCTCGGAATCTGAAACAAAACGAAAAGAAGCCAGAATTTCTTTTAATGGTTTAGTTAACTTAATTTGAAAAAGTTAAGCTCAACAAATGACTGATTTTCAGGAATACATTTCATAACACAAATAAATAAATACTATCACTTTGCAAAAACTGAACCTCTGTACCATAAAATTAAGCAGCATTAATCAAAGTTAATACACATTTTTCATATTCGTTTCAACGATGATCATTTATGATGTTCACCCACCATTGATGAAATTTCCTGAAAATTAAGTGTAGGTATATCCAAATTGATTTTATTCTGAAGGATAAAATCAGTTAAGAGCCGACAAAAAAATCAATATCCTTTATAATGATACAATCTTCAGTATGGAGGCGGTTCTGGGATAGATGAGAACTCCGTTTCCCTTTTTTAAAATCATATTTACTTATATTCCTTCTCAATCTGTTTTATGAATGAGGTTTTGTTCTCAATTCATAGCTTACCAGAAGTATTCATGAAAATCAGTCTAGTTGAAAAATATTTGTCTGGCATCTTTTCATTTTGACTCAGCAATTTCAGTTTATGATTCAATAAATTCTCGTTTTGAGTGAAATATTGAATGGAGAAGACATAAAGAAAGAAGATATGAAATTTTCAGTTAACGAAACAGTAATCTTCCAAACAGATGACGAATACGATTAATCAGTTTGACCAATAGAATATTGATTAAAATTATTATGCTAATTGGTTTAACCCCCAACACGAGTGTCGTTTATTATGGACCATTCTATTTCTCATCAGGCTCGGTAATAAACTAATCTTCATTTCAACCTCATTCTGAATCTAAATCAATACTGTGAAGTTGAATTCAATTTAAAAGTGAGTGGTGCCATATTGACCTCTTGTCTTATATTCCAATAGTTTTCACTTTCAATGGCAATGAATGCACTCGAAGATCGTTGCTATGTCACAGAAAGAAACACAACAAAATCATAAATAAGGGAATTTACAAAGTATATTTAAGTCTGTAATGAAATAGAATAGCCGTTGCAGGCACAAATCAACTTGTTATCAAGTGAATGAGATGCAGTGATGAAAATTTTAAAAGAAACTTTCGGGACATAGCAAATTTATCATTATTGGTTTGAGAGTTGTTGATGAAGTTCATCCCAAAATGGTTCTGCTGATATGAGATCAAGATTATCTGAAAGCCATCTCATCTATCAATACCTAGCTCTTTCGAAATAATCCACTGTATCTTAGCATATTCTTAGCTTATTCTCCTTTTTTCGCATTGAAATGATAATTGGAAACTGTAACATTGTAATTATTCTTTAAAACTGTAATATTGTAGTTTTTCCTCACTGAATGCATCCTGATTTCGTATCAAGCAGTGCCTGAAGTTTGTAAAACCAATTTCTAAATTTTCCAAGGTTCAAAAAGTTCGAAATGATAATAACGAATGCTTTGTACAAATAATTGAGTAAAATTGATGTGTTTTTTAGAGATATAGGAGATGACAATTAAGAAATAATATATTAGGCCGTTACCAAGGTTTTTCTGAAATCACTAAGCTGTTTTCAAAGAAACATTTCCAACCAAGAGAGCAGGACATAAAGATGTTTCATATACTGGCTAAATGAAATCAACCCTAACATGTGCTTCACTGTTATTATGTATTTAACTCTTAAAGAATATAAATAAACTAAAAATAAATTATATTATAAAATTACAACCCGAAAAGTCTCCATTTATTCGAGTGAAAAGTTATCGAAATTCTTTTATTAAAACGAAAATTTTGCAGTTTCCAATTCAAGATATGGAATATATGAATATTAATTTCTTAAAATAATATATGCGAGTGTTAATTATGATAATACTAAAATTAATGATTAATTCCATAGAAATTTATACTTTTGTATAATTCGTAAACATCTTCTAACCAATCTAGAAGTAGGACAGAAAAGAAATGCAAATGTTTTCATTCGTGATGGATCTTCATGTGATATTCACAGTGAGTTATCGAAAAATAACTGAAATGAATAAACGAAAATGATATCCCTCACGAAATTAATTGTCAAAACCAATGTATTATGTTAACCGACAATAAGCAATGGATGAAAACAAATAGATTAATCTTTTTCTAAATCGAATCATAACCAAATTCCATTTGAAATAAGTACAGTAAACACATGTATTAAAAGTTGTGGAAATCCAGTATCTGTTAGCTTCTACCTTTGGTGCAACTTCATTCCTCTGCGTCAATAAATGAAAGATTTACAAAACCAGTGGAATAGCAGAACAATACCTTTGTAATAATAATTTAAAACCACCACCACAAGGAAGTAAAAAAAATTCTATGTAACTTGAAACATTTTTTAAAAATCAATATCCTATTACTCAATAAAAACTGCTCCTCGGTAACGAAATTGATGAGTCATTTACAAAATGCCATTTTTCTCAAGTTCGTTATTTAAATGTGTCGTTTAATCTGAAGATTCTTGCTCGTCTTCAAGTCTCATTCTTTAAATAACGAACTTTTTTTTCAATGGATGGTAATAAGCAGCTTGAATTACCAGAGATCTTTCCCTGAGCATCTCCAAGTACCATGTGAGATATTCGATTTCCAAATTTAAATCGAAATCGGCTGTCACTTCTGGCACATCATTTTCTGAGTCAACTTCTTGCCGAATTTTTTTATTGTTATCATCATGATCCCCTGTTCCAATTTTCCTTTTATTTCCTTGGTTCACTTGTCCATTTCTTCCAGGAGGAAGTCTGACATTGTCTAAATTCTCCATATTCCCTCTTCTCCGTCTTTTTTCTAGGCATTCTCTTTCTCTTCGTCTCATTTCATCTCTGTATCTTCTTACAATCAATTTAAATTCAATCTGAATCTCCTTCCTTTTTTCTGCTTCTTTCGGTTGAGTTACTTTTCCGTCTTTTCTATCCACATCGTCATCTTCCATACGAACTTCAACTCGGTCTTTACTGTTATCTCTCGATTACAACTTTTTCGTTCGTATCCCTTTTATTATTTTCTGTTTCTAAATTTTTTTTTATAACATCGTTTTCTGGATTTATTATCAATTCCCCTGTATTTTTTAAGTTTCCATTCACGAAACCTTCGAATTCCAGATGAACTTCTATTGTCTCTCCACATTTCCCACTTTCAAATTCCATATGAACTTCAATTATACTTTTACTTCTTCGTTCTTCTGCAACTGCTATATTCTGGGCAAATTCGATTTCACCTTCTATTTCGTTATTATTATCTCCGATTTTCTTCTCAACTTCTTCGTCAATCCGTCTTTCATTTTCAATACATTTGGCTTCTTCCTTTCTTTGCAAGTCTCCTACTCCCATTTCTTGTTTCCTCTCGAAATTGTTTCTGCACTTGTTCATTTTTTCTTCGTTTTTACTTCCACCTATACCTTCTTGTATATATACCTGCGAATTTTCATTTAGAATTTCCATTTGAACATCTTTTTTGAGTATTGCATTATTTTTCCTTTCAACCTTTCTTTTTTCTTCTTTCTCCACAGTTACCAGAGGTTCACCCTTTGAATTTTTCAAGAGCTCTGTTGTAGATTGTCCTCCAATACTCCCACCAGTATTTTCAGCTTCGATTTGTAATTCCCTTGCATATGTATGTTCTAGTTGTACTCTCCTTATTAATTCTGCCGAAACTTCATTTCTCATGTTCATTTCCAAATTTCTTTGGGAATCTGTTGAGACAGCTATTCCAGTATTCTTTCCCAATTCAAATCCTTCTTTTATTATCGGATCAGTTCGTAATTCTAATTCAAGTTTCGTTTCAAGTTCGGTTCCAAATGTTTTTGATGAGCAAAGTCTACGATATTCGTCCACAGCTGGTTTCAGTGCCATCTCTATTTTCTTCTTTAAATCTCTCTTGAATTTTCTCAATTTTATCTCAATTCCTTTTCTAATAATCATTATAAGCATAAATGATTTGATTTCTTTATCAGGTTCCTTTTGGTTCCTTGTCCTAATTCTTGCTCTTTCTCGAAGAGTTTTGCGAACGATCTTATCGAACTCTTTCTCAAATTCCATCTCCAAAGGTTCAATTTGAATTTTAATGCGTACTTCTGTTGCACTTAGATAATTGACCAAGATTTGCTGATATTGTTCTTTATGAAATGTTTCGTGTTGTGATACAATATGTCTCAAACATAATTTCATAGCTTCTCTCATTAATTCTATTACTTCATTCTCATTCTCTAATAAATTTTCTATTTCGCTATGTTTTTCCACTGTCTTTCTTATTTCGTTGCCGTTTTCCTTTTCGCTTTGAATTTCCATATTTTTCCCATCACATCTAGAATCTCCTTCTACATCTGGTTGAACTGATTCAAATTCTGTACCATTTTCTATTCTCATCATTACTAGTTCTGAATTACTGTCGACTCCAATCGCGGTACTTCTAATTTCTGAGTTGTTGTGATTTGCGAGTACCATTATTGTTTCATTTCCGGTTTCTTCATCTATTCTTTTTTCTGCCTCACCTCTTGAATGTTTTTCTACAGTATTATTATCAACCTCCGTTCCACTTACCGCACTCAATTTTTCAGCAACATTTGCTTGAATATTGATATTTCTTCGTGCGATCTTTGAATCATTTTCTCTATAATCGTACAAGAAAATTTTGTTTTCAATTTCCTCTATATCCCTCGATAATTCATTAAATCGTTCCAGCAATTTCATTCCAGGCAGAGGTTCATATATTATCTTCTTATTAGATCCTCTTCTTTTTGCATTTTTCCTTTCTTTTCCTTCAATTTTCACAGAAGTAGAAGCACTGGCTTCCAGATTTGTTTTCTCTGTTTCGCCCTCTCTTCTTTCCACATGTTTTTCTTTGGCTGCAAAAGACGTTGAAGCTTCACCCCCAATGAATCTTCTCTTTATACTTGTTTCTCTTCTTTCTGCACCTTCTATTCCAATTTCAGCAGAAGTCAAGTCTATATTTTGAATAAATCCTTCGTTCGAATTAGTTTCAGCATCTTTTGTTTCAACTTCCTGATTAGTTGAGCCTTCACTTTCAAGACACCCTCCTGTAACATTTATTTTTCTTTCTTTTGCGTGTTTCATTATAATCCCGGAGGGAGACGAAGCTATACTTTCAATAATTCTCTTCTCTACATTTGTTTCACTTCTCTCTGCATCTTTCATTGTAACTTCCGGAGAAGTAAATTCTGAACCTTCAGAAAATCCTTCCTTTAAATTTGTTTTTCCATTTTGTGTATGTTTTATTTCACTTCTCGAAGAAGTTGAAGCTACATTAGAAGGAAATATTTCATTTACACCATTATCTGACCTTCCCGCATATTTTATTCCATTTTTCGGAGAAATCAAGCCTAAACTTCTAGGAGATCGTCCATCATAATTTGTTTCCATTTCTTGCGTATATTTTCTTTTAATTCCTGAAGTAGAAGCTATAGTTTCATTAACCTTCACGTCACTCCTTTCTGCATCTTTTATTATAACTTCAGAAGAAGTTAAGTCTCTAATTTCAATACATTTTTTCTTTACATTTGTTTCTCCATTTTGTGTATTTTTCATTTCAACTCCCGAGGGAATTGAATCCATAGTTCTTGGAAATTCTTCATTTACATGTTTTTCTGACTTTTCTGCATCTTTTCTTCCATTTTCCAGAGGAGTCGAGCCTATACTTGCAAGACATGCTTCTTTAACATTTGTTTTTCTTTCTTGAGTGAATTTTCTTTTAATTCTGGAGTAAGTTAGAGGGTTACTTTCAAGAAATATTTCCTCGATATTTGTTTTACTTTTTTCTGCATCTGTTATTCTAACTTCCGGAAAAGATAAGTCTATACTTTCAATACTTGCTTCCCTTTCATTTGCTCCCCCATTTTGTATATCTTTAATTTTTATTCCGGCAGAAGTTGAGTCTATATTTTCAGGAGGTCCTTTATTTACACTTCGTTCTATATTTTCTACAGCGTTTATTCTCACTTCCGGAGAAGTTGATACCAAACTTCCAATACATCCTCCCTCAACATTTGTTTCTTGTGTATGCTTTCTTTCAACTCTCGAAGAAGTGGAAGCTGCACCTTCAAAAAATCCTTCCTTTGCGTTTATTTCACTTCTTTCTATGATTGTAACTTCCGGAGAAGTTAAGTCTATACTTTCAATAAGTTTTTCTTTGACATATGTTTCTAAAATTTGTGTATCTTTCATTGTTACTCTCGCAGAAGTTGAAGCTGTATCTCCAGCAGTTCTTTCATTTACACTTTTTTCTATCCTTCCTGCATTTTCTATTGTAACTTCCGGAGAAGTTAAGTCTATACTTTCACCCAATCGTGCCTGTTCATTTGTTTCTCTTCTTTTTCTATGTTTAATCTGAACTCTAGAAAGATGTGGAGGTATTGTTGCAGGAAATATTTTATTTGAGAATGTTTGTTTTCTTTCTGTTTCTTTCACGTTCGAAGAAGTTGAAGCTATATTTTTATTAAATCCTTCATTTACACTTCTTCCTTTAGCATGCTTTATTTCAACTCCCGAAGAATTTGAAGTTAAATTTCCAGAAAATCCTTCACCAACACTTTCTTGTGTAGATTTCGTTACAACTGCCGAGGACGTTGAAGCTATATTTTCAAGAAATTTTTCCTTTACATTTGTTTTACTTATTTCTGCATCTTGTATTGTAACTTCCGGAGAAGTTAAGTCTATACTTTCACCCAATCGTGTCTGTTCATTTGTTTCTCTTCTTTTTCCATGTTTAATCTGAACTCTACATAGATGTGGAGGTATTGTTGCAGGAAATATTTTATTTGAGAAGGTTTCTTTTCTTTCTGTATGATCTATTTTCACGTTCGAAGAAGTTGAAGCTGTATTTCTATTGAATCCTTCATTTACACCTCTTCCTTCAGCATGCTTTATCTCAAATCCCGAAAAATTTGAAGTTATATTTCTAGAAGATCCTTCAACAACACTTTCTTGTGCAGATTTCCTTGCAACTTCCGAAGACGTTGAAGCTATACATTCCAGAAATCTTTCCTTTACATTTATTTTACTTCTTTCTGCATCTTGTAATGTAACTTCTGAAGAAGTCAAGTCTATACTTTCACCCAATCTTTTCTGTACATTTGTTTCTCGTCTTTTTCCATGTTTAATCTGAACTCTATATAGATGTGGAGGTATTGTTGCAGGAAATATTTTATTTAAGAATGTTTCTTCTCTTTCTGTTTGTTTTATGTTCACGTTCGAAGAAGTTGAAGTTTTGATTCTAGTAAATCCTTCATTTCGACCTGTTTCTCTTTTTTCAACTCGCTTCATTTCAACTCCCGAAGAATTGGAAACTATATTTCCAGAAGATCCATCAACACTTTCTTGTGTAGATTTCCTTACAACTCCCGAGGAATTTGAAGCTTTACTTTCGAAAGATCTTTCCTTTACATTTGTTTTACTTCTTTCTGCATCTTGTATTCTTACTTCCGGAGTAGTTAAGTCTATACTTCCACCCAATCGTGTCTGTTCATTTGCTTCTCTTCTTTTTCTATGTTTAATTTCAACTCTAGATAGATGTGGAGGTATTGTTGCTGGAAATATTTTATTTGAGAATGATTCTTTTCTTTCTGTATGATCTATCGTAACGTTCGAAGAAGTTGAAGCTACATTTACATATGTTTCTCTCTTTTTACATGCTTCATTTCAACATCCGAAGAAGGAAACTTTTCCCTACATTCGTTATTTTTTTTTAGTATCTTTAATTTCATTTTCAGAAGTTAAATCTATACTTTCAATAAATCTTCTTTTCAAATTCGTTT